>JANRMT010062850.1:15480095-15618800 GCA_026402145.1 Polypterus bichir lapradei | reverse complement strand
AGAGAGAGAGAGAGAGAGAGAGAGAGAGAGATGACAACAACACTCATATCAATGACAAAACAATTACATTAACAATCATGTTACGTTATTTTTAAAATATTTCCTTTTCTTTTTCATAACTTCTGCTAGTCATTAATAATATGTAGAAGGATCAGTGATCTTATTCAAATCCCTAGAAAACACAAAATAGGGTAGTGTGGAAAAATCTGGAAGGAGAGAGAAAGAGAGCAAGCCATTTCTAATCTATCCTTTTAACCCTTACAACTGTCACACATCCAAATGGTGCCCCTACAATAACCTAAAGTAGAAGGTGGCATGGTTCTGCCTAACTTTCAATTTTATTACTAGGCTGCAAATGTACAAACTTCAAAAACCTGGACATTGACACAAATAGATGAACACACACAAGCTTGGTCCGCAATTGAAATGAAATCCTGCAATACTTCTTTATATTCCTTGCGTTGTGTCACGGTAAATACAAGTTATCATCAATGTACTAATAACCCAACTCTCCTTCATTCACTCAGAATATGGAACCAATGCAGGAAGTACTTCATGATAGAGAAGCTTTTATCTGAGGTACCTCTACACAATAACCACCTCCTTTTTTCACCCTCTCAAACTTCAAAAACTGTCTAAATGTTTGAAAAATGTACAAGATTAAATTGCTTAGAGACTTGTACATAGATAATGTTTTTCCACTATTTCCAAATTAGAAACTTCACGTATCAAAATCTTCCCAGTTTTCCTCACCTCCCACCTACTTCTGTTCCGGAAGAATATTGATCAGTCTTGAGGACTCAAACAGCATTTCTATAATATATAAAAACATTTTAAAGTCCCCTCCTTTCAAAGATCACAGAGGGAAAAGGATCTCTTACTCGACGTTTCAGAAAAGGAGTAGAAGGCAGCAATGTACGTAATTCACTCTAGCTTTATATATTCAAAGCATACAATTATTCAGCTTAAAAGATTTTATTGAGCACATCTGTCTCATTGAAAATTGTCCAAAAGGTTTCTAAGGCAAGATCCAACCTGCGAACATTGCATTCGAGCTCCAGTCTCATTGAGCCATATGTTTTGGGTGTGCACAAAAATTTACATCATTCTGGACCAAAATCTTTAAATGCCTATCAGACAGCCTATGTGTCACAATCACTCCTAATCCATTAACAGCTGTGTTTCTTGGGCTCCCAGGTGGCCTTAAAGTGGAGAAGAACAAAAACTGTAATTGCCTTTACTTCACTATTAGCACGTAGACTTATCTTGCTCAATTGAAAGAATCCTGGCCCACATCTTTAAAGTCAGTGAATAACTGATGCTATATACTATTTGAAATTGGAAAAAAACAATCAAATTCTCACTTAGAGGATCTGTTCAAAACGTTTTTAAAACCTGGAAGGATCTCATCTATAACATTTTAGAATAAGCATTTATATCGGGGAAAAGGATTCTCTTCCCTCTCTTCTACTCTTAATGTTTTACTCTGACTGTTGGCTTTCCTCTTTCTCTTGAACTGAATTTGTCAACTGTTGACGTGTTTGTATGGAATGTTACTTGCTTTTAATAAATTTAATAAAAAATAGAAAATAAAGTGCAGCTCAGACTCACTCTCTCATTCCTGTCCGCACAGAATAACCGTGTGTGGTGCCTTTTCTGCACAACTATGTAGGTGATACCTGGTTGGTACTCCTTCTCCAGGCTGATGCAAGCCTCCCTGATGGCAAGCAGCTCATAATATAAAACCTGTAAGGACAGTAGGTTAGCATTAGGGGTGGGAAAAAATACTGCACTCTATACATTAAAACTTCAATAAATCAGAATTATCTTGAAATAGATTCATAATATAATTCATCATCATCATCTATTTTATTAGTTTCTTTAATGTTGCTTTCAAAAATCTTGTTTTCTTAAAAAGTACAAGAAAATATAAAACAACTAAAGGACATCCAGCCCAAGATAGCCCATTTCTAGAATAATGCCAAGATATAAAAGTGTTCAAAGCTCTCTGTTTAAGTAAACAACAATTCAAACATTATTTGTTATGTATATCATCAGCAAGTGCTCTGCAAAGAAATACCTTCTAAAATTTTCTTGAAGTTTACCCACATGTTGTTGGAACCAATTATTAAACAGTAGGTTAGGTTACATTAGGTTGATTTTATAATCCCAGAGGGAAATTTCTTTGCAGCAGGAGAGTACAAAAATATAAGGCACTGTTGGACTATTAGACTAATACAAGAAAATAAGCCAATACACAACACTTGGCTAATAGTGATATCAACAATACAAATACACAAGATGTCTACAAATAAGAATAGTTACCTTTAATGGTATGAAATAAAAATACAGTAACTGCTGGGATCTACTTAACATACCCATCCACCCATCCACGGATTTATTTTCTGACACCACTTAGTTCATACCAGGATTGTGGTCACCAAACATATTTCCTTCATAATTTTAGCAGTTGCAACCTAGTCCCATAAATCGTGGCTTGCTTAAACTGGAAGGAAACAACCCCCTTTACTCTTCATAAAAAAGTCTTGCAGCTGTTCTTTGAATTTAATATAGTGTCTAAAGTCCTCACTGTAATCCAGAGACCAAAACTGCATGATGTATTCTGAATGTAACCTGCTTTATCCAGTATAACCTCTCATGACTTGTACCGTACATAACATTAATGCATTAATAGCATTTTAGTCATATATCAAAATTGTAAATTACTAGTTTACATGTATCTCCAGATCTTTTCATAAGAAGTACTTTCTAAATTCAGTAAAGTAGGTAATATTTTAAGTATGGCATGATTACATTGTAATTAATGCTGAGGCCTAACTGAGCAAGTGGTCCTGGGTGTGAATACTATGCCACACCCAAATTTGAATAAGTGCACGAGTGGGCCCTAGAATGGCTTGATTCCTGCCTTGCGTCTGAAGCTGGTAGGATAATATTTGTGCCCCCGTGACCATGAATTTTATTGCACGGATGTAAAGATATTAACAATTGTCGAATGTTAACGACAGAAAGATACAGCAGATCAATTTGAAATTCATCTAGATTTCAATTTCAGTATTTTGCTTACTATAGGGATATCAACTGATAAAAGTAATTTAGTGTGATCTACAAATTTTCCTAACTAGTAAGTAAGTCATTTATAAAAATTAAGTTGTGCACTAGCTACGCACAGTTCCCCATTTGACATCACCAAATTTGGAAAAAAATCCTTGCATCATAACACATTATTTTTGTAGTTTAGGCCAATTCTGTAAAATATGAGCACAACACACTATGACTCATACATCATGTAGTCTGATGATTAAAAGTAAAAAAAAAAAAAAAAAAAAACACAACATCTTATGCTGTGTTATTTGATTTTTGACTTTGCGTCCACCTAAAACTTCATCATCATATTTGTAAAACAGGAACTCTTCCTTTATTAACCTAAGCTAACACCTATGCTGCACATTTATTCAGTCTTTTCATTTATCTATGATACTATTTAAGGTCACTGAAGCTACTGGAGTGGTGCAGTAGTTCGCGCTGATACTTCAAAGTACCGGAAAACTGAATATGAATACCAGCCAGCCTATGTGGAGTATGCACAGTAATCAAAGCTCTGCATAGCTTTTGCTTGGGGTACCCCAGTGTTCCTCAAACGTTCCAAAGACATGCAGACTGCCATTAAATATGCTTCTGTAGGCTTTCTACCAGCATTCAAAAACCTACATTAAAAATCCAGCACTTACCTGTCTAAACTGTCCCTCAGATACTCCATCCCGGTAGAATATTATTCTGGTTGGCTTGTAGCGTGTAGACTTGTAGAACTGGATCAGCAGCTCACGCACCATAGAGGCCAGATCCTGAATGATCTCCTGCCGAGGGCGCTGTACTCGTACCGTGGCACAGTAGCGACTAGGATGAGCATCCATACTCCCAACTACCTTTAAGATAATAAGGAGAACTAAGTCATCTTACTGATTCCAACAGATTGTCTGCAATGCTTATGGGGAAAAAAAGTATCTTAACAGTGGCATGCTTACTGCAGCAATTGATGGCTTCTTTCCGTCTCCTGCAGGTGGATGAGTTACGTCTGCCCCTAAGAAGATAACTGGTTGCTGAAACACAGAGGGGCTGTGGAATGGTGACCAGGAAAGATTAAACGTTAAGAGAGGTCAGCAAATTTGCTCACCACAACCATTAAACCACGTGCAAACTTTTAAATTGTTGGTTTTCAATAGACCATTTAACCTTGCCAACAATGTAAAAGTAAACTTAATTTAAAACTTTAGAATCATCAAATTATTCAAGGTTCATAAAACACCTAAATCATGCAGTATAAGTAACAATAGACAAAAAAATTACTATTAAGCACTCTCACCGTTGGTGTGGAACCAGGATGTTATTAATCCCACCCAATTTGACATTGATTTTCAGGCAGAGGTTAGACAGTGTCTGTGGGGAGGTCTTCACAACATTCTTCACCTGAACACACTGAGTGGCCATTCCTAGTAATGTGTCCCCCACCCGCTTAACCTCCGCTGGTTAGTGAAATAAATAAATAAAAAAAAAAAAAAAAAAAAAAAAAAAGATGGTAGCAGTTGGTACAGGAGTAAGATGAAGAACAGAGAAGAAGGAGAGTTTTAGCTGGTCAACACATACCATACACAGGTGTCTTGCCAGGCAGGATGACAATGATGAGCTGCAGCCCTGAGTAGGTGTTTTTCAGATGGCGGAACATGGGCTCCACACTGTCAGCACCTTGTGCATATTTGCAGAAGCAAGGCTGTCCCTGGATAGGCATGCCTGCATCCTTTGAGATCTTACGCAGCTGGTCTGTGAAGCCCCTGAAAAGATAAAGGAGGAAAGAGAAGGAACCATATTTACTGGCGTGTATATCTCATCACTAACAGATAAAATTGGCATATGGTGCTCTCATCTTAGCTGTCTTTCTTGTAGTGCTTATCACACAGATTGATTAAGGAAAATAATCTCATAGCAGATGAGAGAGGTGTCATTGTGAATTTCAGATGGTACTTTTCATGTATCACATTTACATTGGCCAGTTTACCGGACGATTTCTCAATAAATATCACTTGGGGCATTCCAGCTTAGTTGACAAGGGTATGGCTATGTTGTACTGTCTAGGAGAAGTCTGCAACACAGATTCATATTGCACCTGCCAGTTCCAAAACTCTACCCCATCCATCATCAAACGTGCTTAATGCAATTCAGGGTTGCAGGAAGCATGTCATATACATGTGCAAATGTAATATTTCTGCGAGTTATTATTTCAATGTTAATTGACCATTTTTGTCCCTTCTTTCCTAAAGCTAAACTGTTGTGAACAGTATCAAACATTATACAAATAAACTAAAGTTTCACCATCCTCATCACTGAAAAACATTAATGGGTCTTGATTTGTAATTATTAAAAAGGACTGTTGAAGAATTCTCAGCTAAAAGTAAGAGGTGGCAAATACTATACTAAAGGACCATGCAAAACCTATATTGCAGGGAAATGAAACTGTAAAACATTATAAATTGCACAGTAGCAGTATTTAACTTACCACAACAAAAAATAATATTTGGCAAAGAAACAAACAAAAATCACAAGTTATTTACAGGACAGATTTTTTTAAAGAAAATTCAAACTTGCATTCTAAGCCTAAAGTGCTGGGTAAAAGAACAAGATGGTTCAGACTTACTTCAGAATCTCCTCCCGGCACTGTCTCTGTGTGGCAAAGCAGGCAATAGCCCACATTTTAATCTCGACTCCTGTGTGGAACTGCTTCCCTCGCATGTCCCACACACCATGACTGGGTGTGGCCACTGTTCGATTCTGAAAGTTGAAATTAAGGTTGGTGCACTGCTGTAAGGTCAAACTGAAGCACATCAAAACAAACAAGTTTGTTTGCATGCAGCATACTAGATACAAATGTTAACTATCCCGTTTTCCAAAACGGATATTAAAGTTCAGGAATTTAAACACTGATCAATCTCCTGTATGGTAACTATTGTAGCAATTTTGTAAAGTAAGTAAGCTACCTTATACATAAATCCACAGATTTAATAAAAGGTGCACAAAAAATGTGTTTGCCTGTTTAGTCATGTCCCTCCCACTGCACAATAACCCCTCTCTTCAACTTCCTACATTAGCTACCATGGATTCACTTTGTATGCCCATGAAGTAAGATTATTTATGCCAGCAAGAACAAAGACAGAAAGTCTTGTCTATGGATTTAGACACACAGTTTCAGATCTGTGGTGTAATGTTCATGGAGTGCCATTTTACATAATGCAGTTCTCACTCTTAAAGCACTGGCTTTTTCCTTTCTCACTCACTGCTCATATAACTCTGAAAAGCAGTCCTTCAGAATTGTGGCACATTTAGTTTTAAAACACCACTCTAAATTAAAGCACTTCATAATACAACTTCATTCTACATTACTCTAGAACTTCTCTAAATTATGAAATGAACAACTTTTATTAACATTCCTAAGAATCGGGGAGTAATGTTTCTTCACACAGTGTAGTACATCTGTTAGACTGTTTGTGTACTCTCCCTGTCTATTGCTCCAGCACTCCTCTTTAAATCACAAAGCACTCGATATTTACTTGTAGTCTTCCAGCTTTGCGGATAATCTCATTTTGGAAAACATACTTTATATACGGCAGCTGCCTTGCTTATAAAATGCTTGCCCTCTCCCCAACTTCCCTGTCACTCCAGTGCTCTTCTTGAACTTGTGAAGTACTCTACATTTAACTCAAAATTTTCCTGAAAGGGATCGTGTGTGGCTGTCCTAAATATACTTAACATAAAAATATATGGGAACCTTATCAATATGTTATATAGGCTAAAAGACCCCTAGATCTAGTTGTACGAGAGGCCAAGAACACCTTGCATCTTGTCACAGTGTTATAAAGATTGCAAACACTTCACTTTAGTTTTTCCTAACCTGCTTCACACTTTAAGATATACAGACTTTCGTCATATGGTTAAGTGTAACCATTTTTTTCTTTTCTAGACCTATTGTCTTATCAAATATTAGACATCTTTTGTTTTTCATTTTGCTTATTTTCTTTTTGCCTTCAACGATGAAGAAGATGGCAACATAAGACAAGAGAAATAAAATAGGGTTAGGTGAAAAAAGTTACTGAGCGAGTCTATGGGATCATGTGAGAACAGTGCATTCAACAGGTTGGAAAAGAAAGCATAAAAAAGTGTTAAAAAATGTAAAAGTGCTGCTTAAAAACTTTGGACTGCACAATGTGCAGTGTAGAGGGAACAGATATTTCTATTACAAAAAAATTGACAAAGTGAGAAAGTTGGTTTATCCATGAGTGAAGCAGGTAAAGTAAAGGCAATTAACTAGTAATAAGAACTTGTGATTATGATTATTCTATTCTATTCCATGTTAAAAAGAAGTGCCACTGTATGTACATACCAAGCTAGCTCTTAGCATATAAGGCTGCTAGAAAAGTACTGAGAACTAGAGTCCCCAACTTCAGCCCTAAGTTGAAAAACTAAAAAGGATCTACAGCTATACACACTTGTGACATTTAATAGCTTAAGTGTTTTTCACACGCACACACACATGCCAAAAAAAAAAAAAAAAAATCACACTCAGAATCATCATGATTTAAAAGAAGGGTACCATAAAGTATTCTGTGCTCACCCTGCCCCCGTACTGTAGCATGGGCGCAGGTAACACGCGCCCGGTAACGTGGGCCATTTCATCCCGAACTTTAAACTGGAATTCCTGAACAAAAGGATCATCATCGTAATTGGCACTCCTGACCTGAAGAAAAGGAGAATAATTTAAAAAAAAAAAAAAAAAAAACCCCAAGGAGGGAAATAAATTAGCAGTCCTACCCATCCAGACGCACAAGGCAGAATACATGCTAATGAAACCACACTCTAAATATCATTCTCCTATCTCACCAGTCTACTGATTTCTTCCTGCCGGTCAGGAGCTGATCGAGCAGTTGCCTTTATCATGGTAGAGGTCTGATTATCTGTAAGTTTCTTGATACACCTCTGTCCAGCTACAATATTACACACCTGCAGGATAAAAATTCTATTAGATCTACTTCTTCTTTATGACTATAACAGATTCTTTATGAAGAGTGCCTTACCTCCAAGGGAAGGTATGTGTGTTTCTGTTCTTGCCCCACCTGTAGGCAAGGCAGGTGTGGGTATTTCAGCTGTAGGCTGTATTTCTCCCGGAAATACTGGGCCACAGTGCGTTCTACTGTCTGTCCACTCTCTAGCTGCAGAGGAAACCTGGAAAGGAATTTCAGCTAATGAGTTTAAACTTTGTCTATGGCATTAAATGGCAAGAATAGAATGAGAAAAAATATTTTAAATATAAACATCCAGAATAAATACTACTCACGTTTGGTGACTGGCAGGCCTTCGGGTAACATTGCACACTCGATATTTCCTCCTCATGGTTCCACAATGCGTCACCTCAACCTTCAGACCTGATGAGAAATAGATTATAAACATAAATAGAAGCCTAAATATTAGAATATTTAAATATTAACAATTATTAAATAATAATTATTCACAGCATGGTGCATCCTACTTTCTTCTCAGTTCTCTGTTGCACAGCACATTTAAGCAAAACCCTGCTGCTGCAACCATACAGACACATACCTTTTATCTCTTTGGTGAATTTGACGCGGTGAGAATCAGTGAGAGGCCTTGGCTGCTCATCGATGTTATGAATATCCAGCACTTCACACATGAACTGGATCACAGGCTGTGCTTTGTAGAATGCAGTTGCAGATACTAGAAAAAGCAAGAGTCCAAAATACAGAAAATTATTCAAATAAGAATCATAAAACATGATCATGGAACGCGTGGCCTTAGGTATCTTATGTAGGATACATTTAACTTAAGTGTAAAACTTCAAATAATTATTTGTAACCTATAAAAACCCACGAAAGACTTAGCACCATCATGTATGTTCATGTAGTTGTTAATATAAGTGGCTGATGAGTAGCCTTGTGGCCTGAGGAAACCACAACTGAAAAACTGCTGTTGAATCTGATGGTACAACTACTAATGACATTGTACCTGTATACATTGTTGAAGGGACTGTCTGTAAAAGCAAAATATGAAAAGAATGGTATACTGTAAACAGCAAAAAGGACATTTAGAGCAAATTCCTTTACTGAATACACTGGAACAAAGTATTTACATTTATAATGACTTATATAGCTAAAGCCATTACCAAAGGCAACATATAAAATATGACATACAATTGGTTACATTTATTTTGTTTTGTACAGTTAGAGAACTTGCAGGTGAAATGACTTGCTCATAGTCACCGAGTGTCAGTAGTGGGGTTTGATTCCACAACCTCAGGCTTTGAATCTCAAGGTGATAACCACTATGCCACACTGCCTGCCTACTGTCTAGATCTATTTTAACAATAGTAGTAGTAGTGTATTTTATTAATTTAGTTTTGAAGAAGGATATTTTAAATATAGAAGCACCTCTCAGCGTACTAGAACCCCACAAACGACACATCACCTTACATGGAATATTTGTAAGATTTGTGGTGGGCTAACCTTTTCTCTCAGCGTGGGTGATAGTTCAGCATCTAGGATTAGAGTTCTGCTGTTAAGTATGGCCATAATAAACCAGGGCTTGCCCCTTTTTTAAAGGAAGTGGTATTAGAATGCCAGAAGGAAGAAAGGGATACATTTTATTAACTTGCATGTTTTATTTTAAATGTAAAAGGATAAATGTAACTTTATTTTGCTAAACAACTACATCCTGATGCTGCTCTACCATTTGCAACAACCTCATTATTTTGTTTTAAATGTGTTTTCTTGACACCGGACTTCTGACTTAGTTCATTAATGCCTACAAACATTTCTCAAGAATAATTGTGAAATGAGTGGGTGTATTATACATTTGACTTGCTGAATTTATTAACACACAAATGTCAGAAAGCACTCTGCAGTGTTAGAAGATAAGTGTGCTTATAATTACAGAGACAAACTAAAATAACTAGGAAATAATTTATCTGTAGGACCTATACATTTATAATCATGCACTGGATAGTATGATGGATAATCTATCACAATCACCATTTAAATTCCGCAATTCACACATGCTGTTTTATTATAGTTCCTCCCACTAGTGCCACTGATGTAGCCATCCATGCAGAATTATTTTTTACCATGTGAACTAACAATTAGTAATGGCCACCAATAATGCCCATACTAGGGCCTACCATTAGCCAATATACACATTAAAGCTCTTCACAGGAAACCTGCGTCATTTTATACAGTATTGCTTTTTATTGTAGGATGCTAGTTTGTGCATATTTGTTAGAAGAGGTTAAGCACCAAGTGGATATCAGGTATCCATAGGTTTAGTTTCTACAAATTCAAACCAGATGCAGCTTTTACATTTCTATAGTGAATTCTGACTATAAGTAAACGTAATATATCATTGACTTTCTGTGCAATGTTATAGGTATCCCTTTGCTAGGAAAACTGCATAATTAAAAATTAAATTGAACTGAAAGATTTTGGATTGTAGAGGTTACAGGCCATGTATGTTGTACTCGCCTTAAAGTTAAATGGACTAATGGTAATGATACCATTTCCCAGTCAATGTAAACCAAGATCTTTAAATGTCTCTTATTTTTGTGCTGCTAAAATTAATGCAATGTACTGTTTTTATTTTTCTGATGAAATTTTAAAAATGCAGTAATGAAGCCAAAGGTTTAAATCTGCAATATCTGGTTTTAACCACTATACAGATATGACACATGACATTACCTAACAAAAAAGATTTAGACCTTCTGTCATGACATTTAAGTTATATGTTCATATCACAATTAGCATGTAGTTATTTTTTTTTCAGAAACTCTACTTTCACCCAGAGTAACAACTAATCCCCCTGTCTATGAAAGTGCACTGTTACATAAACATTAATGTGCCTTTCACCCGCCATTTTTTAAGTTTAGGTCACAGCATACTGTTGCACCTTTCACCCTGAAGATAATAAGAGCAAGCAGGACTACTGCATTGGGAACAGAGAGTGAATGACACAGTTATATGTGAGTAAATGGCTCCTGAGGTAGCTTGAGATCATCCACACTTACCGTCAATATTCAACATCATCTTCCACATCGCAGGCCTCACTGACTGGTGAAAGCCAAACCACACTTCCCGGCCCCCGCCAAGAGGATGGTCATAGCCCTCTGGAGCAGAGAAGAAGGAGCGCCCTACTGGTGTGTACCTAGTGAAACCAACAGCCAGATGAGTGCCATGCATCACTGAAATTAGTCCAATGCTTTTCTTTCCACAATTTCATTCAGTCACTTACTTCATTGAAGGGAGATGTCTGAGCACCACATCCACTGCATGTACTGGATTGGTACTTATTGGTTTATCAAGTTCCAGGGGCTCTGGCATACTCCGGCCTGTCAGCACTTCATGAAGCAGATGCCAGCTAACCCGTGACACAAACTTGATGGTCACCTTAAAAGGACGGTCTTTTCCTCCCTCACCAGGAAGTGTGACATCCAGATCCACCTGCAACAGATATCAAGCAAGTATTATGGAGTACAAACATCAATTAAAAAAAAAAGACCAAAAAAAAAAAAAATCTTAATCTTCATTTTGCTTACTCCTGCAGCTGCCACAGGAAGAGGGTTTGCAGTGTATAGGCTCCTCTTCCCATCATACACTGGTTTTCTGTCACCAAAAATGGTTACTTTAAAGTGCTGGACCATAGAATCAACCACTTCTCTGCAGCCAAGAGAAAGATAGGATTATTTGGTAAAAAAAAACTAAATGAGCTTCAGCTTCAAACAATCTATTTTAACAATTAACAAACAAAAGGAACCACAAATGACAAATGTCAGGATTCCTTGGTGAAAATGATTAACATAAAAGTTTGAGGGGTATATGAAATGCCACAGCCATTAACACCATATGCTTGCAGAACTTGCTAGAGCAAACCTTGGCAATTTGGTACTAAGAAGCAGGGCAAAAATAAATTAAAAACGGACATCTGTTCTAAGCAATAATCTACCATATTCAGCTAATGCATACATTGGAGACTCAATACTGTTTTTATATAGATATGATTTTTTGTGGAGCAGATTCCAACACTGCAGGAAGAACCCATAGCAATGGCAGTGCCAAGTACAAGCCAAAAAGTAGACCAATTCCAGAAAAACAGCTTCTTGTAGCTATACCTGTTCACACGTCGAGGACATTTCTCAGGCTTGATGTCAACCTCATAAAGGTAGACATCAATCTTTGGGATCTCCACCTGGAAGCAGTTGGCCAGCAGCTTGATGGGTTTCCCCATGGTGCCATAGCCTGGACGTCTCGGCACGGAGAAGAGGGGCTGGGCCCCGACGGCTCCTGATAGAGAAATTGGAAAAATTAATGACAAATCCTCAAGATGTGTTAGACAACTTAGAGTGATAAAGTGAAAGAAATTAATTTGGGCCCACAGTCCAAAGACATGCAGGTTAGGTGCATTGGTGATTTTAAATTGTCCCTAGTGTGTGCTTGGTGTGTGGGTGTGGGTGCGTGCACCCTGCGGTGGGGTGGCGCCCTGCCCGGGGTTTGTTTCCTGCCTTGCACCCTGTGATGGCTAGGATTGGCTCCAGCAGACCCCCGTGACCCTGTAGTTACGATATAGCGGGTTGGTTAATGGATGGATGGATATTTCACATGCCCAGACAGGTTAGAATGTCCAATTTAGTGTGTGACATAAGATATAGACATTGAACAAACTCAGCAGCATGAATAATTCTACTAGATGAAGGACAGAGGTTCCCTTGTCAAACAGATATGTACGCCGATTAAAAGAAACATGGCAGTCATAGTGTGTAAGACATGACCTGTCAAAGCCTGATTATGTTACAGTTAAAGTGTCAAAAAACACTAGTGTGATTCAGTCCACATTTTATAAACAAAATTATCTACAGCACAATCGGAGACATTAAACTCTATTGTCTCATGACTATGTCAATACTATGTGACCAATATGGTAGCTAAATCACTTTATTATTAATCGGTAGTACAGTTTTTGTGGTGTGTGTCACTGTCAATCTGGAGTTTACATGTTCTCCCCAAAGCTGTTTGCAGGGTTGGTTCCAATTTTGCACCAAATGCTGCCAGGATAAGGTCTAGGTTCTTTTCACCCTAAAACTGGATTAAATGGGCTTCATAGATAAAAATTTGAAGAGCAGAAATATAGATTAGTTTTACACCACTTTTGAAGTATTTAGATGAATGCTTTTATTGGAGTAACAATCCTGAAGTGAATGTTCACCTTTGAACGTGATTTAAATGCATGTAGTATTAAATGACAGTATTCAGCCTTAGAGGTAAGATAAGACTTCCAAGATGCTAGATGCATTACTGTAGGATGAGGTTTCACACTTACTGTGAAGCTCATAGAAGTCATAGTTAAGCAACATACTGTACTTAATGAAGGAGTGGCCAAGTCAACACAATGCACCATGTCTGACTTGACTTCCATCAAATAACTATTTCCAGAGCCATCAATGTCTAATCTGCTAACTAACATCAGAAGAATGTGTCATGTGTTGGCACCATAGAGACATGAAGTTTTACTTACAAAAATAAGTTTATAATAAATTTTGCCAGCTCACTGAATCTAACCAACATAAAAAAATATATATATTTAAAAAGGAAGAAGGCGGAAGATATTCTTTCATTAACAAAAATGTCACTTCTATAATTAGTCAAAAGCAGACAAAGATCAAGAGCAAGGTTGAAACAAAAAATGGAAAGATCTTGCAGGGAGTATATGGAACAATCATTTTATTTTAGTCTTGCCTGAGGATGCAGCAGATACTATAGAGGATATAGTGTGAAACTAGTCATATCAGCACATGCTGCTGTCTTTGAAAAAAAGGCTGCAATGCTGGATGGAAAAAGGATAAGCACTGCTGTGCTTCCAAACAAGATCCTAATTTGCCCAGTTCTCAGTTAACCTGCAGAAAGTAATTTATTTAAATAAATACTCCACCCACAAATGATATATTTATATGCATGTACAAACTTTGTAGTTTATAGTGACGGCAAAGAAAAAAAAATAATCTCATGCTTTCATGCAAAATGAAGAGCTTAAAAAAAAAAAAAGAAAAAAAAAAAAACTTCATTATATAAAACAAGCCAATAGTCTCCAATGCTGTACAATGCCAAATTTTCTTGGGGGAAAAAAAATCTCATATTACTCATGTTGCATAATACATATGTCAGTATTTGCTCAAATCATGCAAAATGCATGCTTTTTTGCTAAAATATTCTTAACAACAGTCATGCACCGACTTAATGCTCATACAATTCATTACAGCTGAGGCTCTGTGAGTCTAGAGTATGTTTACCTTGTAACTTAACAGTGTGGTTCACCCAGAAATATGTTTCACAAACACACCTTTTGACATTAATGAGGGATCAGGGTGCAGTTTGTGTGTCCAGTTATTGACTGTGTGCAGTTGCCACACTCTCCCTGCATCTGTTGTTCCCACATAAGCAAAGATATGCAGGTTAGGTTGATTTGTTACTATACATTGGTCACGTGCGTCAATGGGCCTTACAAAGGAATAGCACAATGTCACTCTGATTCTGGAATAGGATGCAGCCTTCTGTTACTCTGAGTGGGTCTGATTATGTTATCTCTGAGATGTGTCTTTTCTTAAGGTTTTGCCACTTGCTTAACTTCGTTCTATCCTATTTGAAAAATTTTAACACTGCTCACTTATGTCTTACATTCCTGTCTGCAAACCACTTAATGCTATACACCACATAACCTTTTTAATAGCCTTATTGCCAATACATTTAGTTAATTGCCATCTCCTGTTATGACACTCATCTTTAACTTTGGTGATGCTGGTGTTAATAACACCCTTCTTTCCCTGAAATGAATAAACTTAAGTCACATAACACCTTCCACTACCCTGCTTTTGCTTTTGATTTACTCATTTTAAAGCTTTGTACATTTCTTGCTCACATTCTACAAACCTCCCTAGAAATATTTGTGACATTCTTATTCATGTCAATTTTCATGCGAGATATCCATCCTGCTTTTTTCGGTTCCTGCTTTTTCTAATAAATCATCTTGATAAAAGTTGGAAAAAATCATGATTACTTGTTTTAGTTACTTTGTCTCTTAAGCTTTGTCTTGCATTTTTAATGGCCTTCTTGCATAAAATATTAAAAGTTTAAAATCCATCCTTGCTCACATATGGGTTTCACTGTGACATTGATGACCACAGTAGTTTGATATCTACCCCTTGTGCAAAAATATAATTTAATAAGTTTAAGCTGAACATGCGCCATACCAAACCACACACACAATACCAGTCAATACCAAACCTGCCATCTCTATATATAATCTTCATTTGGATCTTGATCTTTATTTGTCCGCGAATTAATTAGAAGAAGAAGCACTAGATGGCAGTAGAGAGATAGCTAAAACATAGGCATTGCATTAAGAATCTCCTCCAGGCTTATACTACTGAAGACTGTAGTACGCCAGTCACACCTCAAAACACAGACATTCAAACTAAACAAATTGTTGTGCTTTAAATTAACTAAAGAGATCTTCATTTAGATCTTGATCTTTGTTTGTCCGCGAATTCCACGCATGCGTAGACCACCTTCCAGTTTAGTACGTTGTTGTTACTCACGGATGTCAACAATGTGCCGGAATAATGAAAGGGGTGGTGGACAGAGTTACGCTGGTTAGCTCCTGAGGCGTGGTTAGAGAATGAGATTGCCAAAGATAAAAGGTACGTGCCTACGTAACACATGAATGAAAGAAAGACAGTGGGTAAAATGAATGACAACGTAACAGCACGTTCCGGATATTATTGTTACGTTGTAGCCGGCGAGCACTGCGCGTCTCACAGTTGTACCGTGGCTTGCTCACATGTCAGTGAAGTGATCCCTATTTATGCTTTAAAAGGGCCTGGATACCTATGTGCCCCCCTTTTATAGCCATTGCTCCGTGTATATTGCCTTACTCTTTGGATTGCCACAAAGCAACCTGCGAGATTGGAGAAAGGTTGAGAAGAGATCGTGAGAGGAAACGACAGCGTCGTGAAAACGAGACGGACTATGAACGGACAGAAGCAGAAATGCTCCTACACCACCACATAATTACGATTCGGACAGTGATTCCGAGTAGGTCGTTCCTATCAAATCAATATCCAAGGGTTTTCTTTTGTAATTTTGTTTCCCTTATAAAAGATCATAATGCTGTGCGACGAAGGGCCCAGTTCACGACTGGCAGCCGCGTTTAAACAGGGAGCCCTTCACAGACAACTTTAACACGCGCAATGCAGTTGGGCGCACATGGCTAGTAATTTATAAACACCCCGCACCTTTTTTATATCAGGTGTTAGTATGGCCTTTTTCATGGATTGTTTAATTATCTATTTTTCTAAGTTGACATGTGACTTCCAATAAAGGAGTCTTATCTAAATAGCAAACTACTTCTTCCTTTTGTCATGCTGCACTCCACAGATCTACTTCAGACTAATCATAAAAAAAAAACACTCCTGTGAGTATTAAAGAAAACAGGACAGCTAATGGTGATAGGACATACTTGCACTGGGAAGATGTGGGGGCTGGGTGGTCTTGTAGCTTCTGAACCCCTGCAGATTTTGTTTTTTTTGCTTCAGCCCTCTGGAATTTTTTTTTGTTAGTTTTTTTCTGTCCTCCTGACCATCGGACCTTACTTAGTATTGCCTAATTTTATTTTTATATATTTTTTTCTTCATCTTGTAAAGCACTTTGAGCTACATCATTTGTATGAAAATGTACTATATATAAATAAATGTTGCTATTGTTATTCTCCCGTCAACCTTTTAAACTTGACAAGTAAGGGCAATTTGTTATAACTGAAATGTCAATTACATATAAAATGTTTATTACATTTTAGGTAATTTGAAAAATCAAAGTCCTTCCACCTATTAAGCTATTCTGTAGGTCACATTTAGGCATACACCTACGCATACAAGCCCCATAAAGGGACAACAGGTAACCCTAATGTAGATATCTATACAATTTGAATATTAAACCTTAACATTGATGAATATGATACAGACTGTATTTTAGTTCCCCTTTAAGAAGGCCAATTCTGTGTATTTACACTGAAGAATTTACTTGGATTTCATGAGTTTATATCAACTGTTGTCGCTTCTCAGGGAACTGGCCGACAGGTCAGAAATACCTCAGCCAAGCTTCATTCTGTCATGACTGCTGTGCTTTAAGCTTTTAACCAATCAACATACATGCAATAGGTTTTTGCCAACATAAAAAAGCAATTTACAGCAATGGCCGGTTTTCCTAACATAATGAGAGCACTTTACTGAACTCGTATTAGAATAAGAGCACCTTGCAAGAATGAAACTGCTATTGTTAACTGTAAGCAGTTACATTCCATTAACCCGCAGGTCATCTGTGATTCCAAGAGGAGACTGAAAAACATGTTGGCTTGGTGGCCTGGTACAACTCATGATTCATTTCTTTTTGAGGCAAAGTTACTTTGGCAGATGTGATGGTACTGTGCATTATGGCTGGCATATTGGTAAGGTAACTAGCTGAACGATCAGTTTTCATATGGACTATACTATTTATTGTAACTGTACCCGCTGACACACTGGTGCCTTATGCATTTCCCTGACCTCCAGAAAACAGAGGAGAGGTGCTACATTGCAGTGTATTGTATTGCACGATCAGTTGTTGAGCACAACAGAGGACAAGATTCATCAGGATGGAGGCTGCTCTACTAACCAGTAAAGTTCTGCAGGAATATAATTGCATATTTACAAGACTGAATAGTATATTCTATATATGGTTGTTTCACAATGGCAACCACTCAGGATGTGAGTTACATTCACATATTTGTATCTACAACATGACTGATAAATTGAGTAGAAAAGTGCATACACCAATTTAATTTTTTTTTGGGTGTACACATATTTACATGCTCAAATCCACTCAAAGTTGTATAAATGAGGCCTGTGGACTTAAACTCAAAATTCTATAACTTTGTAAACCATTGCATTTCCATGCTACCTGAAAATTACCACTGTGTTTAAGGTAGATCTGTGTTGTAGACACTTAACACCCACACCATGGTTAACATGGCCTCTAATTTGTTTAAATTTTGACTAAACAGTTAAATTATTTTTTTCGTTTAAAATTTGAACAATGAATGTTACTAGTAAAATGTAACCAGGCAATAGCGATAAAAATCTTACAAAAAAATGACTGAGGTTATAAAGGATACCTGTAGATTTAACACAAACATTATTTCATTACTTTCCATAAGCTTTCCAACACTCCAAAGACCAATTTCACTTGATGCTGCTCTCCAAAGTGTTGTTTGGACAATTTCTTGCAACTGCCTTGGAAAAAGAGACACTACCCAGTTACTGTTCTTAGGTAATAATAATTGTAAAAAGGAGCACCGAGTTCAAAATGGATATTATTTAAAAGCAAAACGAAATTTCTGTATTTTGGGCTCATTCCATTTTTCAAACCTAAAAATAAAAGACGGACGTAAGATTTAAAAGAGGCCATTTGCCAGTATTGCTTCAAACGTTAGTCTGTAAATTCTTAAATATGACATACATAACCCTTTGAACTTGGCAGGCCGGTTTTTGAGACAACCACGTGGTGGTAAAATACCCAAAAGGCTGGTATGATGTAGGATCATCATAACCCTGCAGGCCTAAATAATGGCCTACGTATAGCTGTTACCCTGCTCTACACAACCCTCTAAATCTTGCAGTCTACAACCCGAAAGACCGCTACACCTATTTACCGTCATAACCTGGCTGCCCATCATACCAGCCTTCGCTATATTAGACTATGCATATAATATACCGCTGTCTCGTTACACTGTTAGGCTACTTACACAAGTTAAGCTGCTGTTTTTTTTTTTTTTTTTTTTTAACTGCAGGTCAGTTTTGTTTTTACTCGTAGGTTTCCAGAAGGAAACAGAAAATATTTCAGTTGTACTTTAGACATGGGAACAAATTAAAACAATAGACATGTATTTTGCACACAGAACTACAAGCAGGTAAAGAGAACTTGTGCCCTTCTGCTCTATGAGAGGTTTCTGGCCTCCCTTAGCGCTTGTGGGACTTGTGGGAAACAAAAAAAACAAAAAAAACAAATTGGTTATGGGGTCATAAGTATATGCTATGACCACAAGTTATTTGTAGGCATACTTACCACTATATCTTCAATATTCCATAGTGGGGATGGACATCACTTAGATCCTTTTGGAAGGGAATTTTGACAAAGAATCAGAGTCTGTCCTGTCATCCTGGCTTAGGTTTACTGAACCGTGTGATCTCTTGGTCAATGAAACTCAACATAGTTTTCCATAGGAAAGGGGGGTACTGAACCCTACCATAGTTCCACATAATATCTTATCCTTTCTGAGTTTCCAGATGGATATCATCCATCTATAAATATGATTTTGCTGTGACCTCATCCACAAAAATGGATCAATATGTACTTGATGAATCTGGAAATTCGACCTCAGAGGGGTTTCAGGGCCCTTTTAGTTATTGTTTTATCTCCCAGTCAAGGTCAGCATCTTCTCCCAACAGTTTTTATGAAGCAAAATCCATCTTTCAGAAACCTCCTCAGATATTCCAAATTTCATTCTCCATTGCCACAGCCTTTTCTTCAGTCATTACATGTCAGAAAAAATGTGGAGACCTTTCTTCTCACATGATACTGACAACAGATTCCCCATCATTACAGACACCCCAACTTTAAACCAACCTTCAAGAGTGGAGGTGGCTGCAAACAATAGCAAACTACACTGGATTCAGATGCCATGTCCCCAACCATTTCTAAGAGGCCTATCCATAGGTGATTGCTGAACTCCACCGGATTTGAGGTTCCCCAGAAATATCCTTTAGGACTCATCTTCATGTTTCAGGACTTTCCTCCCAAGACTTCCAACACGCAAGTAAGTTCATCACCAAGAATCAACAGTTGACTGGGGCACCCAACTGAAACGCTGGAGTGTCATGACTAATAACACCATCATGAAAACACATGACAGATGAAACGCAAGTAGTACATTCTGTGAAAATACCAAAAACCTTGTGTAAATTTTGAGATGTGGCTTTCAGAAACATAAAAAAATATACTCCATTAAATGGAATATTCAAAAGTGTAAATGTGGTGTTTTGCCTTTTAAATGAGAAATGGATTTTCACAAGTAAAACATAGGTTGACACCACTGCTATATGTGGATGCACCTCTGCTAAGGAATTGCTCAGAGTGTTGTTGATCCCAGTTGTTATTGTCTGAGTCAGAATGGCTGGGATGCAAACTTTGGACATTGGGGATTATAATCGGCGGGAAATACTGCTCAGGTAAGCGTAGACCCCATCAGCCACTGACAGATTAGGCCGCTTGGCTGTGACAGGGCTCTTCTTTGTAATAATAAGAATCTCTCCTAGCTCCTCTGTGTGCATGCCGCAGGGTATCATAAAGGTTCACTTACAGACATAATCAGGCCGGTGGCATGCATAGAGTTAACATCAGGGAGCCAAACAAGTGTTGGTATACAGTGGAACCTCAGTTCACGAACGTCTGGGAACACATACAAATCGGTTTACGACCAAAAAGTTCGCCAAACTTTTGCATCTGTTCATGCACCACAGACTCAGTATACGAACAAGCCAGTTTCCCTTTCGGTTTGTGCACACCGATGATTTCCGCACATGTTCAGTCTCTCCCTGTGCATTCCCTGTGAGCAAGAGAGAGAGAGACATGCACACGCACGCGAGAGAGAGACATGCAAGAGAAAGAGAGAGAGACGGCTGGACACATAAGGCCGAGAAGGCTGTTAAAGAATTCACCAGGCTTGTTTTTAAAGAGAGAGATCCGAGCATTGTTTTAACTGCGTTGTATTTAATGAAAGCTTTTTTCTGTTGGATTTTAACCTCCAATTCACTTCCGTTTACAGCGATCAGTTCGTAGCGTGCATTGTTGCAATGTTACTTTTCTTGGTGGTTTATTAAATTATGGATTTTTCAAATGTTCATTTTTTTTCCCTGTGCTTAAATTTCATAAAAAAAAAAAAAAAAAAAAAAGTGTTTTTAGCGAGCGGTTCGCAGTGCTATAGCACGAACTCTTGCAGTGTTAGTTTTCTCTGTTGTTCAAGGTTTTCTCAGTGATATTCAATGTTTTTACATTTAGTTTACTATTACACTGTGCATTCTATGGTATAATTAACTATATTTGTGCTTAAAAACTTAAAAAAAAAATATTTACATACAGTTTGTACGTTCTGGAACAGATTAATTGTATTTACATAAAATCCTATGGGAGAAATTACTTCGGTTCACGACCAAATCAGTTTAGGAACGAATTATGGTCGTGAACCAAGGTTCCACTGTACAGGTTTAAATTAGTAAATGGGACACACCTAAGAAAGATGTATGTTCAGATTTTCTGATGACTGACTACATCATGACATAATAAGTGTCCCCATTTACTGAACTTTTTCAACTCCTTATTTTATTACACATTAAAGACTAGACTTCATTGATTTGTTGGAACTGCACACAGACAATCACAACACAGGCAGTGAGAGAACTGAATATTGTAAGTGCTATAACCTCCCTCAGGTGTATGGAAAGGACAGTGTAGACCAGGGTTATTCAATTACAAATTCAGTTGGGCCAGATTTTCAAACCAAGAAATTTATCGGGGTCAGACATTTTCAGCGACCGGTAAGCAGCAGATAATGACAAATTTTAAATCAACATAAATGAATGTATTTTAAAACAGGTAATGTTTATTCATTGTTTCCCTTTTAAATTTGGTCACATCTGACACAAGCACTTAAAAAATGTATACAAAAATCAACAAAAAAAAGCTATAACTGAACAGAATCTGAGGTAGCAGCAATCCTTTTTTTTCCACTTTTGAAATGAAACAAACATTCTGTTCACATCTGACCCTGGCATATCTCAAAGTGCATAAAAATCAAAAAAGTGCACAGGATTAGCAATAACATTTATTTCCCTTTTGAAAAATGAGATCCTCCCCCAATTTGAAGGGGTGGTCATGACAGGCAAGGGATTTTTTTTTTTCATAGAACTATTTCATTCACACAGTTTTAATCACTCATATGGCAAAGATTACATTTGAATTCCACAACAACGCCTTTCGCGGGGAATTTTTTTTCCCCCAGAAAAAAAACAACCTGAATAAAGGCTGCACAGTATGGTGTGCAAGTGGATTGGTACATTTACTTTAAAATGTATTTGTATAGAGTTCTTGGGTGTCAAGTAATGAGTCTATAAGTATAATTACTACAATTATTTTTACTAAATCATTTTCCATTTTTCTTTCTTGATGAGCTCCCATTGAAGAATTTGTTGGTAACAGAACATATTGTGCGCACACCAAAATGACTGAAGTAACAACTAACGAAGTGGCATTTTTCAATACCATTTGAACAAAGTTTACTGTCTGCTATCAATCATGGAGCAGCCCTGTAAAGTGAAAGTAATACACCTGCAACCTTAAAATGCAGACTTCATCACATTGCTGTGTATGACGAAACAGCAGGCTGATGACTGCTTGTACATGTTTACTATCGGACAGGCTGGCATTTTGCATGAGGTATGCCTTAAATCAAAAAAGAAACAGGAATACATAGATGCGCGAACACAAGGTGACAATCACACCTTACTGTGCCTGCACAAAATCAGAAGTGACAGTCAAAGTAAAAAGTATGTGAACCCTTTGGAATTATCTGGTTTACTGCATGAATTGGTCATAAAAAGTGATCTGATCTTCATCGAAGTCACAGGTATTGATATACACAATGAGCTTAAGCCAATGACACACAAAAAAATTCTACTCGTTCATGTCTTTATTTTACAAATGCATTCAATGTTCACAGTGGTAGTGGAAAAAGTAAGTGAACCTTGGGATTTAATAACTAGTTAAACCTCCTTTGGCAGCAATGACCAGGCGCTTCCTGTAACTGCAGATCAGACCTGCACATCGTGTGGGGGGAATTTGAGCCCATTCTTCCCTGCAGAACTGCCTTAACTCTTCCATATTCTTTGGTTGTCTTCTGTGTATGGCTCTCCAAGTCATTCCACAACATCTCAATAGGACTGAGATCTGGGCTCTGACTGGGCCACTCCAAAAGGCGGAGTTTGTTCTTCTGAAAGCTATTGTGCTGTGGATTTGCTGCGATGTTTGGGGTCATTGTCCTGTTGCATCACCCAGCCTCTTCTAAGCTTAAGTTGATGGACAGACACCCTCACATTATCTTGGAGAATTTTTTGCTAAACTTGTGACGTAATTTTCCCCTCAATGACACCCTGATGCAGCAAATCAGGCCCAAATCATGATGTTCCCTCCACCATACTTTACTGTAGGGATGATGTTTTGATGTTGATATGGAGTGCCCTTTTTACACCAAATGAAGTTCTGCTTGTTCCTCCCAAATAGTTCAATTTTGGTTTCATCACTTCACAAAACATTTTCCCAGTACCGTTGTGGAGTGTCCAAGTTCTCTTTCGCAAACTTCAGGCATTCAGCAATGTTCTTTTTTGATAGCAGTGGCTTCCTTCTTGGTGTCCTGCCATGGACCCCTTTCTTGTTCAGTGTTTTGCATTTAGTTGACTCATGAACAGAGATGTTAGCCAGTTCTAATGACTTCTTCAAGTCCTTTGCTGTCACTCTAGGGTTCTTCTTTATCTCATTGCTGACTTTGGTTTGTGCTCTTGGGGTCATCTTGGCAGGGCACCCACTTCTAGGCAGGGCACCCACAATACCAAATTGTATCCATTTATAGACGGCTTGCCTAACAGTAGACTGATGAATACTTAAAATATTTGAGATGATTTTGTAACCCTTTCCAGCCTTATGTAGATTAACAATTCTCGATCGTAGCTCTTTAGACAGCTCTTCTGTGCGAGGCATGATTCCCATCTGGATATGCTTCTTGTCAAAAGCTCAAACTCAAACTTTATAGTGTTTTTTATCAATCAAAGTGATTCTAGGCCGCACCTCTCAGCTCATTTCATTAAATGGACTCCAGGTGTGCTAAATTCTGACTGCAATGAGCTTTTTAAAAAGTCATTAGCTTAGGGTTCACTTTTTCCAACCTTCAGTTTCACAGTCTGAATGATTTATTCAATATGGTCAAAAATTCTCTGAAAATCTGTGTATCTTTAGTTACAGGAGACTGTGTTTGTTCATTATTGTGACTGACATGAAGATACGACCATTTTTATATGGGAATTATACATAAATATAGATAATTTCTAGGGATTTACATACTTTTTACTTTGACTATATATTAATAATACTGGACCTATATAATGGGCAGAGAAATTTCAAATATTTTACATGCCTACCTTTTGTTTTGACAGCAGTTGCATCATATTCAGCCCTTCATTTATTATTCCAGCAAAACCAGCCTCTCGTTGAAATTCACGACCATCCACTCAGCAGCACCTTGTAGTGAGAAATATTTTCCAATGCGCATCTCCACCTCTGACATCATTTTCGCCGCAACTTCCTAGCACCCAGTGCGGGATACAAACCAGCCTTTATGCGGCTCTGGGATATGTAAGGGGAGCCATATCAACACCTATGTTAATGGCACATATGCTCAACAATAAAAAAAAAAAAAAAAAAAAAATGTCCTTTTGCATCTGTTACAATATAACTGTTTAAAGTTTCAATGATTTCATCTGCCACTGGCAAACTAAGTAGAAATGATAATCGGCAAACTATTTTTGGTCGCATTTGCGATTGTTTTAGTTGAAGTCTGGAGCCCTGGTGGGACCATGGGCTAGGCCACTAGCTGGTTGCTTGTGGTCCACCATTTGAGTCGGCCTGGTGTGGACCAATAACCAGACAGCAGTTCATTAGTCTTACAGATTCTTATAAAAGTTCTGTTTTTTAATCCTTCTATATAAAAGCGGTCGGGATTGTCCTTCCGTCCTGTGAGTGCTACGCAGGCGCGGAGTTTCACACATGCCCCGTCCATTTTGCAATGCACGATGGGATTTGTAGTTTTGTTTTTCCGGGTAAAAGATGATTTTCTACTCCAGACTGTGTGAGTAGCACGGAGTTTCACACACGCCCTGTCCATTTTGCAATGCACGATGGGATTTGTAGTTTTGTTTTTCCAGGTAAAAGATGATTTTCTACTCCAGACTGTGTGATATCTTCTTCTTCTTTCTTACTATATAAAAGCGGTCAGGATTGTCCTTCCGTCCCATGAGTGGAAAGCGTAGCGGTATTCCGCTTATGACAGACTTACTACTTGCAGCTTGCGGTACAAAGCGACATGATGTGAGCAGAGTTCTGGTGCTCCCATCGTTCCCTTGCTTTTGTGCGCGATGCACTGGAAAAATAGACAAAATTATGTCCCTGGAAATAATTAATGTTGATGGAGTACAAATGCCTCACCGCGTAGTAAATATCAGGGGGGTTCAAAAGGGCGACCTCAATATAGAAAAAAAGTTTAAATTTCATCACAAAAATAACAGAAACTACGTGTATTAAAGTAATACCACTCAAATGCAATATAACCAAATTAATGAGTTTGTACAAAATATCAAATTGATCTACATATTGAATTGCCTTAAGAAGTGGTCAACTTAAAAGTCGGTCGCCTTAAAAGGCGGGTCAGCCTAGTACATTCTTATTTATTGTGTTGTTAAAGAGAGGAGGCATGTTGCATGATTGTCAGACATTAAACGAACCAATTTCACTGTACTCTGTACATGTGAAAACATTACTACTAATGATAAAGGTTAAGAAACACAGCTTGTTGAAATGCTGCCTCTGTTAAACTACTTTACATTAAACAAATGAGAGGAGACAACTCAGTCTACCCAGCTAACGGTTTGATGAACTACTACCATTTAGATCCAAATATCTCCTCCATACACTGTTGGAAAGCTGTCAAAGTTTATGTTTCAACTACAACTAGGTAGTTTGCGGCAGATTTCCTTGACTCTTTTTATGAAGACGCAACACAGTATCAAAATTGTAAATGACAATGCAAAAATTAGGCATGACTTTATGGAATTTGCCAGTTGTCTCCCCATGTTCCACCTCTATTATTCTTGCTATGACCAATTTCAAAATAGGGGCATGAGTAAAAAACATACCACATACTGCCAGGATGTTTGTACTGTAGTTTCTACAGTGATTTATTTGTACAAATAGGGCAGTGAAATGCAAACTCTAGTTGAATGAGAAGCGTGACTTAATGTAAATAGCCATTTTCAACTATGCTTCAGCATCTGTCCACAACAGTCTAGCAGCACAATATAAATGTTACTCACTCAAAAGAAAGTTAATCAAAAAAATCAAAGCCATCTTAATTGCCAAACACTGAGACTAAGACCATACTAAAAACACCATTTTTAAGTTAAAAAGTAATAAACAAAAATTTTGTCCGTCCTCACTAGTATTTTCTCGTCATTTATGAAAATCTCCATCCACAATAAAATGACCAAAAATGCATATAAAGTAGATATTCATCTACAATAGGCATGCGTGCATCACCAAAAAAAATCCTTAAAGGAATTGTAATGCTGTCGCCACTGGATTTATCATAAAACTGCACAACAGTGAACACTGGTAAATTACTTGTCCTTTGTGTGTTTCTGAGGCATTCCGACCTGAATGCATACAGGTAAGCAACACAACATATGCCATGGAAAGCAACTCCTCTACTTTCCCTTATGCTGGAATATGGTCTCCTGTAAACCTGACCAGTGCGGGAATGAGACATTTTAATGTGCAGGATCCAATCAGGGAAGGACCACGTAATAAGCACTAACAAATCTGGGTGCAATTAGAGTCTGTTTTTAAAAGTCTGTGTTTTCACCCCTCCACGCTACAATGCCAAACTAGCATTTTCAGAAGTATACAAGGCTGGATGGCATTTTAAAAGTCTGTGTTTTCGAGAGTTAAAAACACTGGGGCAGCAAAAACAGTGACTAATGTCTGCATTTTTAAATGAAAACTTAGTAGTGTGGACATGGCCTCGGGCACATACCTGGTATGCGTTATATGCTGGCCTTTCTACTCCATACTAATAATCATATAGAGGCATACATACCAATTTATATATTAAAGACATTCTATTATAATATTAAAAATATTGTCCTCAGTAGTCAGCCATAGTCTCATTCAGCCATAGGGCCTTATGACCGTCACCCAGACAAAACCAAGCACTTGCAAGAACCTCAAAGCCACCGTTGAGAATGCCAGGCCAAACCATAAGTATTTCATTCTCAATATTTTAAAATTAGTGGCAAACTTGAGCTTTGTTATGCTGGCAGAGAAAAGAAGATGCTGAGAGATTCTTATGCTCATGAAGACAGTCCTGTGAATGCCATCTCATACCTGTCAGGCATTAAGCGGCAGGATAAGCAGCCTTGATTAATAATCCAAATCCTGGCCGCTCAGGAATGAGTTTGGGAAATGGGCCCACAACCCACAGACGGATGCGCAAGCCAGTATGCTGATCCTGCTGCTCTTTTCCACAGATGTGTCGATGACTGCTTCGAGAGCAGACTTGTTTACATGTGAAAGCTTGTCATGCCTGTGGCCAGGCAAATTGTGCCAGGCAGTCGATGAATCAGACAGGCTACTTGGTCTCTTTTCACTACCGGTGACTCAGCAGGAGCCACAGAGAGGTGGTGGTGGGTGGGAATGATGGGCCTGACCACCATCTGAATGAGTGGGGGGACCACAAGAGAAGGCAGGAAACGAGAACAGCAATCACTTGGGATTGTGCCACAACCTCTCCAAACACACAACAGCATGAGGTGGTGGATTGACTACTGCAAAGACATCATTAAGCATCCCTTTGTAAGTATTGGGAAGTGTGCACACACGGACAAGTGGAAAAGCATCGGTAAAATAAGTGCATTGACAGCCATATGGAGACAGCAGGAAAAGATGCTGCTGACCCAGGGTTATGGAGATAATGTGGCCCCATGAGGGTTTAAATATCACCTACAGTCTTGCGTTATTATAAACATTCTAAGAGGTTCTGAGAAAAACTAGATGAAGATCTATATGGTGAAGACTAAGTAACTAAAAAGCAGCCATGGACAAGTTGGACATCTAAAGAGCCTCACTGGATGACAACAATTCGAACAAAACAGTCGGGGACAATTCAATGTGAAGTCAGGATGAAGATTTCTGCTCCATATCACATTCAGGCAAAGCACAAGCAGGTTAATACAAAGTATTATTACATATTTGACAGACATTTTTATCCAAAGCAACTTACAGGATCAAGGCAGTAGTCTGTGCATTTATTATCCCAAGTACTCCAGTATAGTTAACACTATTTTACAGGAATTTGGGGTGACAGCACACTCTGAAAGTGTTTAGTTGTCTTTATTTTCATGGATTAAAAAGGTGACTTATCTTAATTGCTTTTGTACAGACTAAGAGGCAAAATTAAAAAAAAGGCAGACACAGTATGGGATGCATTTAGGACCCAGAGTCGGTAGTGGATGAGAGAGTTAAAATAAGTGAGTGCCATTATAAACAATGCTGCACATCTTCTCACTGACCACTTAACACTGAGAATTTTAAGACAACAAATTTAGCAGAAGTGTATTAAGAAACACGACTGGGGCTCCTTTATACCAATGGTAATACATCTGTATATTGCTACTCTGGGACTGCCACGTCACATGTTATCTTTCTAATCATTCTGGTAAATATTTGGGCTTCTTATACCTGTGGTAAAATTATGGTCTGCCATACTGGATTTTAATTTTGAGGAAAAAAAACTTCAGATTTGTAATATGTCACCTGGAAAACCCCCAGGTACAAGTTTTGGTTGAAACCGATTACTAAAGAACAGTGTCTACACTTACCATGTGTCAAGGGGACGAAATCGGGCAAGGAGTGGGGTGTTCAGGTTTCATTGTAGCCAATCCTATTTGTATGGTCCTAGAGAGTAATTAAGCAAACTTTGATCCAGATCAGTCAAAAGGGTTTAGGATTGTATAGGGAACATGCAGACATTCTATTTTTTATAGATACAGATTTATTTAGTTTGCGTAAAAAAACCCCACAAATTTACCCTGGGGACAAATAAAGTTCTGTCTATCTATCTAGACAATCCCTATTGCACATGCAGCTTCAGAATCTACAATTGTAACTCTTTAAAGTGGCAGCCCCAGTATTTAAAGGAACTCGCTCACTCAGGGTAACCATTTCAGTAAGACAAAAAATGGGGGCTTGGGGGTGTGTGAACATGCCATAAAATTAACCAAATTCCAGGTTGCACATCACATTCATATCTTCTCACGCTCCTTTACGCCCATTTTCTCATTTCACAGTCCATCATACTCCACTGCAGTCCATTTAATGCCATAAAGGTGGAAAAGGGAAATAGAGTGACCACTCTGTGTATGCCTCTAAACCATTCAGTGTCTATGCAGCAGTTAGCATCCATCCATCCATCCACCAATGTTCCTAACTCGCTTACTCCATCAACGACTATGACCAAACTCTACTCATACACTATTTTATCTCCATCAAAACATTTTCAGGATCATCTTTTTCATTACAAGATTGTGAGGTATAGTTTTCTACTCTGGTAGCAAATTAGGCACAAGGTAGGACAGCTCTGACTGGGTTTACAGGAAACACGGGTTCATATTGGACCAATTGAATTTTACGATTAAACTAAGAACAGCTGCTATGGGGTGCGGAAGGAACAAAAAAAAAGTGCACAAACACAGGGAAATCATGCAAACTCCACATGGTAACTTGAAGTGATAGAGTAGCAGCATCACGGATACCCGTAACAGACGAAACCAACCCATCCATACTCTATTCTGGATCAGCAAAAGCCACATTCTGTCCCACTGACGCTCCGTTTCAGATCTGTGCCAAACAAACCCCCATACTGATGATTACTCCATTATGTTGACCTCTTTTATAAGTCGCTTTGTATAAAAGCGTCGGCTAATCAACTAAATGTAATGTGTATATCTGTACACCCAACAGATGCAGTAGAAAACTGAGATAAAGGCGCGCGGGCACTTGTTTTAGAACAAACAGATGACACCTGTACATTCTGTTATTTTGGAGACCTCCTCTGGCCCAAATCAGCAAACAGAATATGAACAACAGAGAAGAAGTTGGTAGGATACGTTCAGATACAGAGATTTTACATTAATATGGTCAAAGTAAATGCAGACCAACAAAGTATTCCCTTCCAAATCTGTACTCGCAATATCACTGGGTGAGGAGGTCCATTTAGACCCCCGCTAATCGGGCAAGGGGCTACCAGATCGTCTATAGCTCGGCTCGAAACTGTCAACCGCCACTCACTTGACAGCTCCTTAACGGTCACTCGCGTTTTCAAACGGGAGGAGATCTGTTCCTACCTGTAGTGCTGATTTCCATTCATCTGGTCAGTGTCCGGCTTCTACACGTCAGAACGCAGCGCTGCTGTGCGGTCTGGATGGCGTTTTAGTTCCGCGGCCGGGCGTAGGGGCCTTATATCCTCCGGCGCGGCCCTGTCTTTATAGCCGCCGATCAGTCGCCTCCCCGATAATTCCCAGACGCAACGACTATTCTCCCGGGGTCGTCTCCCGGCGTAGCAGCGCTAACTGGTCCGGTTCCCGGATGGTCGGTCGCTACTCACTGCTCAGCCTTTTTTTTACAGTTCTGCGCTCCCCCGAGGGATAATCGCGACTCGTTGCTTGCCCAGCCAACAACCCACTACGTCTTTCTTGTCGGCCCTGCTCCCGGGATTACCGCAACGCTTTACCGGGGCCGAAGACTCTTCTCTCGGGGAAACCCTAGCAGGAAATACCGTCTCTCTAACCGACTGCAGGAACATCGTCATATCCGGTGCCTTCGTATTATCCGGCACTACCCCCGGCTGCTGAATTATTAATGACGTAAGAAACGTACCTCAAGGCCACACACACTCAACAAGTCAAATTAACTTTACAAAAGACCGAAAAAGGCACTGAAACTTCTTAACGACAGTGTATCCTAACTCTTCGGGTAGGTAAACGAATATAACTGACTTTTAGAGAAAACACAGAAGCTAACTGCTAAAGGAAACTGCGGCGCCTCTATTGTTTAAGCAAACCGAATAATTATAGAGCAAGTCCCCTTATGTCAGTTTTACAACTGCTACTAATCTTCTAAATATGTGCAATTTTAATAAACATCCACAGGCTTAGATCATAGTTAATATAAATGGCACCTGTTCATCCTATCAGTCAACTCTAAATGTTGGCTTAATTATTGGGTCTTACACGGTATGCCTGATCTAATGTGATCACTGTAAGTATCATGCGCACTGCAATATTTTGTTTGTACTAAATTTCTTTGATTTTTTTTTTAATGTTATGCCATGCAAAACCTGCTAACAAACTCAATTTCCCTCTTGGGACAATACAACTCAGTACATAAGGGAAATAATATTCTCCTAACCCCAGGGGTTTCCAAGTTCAATCCTAGGGTGTCACTGTAGCTGCAGGTTTTCATTTCAACCAATTTCAAAAATAATGGCTCAGATATACTTTTAAATTATCTTTTTGTTTGGTCTCATTTTTGCATATAGAAATATGTGCTAGTCTATTTACATGTCAACAATATTCACAAGTTTGCATTTTTGCAAACTTTCTTGTACCAAATTTTTTTGTTCACTTTATACTGTGCAGATTAGAAGTGGAGACACAGGTGCAAATGACACTAAATATTAAAGGGAAGCAGGTACTCCAGTGTGAAATTCACATGTGAGCTAGTTAATAAGAAAATGCTTAAATAATCAGAACATAAAATGGCAAAACTTTAAAATGCAAGAAAAAGAAAAATTAATGTCACACAAAACACTTGCTACATTCCTAAAAATTGAGCAAACCCAATTTGTGATTTCTGGATTGACACAAATAAAAGGCAGAAACTAGGAATGCAACTTGTTTAATAAAGGGAACAGTCCAATTAAAACCAGGAAGTGTTTGGGATTAACAACTGCAGTAAAGAAGACATGGTAATATTTTTAAATTTATTCTCTCTCTTGCCTTATATGAACCTTCAGTGCCTTTCATTGTGTGTCGCAGTCTCTCTTGCCCAGTGCTCCCTCTGTCAGGTGCATTCCCATAAGCCTGCTTCTCAGATTTTATTTTTGAGGCACTTTACTTGCCTTCTGTCTGATTTTATACTTCTGGTCTTTCCAGGCAACTCTCAGTGCGTCTCTTACGTCTTTACTTGTCTTTGTGCATCTCACTCTCGCACTTCCTCCTTTGTTTAGACTTTGGCTTTCGTAATGCAATCAAGTTGCTGGACACACACACACACACACACACACTTCAGTATTTTATTATGTAGATCAACTAGGGGGCTTTGCCTCCTGCTTGCTTCGCTCGCCAACCCCCGGGCCTACGCTACACACCAGCCACTTTGTGGATTTCACTTTCACCAAACAACAAATCTTAATTCTCACGAATACACTTCTTCATTGAGAAGAAACACTACTTTTCCCTGATGGCAACACGAATTAGACGTCTACAAGTCTCAGACTTAAAGTTTAAATCCGAACAATATAGTCAATCTTTTTTCGCTGTTCTGTTATTCCACCAAGTAATAATTTCCGCTTGTTTGTGCTAATGCGATCTTTACTATCATTTTTTGAGACTTTCGAATTTTAGTACTTTCATTATCTCTAACCTGCTCTGCATGTGTATTGAGCCAACATTTTTGAATTCTTTAAGACATTCTACTTTGTCATCTACTCTTTGTCTTTTATTTCCGGCCCCGAGTGTGGTTAAATCTCTTGGCACAAAGTCTCATCTAGCGGGATATAAAAGTATCTCTCTGAAAAAGTCACCCCTCATCCCAAGCTAAAAGATCTTGTCTTGTCCCAGGATTTTTTTATTATAAATTGAGAGATTAGCACACAAATTAATGAAACATTAAACTAGCAGTTCTGTTGTAACATTCTTTGTCATTTGCACCTGTGTCTTCACCGTTCATCACAAGTTGTGAGTACTTGGACCGTTTAAGGGAATAAACTCCACAGAAAAAGGTTAATTAAGAACAATATGATAAAAGTTAAAATTTAAAACATATGGCAAAAATACAAACCTGTATTTTAGCTACATGTAAACATACTAGCACACATTTCTGAATACAAAACCAAGAGGGAAAAAAAACAAACAAAACACAATTAGATCACTTAGAATTAAGATGGACCTATTTATTTGTGAAACGTGTTGAAATGAAAACCCATAGACACAGTTGCACCCCAGGACTAAATGTGAAAACACCTGCTTTAACCACCTTTTAGATTCAATGAAGGACAAAAGTACACACACCTTTAAGAAAAACAGATTTTATTTTAAAAATAATCTGACCTTTAAAACTAGTCTTCTACAGAAAGTCCATACTTTTCAATACATTTCCTGGTGCTAGACAGAATTCATTGGCTTTGTACAGTCAACTGTATTGCTTGTTGAATTTGGAGTGAAATGGAAGGTAAAACACTTGATGCTTCAAAGGTAAAAATATTAAAAATAAAATAAATACAATTGGAAATCCCCCTAACATAATTCTATAACTCAGAGTGACACATTTATAAAGATCCCAAGCATGATACAGAAAAAGCAGTACACATTTACATGTTCTTCATCACCAAGCAGTAATGCCACCCACCAAAAACATAATAAACATGATCAAGTTGCATTTTTATATGCATGTAAAACTGCCGGCCTTCTCTATATGGAATAAGCATCAGTATTTATGTTTTACAATAAATCATCTCACTTAATAATAAAATATTGCCACACAGCCCTGTTACACAATACCAGGCAGTCATCCATCTTTTAGAGTGGTGCAGGGGTGCTCCAACTGTGCCTATTTACCACATTGGCAGGTGTTTTACTCAGTCATCAATCAATCATTCATAAAGCTTAACTTGCATACAGCCCAAATTAAATCTGATGGGAGTTTTTTCTTTAGCTAGAAAATTCTCCAATTAGGCAACATTTCAGATTATCATGATTTTCTAGAATTTATCACAGTCCCGAGGACTACTGTGGAATACTTTAAAAAGAGAATTGGCGTTTCACATGGTTATTACATCATGCAAGGGATTTTAGTAGTTGAATGTAAAGAGAAAGGCCAGATGCTGGTACAACGTAGTGTATGGTTGCTGCAGAGTCCGTAAGTAGGAGGAGCTGCACAATTTCAACACAAGCAATAACATTCAGAATATCACGTCAAGTTTCTGCAAGTACCTTATGATGCTAATGTTCATTTTCAACTTGTAATTCTCATATATGTTTAAAAAAAAAAAAAAAAATTCATTTAATGCAGAAGTCTCAAGTTGTTCCAATACCTTCAATAGATACTCCAGCACCTGAAATGACTTTGGATATTCTGGAGGATATTTTGAGTGTGAAGGACAGAACCCAGTCACCGATCATATCTGAAAGCATCTTACGTGTTCCACAAACTGCTCTTCATATCTTGCTCTCTCCAGTGGCTTAGCATAATGTCTGTAACAAGGACCATGCCATTCAGAGCCTCTGACTAGCCTGAGCAGTACGTGGTCGAGGACTGAGAATTGTACAAAATAAATCTATTCATCCATAACAAAAACAATTAGTTAATGAATACTGGGACAAAAAATGGATTCCTTACAAAAATATTGACATGCTATTTCAGAAGGTCAGAAAGATTTTTGCAGTGAATAAGTGCAGTACAGTGTTGTGCTCCATTAACAGGCTTGTTCAAATGAACGATTATACAAAAGTAAAATTGGTACACAACCAGCCATAGTCAGGTCCACATCTTTATCCAGTAAAATTACTTGGAGGGGGCTGTGCCCTCTGGATAAAGGCACAGATAATCAAAATGCCTGGCTTCAAAAGGGAAAGGGAAGAAGTGCCATTTAATAAAGGATGTGTTCTGAGAACAGTTTAAAAACAGTGCAAAGAGGCAGCCAGCTGGACCGGTCTGCTTCAGACAAGCAAAAACTGTCTGCATTTATTTAAAAACATAAACAACACAAAAAAGTGCAGAATGTCATCAGGGGTAGGTGGGGCTGCTCAGGCAGGTACACTTTTAAATAGCTGCATTGAAAACTTATCAGGCTGCATGGTCCTTTGCTCCATCAAGAGGGAATTGGAAGGGGTTAGAGTTGGGTGTCGACTCAGACTCCCACAAATTGTATACATTTATTGGGGATGCCTTGAATAAACTATACACAGCAAAGGACCACCCATAATCAAGGAAGCACAGGGATGTGACTCAACAGAAACTGTCAATGGCTCAGAAACAAGACATGATACATGTATACATGATAATTAAATGTACTAGATGCGAGTTGCACAATTGGAGGCCAACACTCAGCCTTGTGACTTAATGCCCCCATTGTCTGTGTGACATTAAAAAATGTAAACATGACATTTCGGTCCCCTCACAACATCAGAGAAAAATATTACTTCCTCATCAAAAGGAAACTTGCTGGATAAATTAGATTTGGAGTAAACAAAAACACTGCAGACTTTAAATCCAATGACACAAAAAAAAAAAAAACCTCTGAGCCCACAATTTGATACTACTCAGTTAATACATTGTAGAAGCACGTGCACTGAAGGATAGAATCTCTGGCATCACTTTGTAAGATATCCAGTAGCAACCCAAGGAGGACACCAACCAGCATCCATCATTATGTAGATTACAGATCCTCTCATAACAATCAAATGTGAAAAGCACTTCAGTCGAGGATTTGTAGGTGCCAGCTAGGGTATCCTGGTGTTGCACACCATTCTGTAGCAGCATGGATTCAGGCACTCTTCCATCTATAGTATAACTAATCTATTGCTTTCACTTCCTGGAGCTCAGTGCAGACTGGGAAGGCTTATGCTTACTAATCTAAGTGCTTGTATCTTTCACCTCTAGGTGAAGCAGAACAAAAGGGCCACACTTTGCTGCAGTAAAACAAGCCCCTCTGCCTCCTTCACAAATTGGTTGGGAATGAGCAGCTGGGTACGCAGTGAATTCAGGCTCAGACAATGTCGAGGCAGCTTATGTTGGCAGTCAGGCATCCATTTGTTCAATATTGCATAAAAATGACTCGAGAAGTAAGTATAAAAATATTAAAATTGTAAAAAGTGTGTCCAGGGTAGGAACACCGTGGTGCAAATCCTTCACAAATTGGCATTTTCTGGAGATCTGTGGGTTGCCAAAAGCACAAGTTGGCAGTAAGTTTGAGGGCAAGGGGCAGCAATTTCCGAACACAGAGGTCAGGCAAAATACATGGTCCTTAGAGTGTCTTGGTGCACCTGTACAGCTTTCGCCAAGGCCTGGGGGTCACGACCATTGCTCTGTCCAGAGATATGACTGCCTTCACCACTGTTAGGAGAGAGGAGAGAAAAAAAGGTTATATCTTTATCCTAAAACACAACCTCCCTTTTCTTCTACGGAAGTACGTACTTTACCATGAAGGTAATGCCTGGATGATCAGAAACTGTACAAGAAATCAGATTCATTGACATTTGCCTTAACATATACCATACTGCATTTGAGTATTTTTTCAGCACCAAGCATTTGTGTGGAATTCTCTGGATTCCTCTTGAATTCCGAATATTTGGATATAAAGTTGACTGAAATCTGCTGAAAATTTGCCCAATATGAGTTAGTGTGTGTCAATGAAAATGAGCTATGCCCTGCTATGACCTAATGTACCATGCAGTGTGGGGTCTTCACTTGAGCCTGATGCTAAAAGAATCATTTCTGGTTCTCCTGGATTGTAAAATGGGCAATGAGGTTACAGAAAATTGATGTTTAATATGTGCATTACGCAGCATACAGAGATATGGAGATTCTTAAATATACATAGAGAATGAGAAAAACTAAACATTTACTATATCTACAGTATATTCTAAATAATTTTCATGTTTGTATGTAAATATATCATTTATACCTGGTACTATAACATACAATTTAAATGCCAAAGAGAAAGAAGGAAAAGGGTGAGAAAGAAAAACCGTACAGAAAACCTGCTTAACAAATGCCTGGTACTCCCCAGAATCCCAGCCTGTTGATGGTTTATACACACCTGTCATGCTCCTTGTCCACCAGGTGATATCGTGCTCGAAATGCAACAAGTCTTGCATAGTAGGCAGGTGCAGGGATGGATACGGAACGGGTACAACGAACATAAGTGTGGCATAGCTGATATGTTAGAATCTGCAATTCATCTGCTGTGAAGCGGTTATCATCCCAAAGGACATAATAATGGGAAGGACGGCTTGTACCCTGCAGCACAGAAAAAGATACAATGAATAAGAAGGCACTTATGCCAAGGGGTATGGTAAAAGTTTGGAGCAAATTATCAGACAGGTGCCTATCCGCATTGTTCCATACCTGTATCCCCGCATGACTGCACAGGTAGAAGTCAAATTCAAATGGGTGAGTAATGTTTGTATCCACAGTTGTTCCTGCAGGGATGTTGCCACTTTTTCCAATCTTTCAAATAAATAAAAGTAAATAAGAGATAAATAAATGCAGGTCTTTTCAGATCTAAGTAGAAATCTATGGTCATAACACAACCATAAAAACCAAATCTCAAAAAAAATCTTCTACAAATTCTATATAGGTCACACATTTCTTATATTTACTTGATGATAGCAGAACACAAGATGCTAAAATTATGAAAAATGTACAAATACTTTATTTTAGATACCAAGTAAATTCAGCTAATTAGCCATGTTATCTGGTACTGTTTAAGTACCATCTCATGAAATAATTCTTGATTTAAGGCAAAACAGACTGGAAACTGGTTGCGAAGAAAAAGATGGTGCTTATACACACTGTAATAGCAGAGGAGAGGACAAGCCTGTTCATTAGCAAAATTGCACTTTACAAAAGATGGTTTTATAAAGACTTCCAACAATGTTTACCATTTTACATTGTCACCTTGAAAAACATTGGAGTGAGGGGAATCTGCAGTGGTTAGCCTGGACAGACTATTTTTTCATTATTTCCTGAACTTTCATTCACTTTCAAATTTCATTGTTTCCTGAAAAAATCAACACTAAAAATCAGCTGAGCTTTATTTTGGTCCAGTGGTATCATAAATGCCTTGTATCTTATTAACAAGAAGGTAATGGAGCAGACACTTCCATGGCTAGAAGACTTTTCTGATGCCCAACTCTTTCAGAAGCCTCTCACACCACACAACAGGGATGCTCCAACCAGGTCCTCTCTAAACCTCCACACTCAATCTACCTCCATACTGGTGCAATTCTATACCCAAACATTCTCTGCCTTTTTTTCCTATGCCCAAACAATTTTGGTACATTTCCTCTAGAGCTCAGAAAGGTGGAGGAAAAAGATTTGAAGGGGCAACCAAATAACCTGGTTAAACTCAGAAAATGGCTGGTAAATGTTCCAATATCTTGTGAGATAATTGTGACATAGACTGAAATGGCATTTTCAAACTTTCATTTCTATTAATGGTATGTTATTTGTAAATAAACATCGATGTTCACTCCTCCACTGGTTATTTGTGACACCTGCATCTTATGAGACATCTACGAGAAGTACAGCCTCTGAAAGCTCCAGGACTTGTGTTATAGGTATGGTATTATTACTTTCTCTATTATTCACAGCTCCAATCTTTCCTAAAAATCAATGAGCTTCTCTTTTATGGGCTACCAACCATTCATTCATTCTTTACATTATTAGTTCATACAAGTCAGCCAATTTCTGCCTTGTACTTTGTAATTTCTCACTTTCTTTCGGTGTAGAGCTTTTTAGCACCATTAAATATTGCTCTTGAAACACAAGCTGTTGGTTTAGTTTCATCTCTTCCAAAGGCTTTATTTTGCTTCTTGTCACAGATATACTATGAAGATTTCCTTTGACTCTGGTTTGCTCATACTTCTAATATACCTATATGCATATGATTTGTACTCTTTTTTTTTTTTTTTTTTTTTTGTAAACCGAGTGTTAAAGTATCATTTTTCCCATTACTAGCATTCTATTTTTCCCTTACTAGCAAGCCTGTTATTTTATATTTACACCTTTTCTCATATACCTTGCAGGGCCTTGTGGAGCAGATGATTTCAATTTATGAAAGTCTGTCTTATATGTTCTATTAGTTTCTTTTTGATATGGGATAAGGATACTCTTTTTAATAATAATATTAAAATTTGGTTATTGTTCTTGGATTACTTGTAATTTTCCTTAGTTTGACCCTTTTATCAAAAGCAATGACACAAGAAAGTGCCAACATCCAAAAACAGTGACTGATTACATGGTGTTAAACTTGAAGAACAAGAACAAGTGGCTGATGTGCCTATTCAAAATTACTGCCTAAAATACTTTCCTTTCAAACCAGAACATTTTAATGCTGCCACTCTCGGCAAATCTAAAGTTGAAGCAGTTGCCTTCAAGTAATGGAATAACAGACCTAAGACATTACAAAGCATACTGTCAAACTTAAACAAAAAACACACCACCACAAGTCAAACCAATACCACTTAAAATTTACCCGCTCATTCTTGTCAGCACAAAACAGTCGTGTATGATGCCGCTTTTGCACCACAATATATGTAATACCAGGCTGGTAGTCTTTTTCCAACTTGATACAAGCATCTCGGATGGCAAGAAGCTCATAATGGAGAATCTAGAACAGGAAGGGATTATTATTTTACCACTTTTACTGGCAGTAACAAACTTCAAAATTTTTTAATCCAAACCTAAAAAAATTGTATTAAATCAATTTTCAGTGTTAGGCAATCTAAGATTTTTTAATCTGGTTATCTGGTAGTAAGTATTTATTTACATGTGGAAACACATTATAATGAATACATTGGTATAATAAAAGTAACAAGAATATTCTGTGCATTAAAACAAGTATTTAGTTGGGCGGCCCAAGAAAGGCAACACTGAAGCAATATATGCTGGTATACCACTATATACTTTTTTCAGTGAGTCTTGATGTAAAGTCTTCCAAGCCTCTTGCAGGAGTTGCCATTATTCTTCTTTTGACTTGGACTGCTTTTTATTTACTCCGTTGTTCAAGTGATCCCATACAGTTCAATTTTCAAGGTCAGTCAATGAGATGACCATGCTAAATCCATCTGGGGACTTTTGTTCCAAGTTGGTCTTGTGTGTTAGGAGTCATTATTGTCTTAAAAAAGTATGTATGTATTTGCCAATATGTAATCTTCCCCAAAAGGTATAGTATAATGGATCCAAATGTTTTATCCCTCAGCATTCATCATTCTATCAATGCTGACCAGGTTCCCTACACCACTGGCTAAAATCCACTCTTAGACCAAGTCAGAGCCACCACTGTGCTTCACAGATGGGTACAAACATACAGCAATAAGCTTCATTGCAACTCTTCTTTTGCCATACTAACTTCAAATGTCAAATCTGAGCTCATTACTAAATAAGGGTCTTTCTGCTTACTGTTGTTAGTTCATGCTTTATGGTATTTTGCTTACTGCAATCTCTTGTCATTTTTGCAGAAAGAAAAAAAGCCTTCTCTGTTGCAACACAAGTTACAATACCATCTCTTCTTAATCCTCTTGAGAAAGAGACTTTGTAGCCCTCAAAAGACAGCTTTCTAGGTCTTGTACTGTGTTTTCAATTTTTCTGTTACTATCAAATCTTTTTCAAGTAATTGGACAAGTTGAACACCACAAAGTTTGGTTGTGTGCTTTTACATGCTGATTATATGATTATAATTTTGTGTCAAAGTGTTTTAGCTTCCTCCCCTTGGCACTCCTCTGTTTGTAGTTACTATCCAACTTACCCACTCATTGTGCACCTCTGGCACAGCTAACCACTATCTCAATCACTTGAATCAGGCATGCCATTGGTGAAGTTTAACAAATATCTGGAATGGCTGGAATGCCTTAAGGAAACTGTTCGGAAACCAATCCTGTTATACTAGCCATCTCACAAGATATCTATTTTTTGAAGGCACAAATTCTACTTATTTTAATTGTACAAACCTTCATTTGTGCTTGTTCTAATGTAAAGTGTTTTCCAAAAGCAAATAACTTAAATACCCAGATAACTAGCTTTACACATACATTTTCTTGGGTGGCTTAAGACTTCTGCGCAGTATTGTATGCACCTACAGTTATCTAAAAGTAAAGTAAAGACTGGGAGAAGGTGCACACATGTACAAAGTGTGTAGTGATGATTATAGCTTTATATGAAATGGCATGATTATATACCAAATGCATTTTGCATAACAATTGGTCTTATAATACTGCAATATGTGCAACAAACCATTTTTAGATTACGCTTTAAACATTTTACATAGTGTACAATAGCTTTTTTTAAAAAAATAAATAAATAAATAAATAAAAAAACTCTGGGGACTGAAAATGTAATCTGATCCAAGCACTATCAAGTACTAGCTGTTAATTATATTTATGCTTTTCAGTTCCTTAAAGAATGTGGCTATTTTTTTTTCTTAAAATAATACAACATAAAAAGTATAGATACATGTAGTATTAGGTGCCTTACCTGTGGAAGCTGTCCTTCTGGGACTCCATCACGGTAGAAAATTATTCGAGTGGGCTTGAAGCGAGTGGACTTATAGAACTGGATCAGCAACTCACGTACCATATAGGAAAGATCCTCAATGATTTCCTGTCTTGGACGCTGCACACGCACTGTGGCACAGTACCGGCTTGGATGTGCATCCATGCTCCCCACCACCTGAAGAAACATAGGCACAGTACATAGATCATATCCAGGATCATTTCTTCCTCTTCTAAGAAGTTTCCTAATTTCTACAGAAGGTCTCAGTGGTGGAACAGATCACTAAAACAAAAACATAGATATTGCTTTTAAAAGTTGTTTTTTTTTTCTGAAATTGACATTGCCTTCTATTAAACAATTCCAACTACACTGTAAATGGCCAGTCATAGCTATTAAACATTTCATGCAACGGTCCAGGAACAAGGTGGTGAAGATGAGACATGGAGCAGTGCTTGTTAAATTTAGGCCTTCAATAAGCAGAGTCACAGTAGGGGAAACAGTTCAAGTGGTCCCGTTTCATCAATTACATTTCATTGGTTTACAGATTCTACTTGTTAAATTTACCAGCATTATTCAAAGTGCAAACCACAGAGGCAAATTCTTCTTTGGGGCGTGTGTTTTTTCTGATTCATCTCTAGTATCAAAGTGAACATAAACACCCATAACCATTCCCTCCCTGGCTACCCTGAGAGAAGGGGGGCAACCCAGGGGAACAATAGTGCTGCGATTTGAGACAATCCAAGCTTCTCCAGGAAGCAGCTTGTGGGTGAGTCAGACATAGTCAGTCACTGTTGCTAGGCAATGATTTAAAAAAAAAAAGTGTGACAGCGAGTATTTGTTGGCAGTGTGGGGAGGTGAATCACAGCACACCCGGCTGTAGTGTAGGATACAGATGGGTGACAAAAGCTCTTAGAGTGTGAGCACCCTTACACATATCCTGCCAGAAGAGGATTAGAGATGGTAGAATTCTAAAATTTGGCACAAACCTAATGTGTTTTTTTTTTTGTATTTCCTAGTAACGCTACTGTTGACTTGACATACACTTAAACTGTAACTCCTGCTCCCTTAAAAAAATCTTCTAAACTTTACAGAGGTTTATTAAAAAAAAAAATGAACTGTGTTCTTTGACCAGATTTTTATTTTTTTTAAGCATATTTATATGTCCATTTAATACTTGGAGAGGTTGTCTTAAATTTAGGCATTAAAACAACATTTACACATACTAGTGGTTATTTCTTTTACTTCCACATTTTAAACAAGTAGCTGGTAACATATTACTTGTTAAGGCACCCTTTAATTCATTCCAGTAATTAAACTGACTCAAGTGTCTCTTTAACAACTAACACAATCGTTAATTTTAATTGCATAAGACCTGGGAAGAATAATCCATCAATCAACAATGATTCTATGCCTCCAGAACGTCTTCACCCCAGTCAACTCACCAGTGTGATTACATTTTTAAAATGTCCATTAGCTGTTCATATTTATTCAATGCATTTTACACACTTTACAATGCAAATATTGGTAAAACAAAGAGAATGAGGAAAAAGGCAAGTAGTATGTTGATATTTACACAAATATATCCATACACTCAGTGGCCACTTAATTAGATCCACCTACTTACAAACAGTCAATGATGCAGAGCTGTAGCTCAATATTTAACAGTAAACAGTCAAGAGGTGTAGTTGTTCCATCATATCAGAATTAGCAAAATGTTTGATGTAAGAAACTCAGCCTGTGATATGACTATAGGCAGTAAGTAGATGTGGTGCTTACAGCATCTCAGTAGCATTATTCACCTTTGAATTTTCATGTTCTACAATCAAGAGCTTACAGATAATGTTGTGACAAACAAAACATCCAATGAGCAGCAGTTCAGGGGGTTGAAAAGACCTTATTAATGAGAGATGTCAGAGGAGAAAGAACAAACTGAATCCAGCCAATGGAAAGGCCACAAGTATGAAAACCATAGCTTATGGTTTTATGACAGTATTGTGCAAAAGGGTATCTTTGAATGTAAAGGACCTCGAAACTGATTGGCTACAGTAGCAGGAGGCCGTGCCAGGTTACACTGTGGTCAGCTAAGAAGCGGAAGATGAGGCCATAGCTGACACATCATTACCATAATGATTAAAGATTTAAAAAAATGTAATCGACCATTCCCAATTTCTGCTGCAACATACAGCAACCAATACTAAGACTGTGGAATAATGAGCATACTCATATGGCTCCAGCCTTGTGTCAAAAGCACAGGCTGGGGGTGGTAAAGTTAATCGTTTTAGAGTTTTTTTTCCTCCCCACACACAGGGACCATGACCCAAATCACAGATCATCTCAAGTTGCTTCCCCAACCAAGACAAGAAGTTCAATTTACTCCAGTGGCCTGCTCAGTTTCTAAATCTTAATCAAATCGATAAATATTGGGATGTTGTGGAACAGAAGGTGTCAGGAATGAAGATTAAAAAACATAACTAAAAGCCTGGATCAAATATTTCCAGAAGCTTGCTGAATCTGTACCTCAAGCAGTTCAGGCAGGTTTGTTGGCAACTGAGGGTCACAAGACTGGATAGATGTACTTAATAAAGTTGCCACTGAGTGTACCCACATACATATTTTAAGAGTGTATAAAAGTAAAATGCATATGTATACACAAATGCAAATAAAAATATCAAACTGTGGATGCACAAAAGGTACAAACATGTCTTGATGTAAAACATAAAATCAAGAGAAATATTTCAGAACCTTTTTCACTAAAAATGGTGTTGTTTATTACAAGAGTAATAAAGATATGGAAGATTTTATGAAGCACAATAAGTATTTAAATTTCAAGTGAGGATGTCCTTGAACCATAACAGCAAGAATGAACCTTACTCTTTGATTCTTGTAGAAAACCAGTTTCAACAGTGACCTATCTGCCTAGCACACATAAAATTTGAAATATTATCCCATTCTTTGCTGAAGATTTCAGTCAGTGAAACTACAAGGAGATATCCAGTGCAGTCTTCTTGAGGGGAGCCCAGAATTAGACTTCTGGGATCTAGCTGGATCATTCCAGGACATTAGTTTGCATTTAATAATTCCATTTCTTGGTTTGACTGGCTCTGCTCTTGCTTTTAAAGGTCTAACTCTTGCTTAATTCCAGTTTTCAGCCGGAGGTCTGTCAGTTTGGTCATGTCATTTGGAGCTATTCATTTTCTCCATCTGTCAAGAGCAGGTCCTCTACCCTGCTTAAACACAAGTACAGCTACCAACCCCATGTTTGACCAAAGACACTGGTCATCGAATGAGGGGTTGTATTGGCTTTCTTTGAATTTGGGCTAATTAACTTCTACCATTCACTCGTGACTTTGGGAGAATGAATACATCATCTTGCAAAAAAATGTGTGTTTTTTTTTTTTTGTCTGAAATGTTTTCTGTGTTGCCACCTTACCCCACAGTGCAGAAATGTTATGGAATATGTGAAAGTGTTGATAAGCAGGCAGTGGTCAGTTACTACCATATATTCTTTCAGCTCCTTTATGGCTTCTGTTGATCTCTTGGTAGCCCTCCATGATTTTTTGTCGTTGTCTGCTCATTAGTTTTGGAGGGATGTCCTGATATTTGCAGTCTCCTGTTGGTCTCTGTTCCCCTCACTTAATTGTGGTCTTCACAGTGTTCCATGACCTATGCAATGCTCTATATAAATTCCTTTCTTGATACAGAAAATTATATTTAGCGCCAATAAGAATACCAATCAACTGATGGGAAATGACAGCAAATGACACGATTTAGACTGCAACTGGTTAAATCTGAATAGAATTACAACACCAAAAAGGAGTATGCAAACATATGCAACCAAGGCATTCATTATTTTTTTATCTATCTATTTTGGACGGAGTAGCAGAAAGATAACTGCTAATCTGCAGGTTAATATTAATAATTACTCTGATACCCTAGTCAATCTGTGAGGCACCCCACCTTCAGGCCAAGGTTAACTCTGCCGTGTTGGTCCATCTCAGCACTATCCAAGGTCTTGTTTAATAGCTGCCATTAGATGCTACAACAAACTCTGGCTAGGCTAGGTTTTATTCTGTCACTTAATATATTAATTTTAATTTGATTATTTAACTGCTTCATCTTGAGTTTATTCTGTATCAGCTACTAATAATGTAGTCTTCCCTTTTGAAGTAATTTTTATTTGTTCAGCTTTAATTACTGTTCTATACTTTGCACTAAACAAGTTTTTAACCATTTGGGTTATGCAAGCTATGATGATGGTGTTTGAAGTTTAAAGGGAAAAAGTGTCATGACATTTAGCACGATGCTAAATTGTACAAATAATGTGTCCCAATGTACTTTGCACGTTCATGCCTTTATTAATTTTTTTATACATCTTAGATTAAGAAGTTATGAGTTGACCTTCCAATCTTGATGAGAACAGGCAATTCTGCCCAATATAACTTACCAATTCTTATCCACCTATTTTCTGCAAAATAACATCAAGATGACTTTTGAAAAACTAACAACATACTCTTTACTACATTACTTGGTAATTTATTCTATATGCAAACAGTTCTTTGTGTGAAGAAAAACTGTAAAATCAACCAGTGTTCTTGTTGAAGAACTCAATATAGATCAGCAGGGATTCAATGTATAAATTCCTTTTTTATTATGTTTATTGAATTTATTAAGGCAAGTAACATTCCATACAAACAAGTCAAACTTAACAAAACTAAATTCAATTCAACCCCCACCCAAAAGAAAGAGAGGTAGACCAACAGCCAGAGTAAAACTAAGAGTAGAAAAGAGAGAAAACAATCCTTTTCCCCTAACACAAAAGCTTATTCTAAAAATGTTATTGATTAGATCCTGCCAAGTTTTAAAAAAGTTTTGAACAGATCCTCTTAGTGAGAATTTGAACAATATCAGTGACCCATCGACTTAAATGAGGTGGACTAGGATTCTTCCAGTTGAGCAAGGTAAGTCTACATGCTAATAGTGAAGTAAAGGCAATTAGTTTGTCTTTCTCCACTTTAAGCCCATCTGGGAGAACACCAAACTCTGCTGTTAATGGATTAGGCATTATTGTGACACAATGGCTGTCTGATAGGCATTTAATGATTTTGATCCAGAATGATGTTAATCTGGTTGGTACATGCCCAAAACATATAGCCCAATAAAGCTGGAGCTCGATTGCAACGTTGACAGGTTGGATCTTGCCCTGGAAACATTTTGCACAATTTTAAATGAGACAGATGTGCTTGATAAAAGATTTTAAGTTGAATAAATGTATGTTTTGTGCACATGGAGCTAGAGTGCATTCTGTGCATGAGTGCCTTCCAATCCTTTTCTGAAATGTTGAGTAAGAGATCCTTATCCCACTGGACTTTGGGATCTTTAAAAGGAAGGTACTTTAAAATGATTTTATATATTATAGAAATGCTGTCAGAGTCATCAAGACTGATCAATATATCTTCCAGAATAGAAGTAGTTGGGAGGTGTAAATTCCCTATGCTTAAAAACTTGAACTGTGCCACTTAGTTCTCTCCATTTACTTAAATGGAACAGGATCAATTCCTCCAGTTATTCCATATTATTACATAGTTCAAACCTAGTTGCAATTCTTGGGACTTTTTCTAGTGCTGCTATGTCTTTTTTTCTGGTCTGGAGAATAAAACTCCACACAGTACTCCTGGTAAGAATTTGCCAGTATGCTTTACTGTATACCTTAAGCTTAACATCCTGACTTGAACACTACACATCATGCTATACACCCCATTAGCCTTCTTCATAATTTCTTCACATTAGGTGTCCATGCTGTGATAAAGGTGACAATATTCTCTTTTAAAATTGCCCATGGCTGTGTTTTATATTAGTCGCAATGCTGATGTATAAATGGATTTACTCAAAACGAAGTCCAAAGCAACGATAGGATTAAAAATGAACTTGAATTACTGTAAATTAAAATGATACAGCCCGGAGAGGATTGTGGTTAAAACGACTGACAAAGAAAAAGTAAAAATTCTAAGCATTACAGTTCACCTGTAATTCTACTACAATTGTGGGAGTAGCTATCCTAATTTATGGTGTGTTAATATATGACAATGTTAGCTAGAACACACAGTTTTAGGGATACTCTGAATGGTGGCTGCTGATATTCCGACATCTGTCTGCTTTATTTCTCACTGCGGTTTAGAGAAAGTATTGACAAGTATGCAAAATACTCCTGTTTAAAATACAAATTACAAATTACATAGACGTGTTGTTTTAAAATCATAATTAGACTTGAAAGGCCTGAATATGCTATGGAAGGTCATTATTTCTGTATTGGTTTTCGACCAAAAAGTACATGTTTTCATTTCAGGCATAAAGCAGCTATAAATTTTTGATCTGCATTTGTCTTCAACTGAAAACAGAAAAAATAGTGTCGGTCTCTAATCTACTGAGGATGTGAGAGTATTTAAGTTGGAAAGGTTATTGTTTTATTAACTCAAGCTAGGCAGCTGTGCTTAGCTCACTGTAACAAGCACAGTTTTACAAATACAAATTAGGAAGTTGCTTATTCAAACTGCATACTTATTGAAATCTTGCACTTATCCTTAACAACAGATTAATCACAGTGAATGAATTCTTCTGATACACATCACACAAAAATGTTGATCTAGAAAATTAAAAGCTTAAAACCAAACATACGACATTTACAAAATAAATAAATGTTAACTAATTATGCAACCATTTAACAAACATTTACTTGGAATAAATGTTTTCCTGGAGCAGAGTTTGAGTCCTTTACTCCATCTTCTTATATTCATTTGATTATACTTTTAGTCTGGTTTTTAACAGGGACTAAGTGAAGAATGACTGTCTAACTTTAGACCCAAAAATGTAGGTTTATAGCAGAGAGAGTTTCAGTCATAATTTTGGCCTTATGCCCCACTTAGAGCAGCAGCAAGGCTTCAGTTTTAACCAATAACACTGAAAAAGTGTGCCAGGTTAGTTTATCTTTCCCGAAATGGAAATGCAAAAATTAAATTTAAGTCACCGCAGGTTCAGTTATATACTGTACTGTGTCTACAAATCCAAATAGTTTCAGGCTTAGTTGTTTTCTCATTTTTTCCCTTCAATAGCCTTTATTTTTAATCCATGCAGTATATAACTATTTTGCACTAAGCAAGACTTCCATGTGTTCCAGCTTCATTATGGATCAAAGCTGACAAGAGTGATCAAACACTAACACGTGCTTGCACTTAATCTGGCTGTCTGTAGAAAAGCAGCATTAGCATGAAATATCTACCTAGGGTAGTAGATAAGCTTCAGTTGGAATTAAATCCATTATTATGGACATTGCACAGAACGGACAACTCAAAAAGCAGTGGACCTATTTGCTCAGATTTAATTGATAATGACTAAACAGAATAAGAGCATTACAGAGGACATTAACACATACCGCAGTTATGGAAGGCTTCTTCCCATCTCCTGCTGGGGGGTGTGTTACATCAGCTCCGAGGAAAATGACAGGTTGCTGGAATACTGCAGATCTGTAAAAAGATTTAAAACAAAAAACAATTAATAAAAATATTCAGTACAGGCAAGACAACAGTGTCAATATTTTCTATTTTAGCCACAGGTGAAGTTCTACTATATACTCACCGTTGGTGTGGGACCAGGATGTTGTTAATTCCACCTAGTTTGACATTGATTTTCAGGCAGAGGTTGGACAGGGTCTGTGGGGAAGTCTTTACCACATTCTTTACCTGCACACACTGAGTGGCCATCCCAAGTAGAGTGTCTCCAACCCGCTTGACCTCCGCTAATAAGGGAGGGAGACAGGATGGAGTAATAAGAAATAAAGACACAAATGGGCAAGCTATACATGTTCTATGGACCCACTCTTACCATACACAGGTGTCTTGCCAGGCAGGATGACTATGATAAGTTGCAGTCCCGAATAGGTGTTTTTCAGGTGACGGAACATGGGCTCCACACTATCAGCACCCTGCGCGTACTTACAGAAGCAGGGTTGTCCCTGGATGGGCATGCCAGCATCCTTTGAAATCTTGCGAAGTTGGTCTGTAAAATTCCTAAATGGTAGGCGACAGGCCAAACAAAATAGGAAGAAGATGACAGGGATTAGCTGCAGTTTACCTCAAGGAAGAAATCCCTTTAATAGCTCACAACAACTGTCATTAACCAAACAGTATTAAAAACAAAAAATAAATAAAACCTGACTTACTTGAGAACCTCTTCCCGACATTGTTTCTGTGGTGCAAAGCAGGCAATAGCCCATACCTTGATCTCAATACCATTGTAGAACTGCTTTCCTCTCATGTCCCAAACACCCTGATTTGGAGTGGCAATTGCCCTGTTCTGTGAGTAAAGTGGAAATTAAGATGCATGTACTTTGTGACAGTATAGACATTAAAAATATTAACTTTAGATACAATGAGGAGAACAGACTCGGGATGTCTCCAAGCTAACATAGTCACTGCAGTATAGCAATAAGGGCTGTACCAACATCACATAAAAACTACAGTCTTGTGTAAACATGATAATAGGGGCAAGGATGGACATTTATTGATCATAATAAATAATTTCATTTAAATCTATTTCTTCACAATGGAAGTTCTGTCACAAAATGATTAACTGAATTCTTCAGAGACAGAGGTCAAATATGCAAGATTGTGGTTTACCATTTAACCTACTCAGGAATACTACTTGTTGTTTTACAGAGGATGACAATACTGTTGGACAAAATTCTTTAGACTAAAACACAATTTAGTCTTTGTTTTCAATTTATGCTATTTGCCCTAATTTTATTAAAAAGTTAAAATGTATGTAACTGATGAAAACAACCCTCTTATTTATATATTAAGAAAAAACATGTTGTACATATATTTTCTCCCACAGTGCAAATACACCGTTAGGTTAAATGCTGACAATACATTTGTCCAGTATGAGAAAGCAAAGACCATTTGAGTATTCTCAACAGTGGACTTGATTCCACCCAAACTTTTTTGCTACCAGTATTGTAGAAACAGGGTCCAGCAATGGATAAGCTGCTTTAGACAATGTGTTACAGGGTCACTGTGTCTTGAACTAAGCCCAAGTAGCTATGTTTCATACATGTTGGCACTGCCACTGTACCATCCCTCTCCTAATAGGATAAAGTCCTGAATTTAGCCATGTTCAAAGCAAAAATATGGGGCTGTGCGAGCAATGTGTCAATATGCAAAATTTACCATTTTTATTGTCTTATTAGCCAGTAGATAAGATTTTTGCATGTTGACAAAGTGTTTTGCTGCCATAAGGCACACATTTTACTGAATCATCTCTAAACTTGAATGTTGAAATAGTTTATAGGTTGTTTACTTGGCCATACTGTAGTATTTCCATCAAAACAGGGTCCAATTTCAATAGAAAGTACAAAAAAAAAAAAAAAAAGATAAAAATTCAAACTAGGCTGCATTAACTAGACAATGTACAGCATCCATATTTTTTTTAAAAGGTTTCAAAATGAGTCTCATTTAATTCTGCGCATTTGTCTAATCATTAATCACCTTAATGTTATTTAAAAATCATTTTCTTCTTCCAGCATTCACTGCCAAAAGATTTTTTGATATATTCTATATATGTGGTCTCTGCTGCAATTTACATCAAAATCAAAATTTTGGCTCATGTCCCCAGCTATGGTATCATTGCAATTGTTCAGATTACCCTCAAGAGGATCCTTAGAAAATAAAGAATTGTTAAGGGAGGTTGTGTGGGTTCCGTTTTTTTGACTGACAGATTTTTGGGCATACTTTTTGGAAAAAAAGGTAATGCTGTAATGCCTACTTGAAATACAAAAGAGGCAAAATGGATTTTGGACTATAGTGATGTTAAGCACTCTGCAAGTTCTTACCCTTCCTCCATACTGAAGAATTGGTGCTGGAAGCACTCTACCAGTCACTTCTGCCATATCATCCTTCACTTTCACTCCAAACTCCTGAATGTAGGGATCTAGGTTATAGCTGGCATTCTTCATCTAAACAAGCGGGAAAACACATTAGAATTAGTGACACAGTTCATTTGACAATGCTGGTTACAAAAAGGAATATGATGCACAACATACAAATTTAAAAAAACTTCATCAGCAACCCATATGTTATAAGGACTGTCTTACCAACATACTGTGTTATTTACTGTATGGCTACTAATCACAAAACCCCAACTCACCAGCCGGCTGATCTCTTCTTGTCGGTCAGGAGCTGAACGAGCTGTTGCCTTAATCATGGTTGATGTCTGATTATCAGTCAGTTTCTTGATACACCGCTGCCCGGCGACAATGTTACAGACCTGTAGGATACAACACAATCAGCCACTCACTCTAGTGAAGTGTCACATTAATCTCAGTGGTGAATTTCTTACCTCCAGGGGCAAGTATGTGTGTTTCTGCTCCTGCCCCACCTGCAGACAGGGCAAATGAGGATATTTTAGCTGCAGATTGTACTTTTGTTTGAAGTATTGAGCTACTGTGCACTCAACTGTTTGCCCACTCTCCAGCTGTAGTGGAAATCTAGGAGGAGGATGTAGATATTAGCTTTTTATAGATCCAATGATATATTAAAATATGTTAGAACTCTGTACATTACATGGAGGAATATTGACATGTAAGAATTTAACAAATCAACTTTTAAAACTACACCTCAGTTTTTCACTAAAACATGAAGTGTACAATGCATAAAAATTAATTTTTGTAAAAGTCTTGGACCTGCCTAATATTGTGCAGGTTCCTCTCATTTAGTATTTAAAAAAAATAAATAAATAAAATAAAATAAAATCGAGACTTCACAAGACCTCTAAAGGTGTCCTGTGGTATCTAGCACCAAGACATTAACAGCAGATCCTTTAAGTCCTGTAAGCTACAAGGTGGGGCAATGAATCGGACTTGTTTCTCCAGCACATCCCACAATTGCTTGATCAGATTGAGATCTGGCCAATTTGGAGACCAAGTAAACTCTTGAACTCTCTATAAAAATTGTTTAGGAATGGTTTGAGGAATCGGATAGTGTTGCAGGGCTCATTATTCTGTTGTAAGAGGCTACTGCCGTCAGTGAATACCACTGCCATGAAGGGGTGTATGTTGTCTGCAACAATCTTTAAGTAAGCAGTATATGTCAAAGTAATATCCACATGAACGCCAGGACCCAAGATTTCCGAGCAGAACTGTCCAGAGCACCGCTCTGCCTTCATCGGTGTGCCTTCTTCCCATAGTGCATCCTGCTGCCAATCTTCCCCCAGAAAAATTATGTACACGCACCCAGCCATGCACATGACCTAACAGAAAACAAGACTGATAAGTCTAGGCCACCTTATTCCATTGCTCCATGACCCAGTGTCAACGCTCACCTGCCCACTGTAGGTGTTTGTGGATATGGACAGGGTCAACATGAACAATCTGGCCACAATGAGTGTTCTAGCACCTTTCTCTCATGGCAAGCATTAAAATTTTCATCAATTTGGTCCAATCACACGGAAGACCTACTGTAACACAGACGAGCTAGCCTTTGGTCCCCATGACCACTCATGAGCTATAGGCACCCATGACCCCTTCGCCAGTGCACCAGTTGGCCTTCCAAGAACCACTTTTGGCATGTACCAACCACTGCATACTGGGGAGAGCATTGGGGGGTCATGAGAACACTGGAAAGGGGTGTGTGGCGCTCCCAATATCTATGCAAAAGGACAAAGGTCCAAGTCTTTAGAGTCCTGGTGCTTCCTGTCTTTCTGTATGGTTGCGAGACATGGACGCTATCCAGGGACCTGAGACGAAGACTGGACTCCTTTGGTACTGTGTCTCTCTGGAAAATCCTTGGGTACCGTTGGTTTGACTTTGTGTCGAATGAGCGGTTGCTCATGGAGTCCCGAATGAGGCACATTACTTGCATTTTGAGGGAGTGTCAGTTATGGGACTAAGGCCATGTGTCGCGTTTCCCCGAGGGTGATCTGGCTCGTAAGATCCTCATTGTTGGGGACCCTAGTGGCTGGACCTGGCCAAGGGGTCACCCACATAACACCTGGCTGTGGCAGATAGAGGGTCATTTCATGAGGGTGAGACTGGACCACCTGGAGATTGCAAACCAGGATCCCAAGTTGTTTTGTTGTGTAGTGGGTGCAGCAATGCACTGTACACCAGTGCATGCTCCCCAACTTGACTTGACTTTTTAAATTTAAAGTTGCACATCACAGGCTCCAAGTCGGGGGGGCAATAAGTATGCCCACACCTGCTTGGCGCCTCTCACCGGGGGCAACTCCAGAGTGGTAGAGAGTCCAGCCCCTCTCAAGGAGATTGGCTCCAGAGTCCAAGCTGTGCGTCGAGGCGAGTCCGACTACATCTAGCCGGAACACCTCTCGACCTCACGCACTAGGTCAGGCTCCTCCCCCTTCAGAGAGGTGACATTCCACGTCCCTAGAGCCAGTTTATGTAGCCGAGGATCAGACCGCCAAGGTCCCCGCCTTCGGCCACCACCCAACTCACACTGCACCCGACCTCCTTGGCCCCTCCCATAGGTGGTGAGCCCATGGGAAGGAGGACCCACGTTACCTTTTTGGGCTGTGCCCGGCTGAGCCCCATGGGTGCAGGCCCGGCCACCACAACTTGGAGTCTGTGCATTGGGGTTTACCCTGGGGGACAAGAGGGTGGCCTCCCTCCGCCTTCGGGGGTGGAGGGGGGGGGGGGGGGAAGGGTCCTGACTGTTTGTGCGTATTTTGTGCGCCCTTTTTGGAGTCCCTGGAGGGGGTGCTAGAGGGCATACCTTCTGGGGACTCCCTCGTTCTGCTGGGAGACTTCAATGCTCACGTGGGCAATGACAGCGAGACCTGGAAGGGCGTGATTGGGAGGAATGGCCCCCCCGATCTGACCATGAGCGGTGTTTTGTTATTGGACTTCTGTGCTTGTCACGGATTATCCATAACGAACACCATGTTCAAGCATAGGGGTGTTCATATGTGCACTTGGCACCAGGACACCCTAGGCCTCAGTTTGATGATCGACTTTGTGGTTGTGTCATCGGACTTGCGGCCACATGTCTTGGACACTCGGGTGAAGAGAGGGGCGGAGCTGTCAACTGATCACCACCTGGTAGTGAGTTGGCTTCGATGGTGGGGGAGGATGCCGGTCAGGCCTGGTAGGCCCAAACGTGTTGTGAGGGTCTGCTGGGAACGGCTGGCAGAATCCTCTGTCAGAAGTAGCTTCAACTCCCACCTCCGGCAGAACTTCGACCATGCCCCGAGGGAGGTGGGGGACATTGAGTCTGAATGGGCCATGTTCCGTGCCTCTATTGTTGAGGCGGCTGACCGGAGCTGTGGCCATAAGGTGGTCGGTGCCTGTCGTGGCGGCAATCCCCGAACCCGTTGGTGGACACCGGCGGTGAGGGATGCCGTCAAGCTGAAGGAGTCCTATAGGACCTTTTTGTCCTGTGGGTCTCTGGAGGCAGCTGATAGGTACCGGCAGGCCATGCTGAATGCGGCTTCAGTGGTTGCGGAGGTAAAAACTCGGGCATGGGAGGAGTTTGGGGAGGCCATGGAGAATGACTTTCAGACGGCTTTGAGCAGATTCTGGTCCACCGTCCGGCATCTCAGGATGGGGAAGCAGTGCAGTCTCAACACCGTATATGGTGGGGATGGTGCGCTGCTGACCTCGACTCGGGACGTTGTGGGAAGTACTTCGAAGACCTCCTCAATCCCACTAACATGCCTTCCAATGAGGAAGCAGAGCCTGGGGACTCTGAGGTGAGCTCTCCCATTTCTGGGACTGAGGTCACCGAGGTGGTCAAAAAACTCCTTGGTGGCAGGGCCCCGGGGTGGATGTGATACGCCCGGAGTTCCTCAAGGCTCTGGATGTTCGACCGTGTCCCTCGGGGAATCCTGTGGGGGGTGCTCTGGGAGTATGGGGTACCGGACCCCCAGATAATAGCTGTTCGGTCCCTGTACAACCAGTGTCAGAGCTTGGTTCGCTTTGCTGGCAGTAAGTTGAGCCCGTTTCCAGTGAGTTGGACTCCGCCAGGGCTGCCCTTTGTCACCGATTCTGTTCATAACTTTTTTTTTTTTTTTTTTTTTTTTACCGTGTCCTGTTCGGCTGTGAAGCAATCAGAATTGATGTCTGAATGCTGGCGACTAGCCTTACAGTTTTTCTCTCAGGTGGAGCGTTACAGCTTCTGCGGACGCCACGCCTGATACCAAAACTTTATTAGAAATATTTTCAGATGTTTTTAAGATTCGAACCGGACACGGAGACAAAAATGAAAGAAAAAGAAGAGAGAAAAGGAGGAGATGGAGTTAAAGGGGGAAGGGGGGGATTGTCGTATAGAATAAACAATAAATGAACCAGAATCCGCTTCTAGACCTGCAGAAAAAGAGGGGAAAAAAAAAAACCCACAAGACAAAAACATTGATGCATCAGCTACATGAAGATATATCAAAGTAAAAATGTTTGCTAACAATCACACAGTAATTATTACTAAGGCATTTAGGGCCAACCACAGCCTTTTAATGGACAGAATTTCTAGGCACAGCCAGGGTGTTAAAGGGGTCCAGTTTGGTAGACTCAGGATTGGGTCACTGCTTTTTGCAGACAATGTTGTTCTGTTTGCTTCATCAGGCCGTGATCTTCATCTCTCTCTGGATCGGTTCGCAGCTGAGTGTGAAGCGGCAGGAATGAGAATCAGCATCTCCAAATCCGAGATCATGGTCCTCAGCCGGAAAAGGATAGAGTGCCCTCTCAGGGTTGGGCGAGAGATCCTGACCCAAGTGGAGGAGTTCAAGTATCTCGGGGTCTTGTTCACGAGTGAGGGAAGAATGGACCGTGATATCGACAGGCGGATCGGTGCGGCATCCGCAGTGATGCAGGCTCTGCATCGGTCTGTCGTGGTGAAAAAAAAAAAAAAAAAAAAAAAAAAAAAAAAAGAGCTGAGCCGTAAGGCAAAGCTCTCAATTTACCAGTCGATCTACGTTCCTACCCTCACCTATGGTCATGAGCTATGGGTAGTAGCCGAAAGAACGAGATCGCGAATACAAGCGGCTGAAATGAGTTTCCTCCACAGGGTGTCTGGGCTTTCCCTTAAAGACAGGGTAAGAAGCTCAGTCGTCCGGGAGGGGCTCAGAGCAGAGCCGCTACTCCTCCGCATCGAGAGGAGTCAGATGAGGTGGCTCGGGCATCTGATCAGGATGCCTCCTGGGCGCCTCCCTGGTGAGGTGTTCCAGGCACGTCCAACCAGGAGGAGGCCCCGGGGAAGACCCAGGACACGCTGGAGGGACTATGTCTCTCGGCTGGCCTGGGAACGCCTTGGAAGAGCTAGAAGAAGTGGCCAGGGAAAGGGAAGTCTGGGCCTCTCTGCTCAAGCTGTTGCCCCCGCGACCCGACCCCAGATAAGCGGAAGAGGATGGATGGATGGAGTTGCACATCAAGCAGCTGGCATGTCTTTTGTTTTTCATGTGTGCAGATAGTTTGCACTTTTATCTTCTATCAAATAGATGGCAATGCTTTGTAAATAGTAATAAATCATTATTATTATTCTATATATTAGTCTCATGTTTTCTTAATCTTGGGAGTGCCCGACAAAGTTTGTTTTAATCAGTGTTGCATCATGTGGCCAACTCTTATATCTGGCCCACACCACCTTCCCATACATAGACCCTGCATGCAGCCAACAAGACTCTAGAATTGGTTTGTGCTACGCCATACCTGTAGTTAAAATATGAAATACCGATGACCGACATCAGACCAATAGAGCCTCAAATGCGATAACGTATGCTTTGTGGACTACATATAGCCAAATGGCCAGTCCCAAATGACTGTGTATTTATATATATTTCAAGTCATTTGCATACCATTTTCCTGAGGTATTGCCATGTTTCAATACGGAAAATCACTTGGCAGAACCTATTCATTGCCTTATTCAAGTTTGGGTTTGGTCCAATATATCCTTGTGGATATAATTACACTGTGACTAGAGCCTTGGCTTGTGTAAACAATATAAATGATTTCTGTGTGGTCTAGAACAGAAATTATCCAGATTCACCATTTTCACGAGTGTTGCAAACAATAGTGAAGTTCCATTAAATCATGGGGATTAAGTTTAGTCTGAGGAATATAGGACTTCTAATTTCAACTTCAAAAAATTTGCTTTAACTGTTTTGTGACAGTTCACAACTCTAGGGGTTGCAATTACACGAGACATCAACTTAAATATTTTTAATACTAATCTTTAATAATCTCTTCCAGTGTATGTTAAAGTTAAGCAGCATCAATTTAAAAAGCTAGTTTCATTTTAACCTAATATTAGTTGGGAGAAATCACCATCATGAAAGTGAATTTTACCTAAATTCCTATACAGTTTTCAGGGCATTGCAGTGTTTTTTTAATAAATTTGTTTTGTCATTATTGTAAAGATACAGGCATAAACAGGACAGAGTAAGAATAAGAGTACATCTGTTCTACCTTTAAACTTCTCCACACTTACGTCTGGTGACTGGCTGGACGTCTGGTCACATTGCACACACGATATTTCCGCTTCATCTGTCCACAGTGCGTCACCTCTACCTTCAGCCCTTGTAATAAAGGCAAGGAGAATCAAGAGTCACCAATTAAAATCTTAAAAGGGTTTAAGGGACATCACCAGCCAGCACTATACTCCAATTCTTATAGTATTCCTCTGCAATAAGGTGACATTAACATTCCCAGTTACTAATTAGATTGATATAGGATCTCAGAACCTGAACCTAATGAGAAAAGTATAGCCCTCTAAACAAAGGTTTGCTTTAATCCAATTCCCAGTATACTTTGATAATATAGTACACACCAAGGAAGGGCAAGCTGCGATTACCAGTTTTTTTTAATAACATCCTGTCAATGTGTAGCAAAGATAACAATTAATAACATGTATATAGTGCTTTTCTAACTACTCAGAGTTCTTTACATAGAAAGCAGGGAGCCATTTGAACCACGACCAATGTGCAGCATCCACCTGGATGATGAGACAGCAGACATTTTTGCACCACTATGTTCACCATACATTAGCTATTAGGTGCTGAAGGGGTGAGAGAGAAAAGCAATTATAGACAGTTGATGGTTAAAGGGTAGATCAGACAAGACCATGATCGGCAATTTTGCAAGGATATTATGGGATACCCTTCTCTTTTCAAAAGATGCCAGAGGTTTTTATGATCATAGACAGTCAGGACCCTGGTTTTACATCTGTGCCAAAGGGCAACACCATTTTTTATTAGCACAGTTTTTTCATCACTGTGTCCCAATGCACCATTGCAGTGGGATCCACCCACAGACCAAAGGGTAAGTACCACCTGATGGCCTCCCCAATACATCTCCCAGCAACCCATGCTTTTCCTAGACGGCCTCCCATCCAAGTACTGGCTGGGCCCAAACATGTTTAGCTTTAGGTGGATTAGCTGTTCATAAGTGTAGGTGGTATGGGTTCAGTTTTCTGTGCACCTTTAATAACATGGTACTGTGAGTGTAGGCAGGAGCTTAGGTCTATGAAATAAGGCGGAAAGGCTATCAGATAGCTTCAATTAATCAGTCTTTTCAGTAAATTATGCTATACAAAAAGTCCACCATCACAAGGCACTTAACATAGATGGCTTTCAAATATATTTCAGCAAAGATCTAAAAAATAAATAAAAAATATGTCAATGTTCATGAGGCATTATGATACAAATACTCCGTTTGCAAATGAGCAACAAGTTAGCACAGTGATCAAAAATTTCAAATATCACACTCCAGACAGGCAATAAAGTAACTATATATTAATTGTGCTGTAATGAAGAGGCTATATGATGCACATATACAAACAGATGGTAAAGTAACCAAACAGCCTCACTGTAGATTAACAATGAGACAACAATTCCAAACAGCACTCTCTCAATGATTCAATAATAAGGATACATAGAGACAAATAAATTACTTATGCAACTCTGTAAAAAGGTACCACAGTATTCAGATAATTGTTATTTTGTCTACAGGCAACAACATAACCAGATATTCATAAATAATCAGCTTTTTGGTTGATCATAAAAATGAAAATCAATCCAAGATAACTTCTTGATGCCCTCTAGTGTTTATTCTGGCAAGGATATGCTTACTTTTTAAAGCAGCAACAATCTGTTAAATTCCATTTTAAAACGCAAACGCATTATAAATATTTAGAAATAGTGATACAAGCATGCAATATAAGTAACATGCAAACCTTTAATCTCCTTTGTAAAGCGTACTCTCTGGGAGTCTGTCAGGGACTTGGGCTGCTCATCAATGTTTCGAATATCCAGAACCTCACACATGAATTCAATCACTGGTTGGGCCTTATAAAATGCTGTGGCCGAGACTGTAAAATAAACAATGAACATGCTATTATTATACAAAGTCATAACATGAAGCTTTTGGATTTCAAGATGAAATATTGACTGCATTTTCAGTGTGGCCACACTGATCCACAAACTGGTGGCAACTTTAACAAACTTAATCAATGCAGTTTCAGATTTGCTGCAGTGCTCACATCTGTAAGTACCTGAAACTTCAAAAGTACTGACCAATTGTGAAGAAAAAAGAAAAAAAAAAGGAAAAAAAAAAAAAAAAAAAAAAGTAAAGAAAAAAATGCCTGAAAACAAATTCTAACATGAGGCTGAAACTACTGTATTCATAACTTCACTTCTCCTCCAGTCTCTTGAAGACATAATGTGCTGAAGCATTAACAAAGAAGAAACGGTTTGTATAAACCTATAAATAGCCACAAGACAAACACACACCCTGAACAAAAAAAAAAAAAAAGGAGACTATCACAGCTTTACTAATAGGGAGGTTACTATTTTTGTCTTTAAATGTTATTTAATTCTCTAGAATATAAAATACAGTAGGTTGCACACTTCATTAAAATGATACTACAGGGCCTTTATAATGCAGGTGCTCTCCTTATCAAATCTGCAATGACTTTGTATATTTAACAAGACAACTAACAATTCATAGTTTTTTACACTATTTTGGCCTTTGATGGCTCATAACTTATAATAGATTTACAGTGGCATACCAGATGAAAGATTGAGTTTGTGTACCATTAAGGTCATCCAAAAAAAAAAAAAAAAAAAAAAAGAAGAAGCACAACAAAAACCTTAAAGCAGGATTACCAGTCTTAACTACACAGCATACTTGTTTTCCAAAACAAAACCCCTTTACTGTTCTCAACTGAAAAGCTGCACAGTTCCAGTTTTTGAATTGTTTTAACATATCTTTGTGTATGTTGAATTCTACAACTATGATCAAAAGACTTGGTTAATGATGTCATGGCATGTCTTTGGCCAGTGCAATCTCTTGGCAAGGAGGAAGTCAGTAAATGAAGTTACAATTATTATAGGATTATTTTTAATGATCACAAATTCAACCCAATTGTTGACCTTCAAATTTAGGAATTATTTGTTATATGTCAATGAAACATCACCGTAAGAAAAGTTCTCTTTACTGCATGCTACATGTTTATTGTGAGGGTGATAGCTCTACTCCACCATATTAAAGCTGACATCAATTTTAGAAGTACTGTGAAAATAATTTAAAAAAAAAATAATTAAAAACATACTAAATCTAAAATTTCCAAATACAGATCTGCATTTCTGTGGAATCTAATAAAAACAGATGAGATAGACAGTCATGGTTTTACATGTTTCAACTTAGAGGACATACAGATATGTACTAGTATTTTAAGAGACTGGTGGTTATAATGACACTAGTTTGAATAAATGAAAACTACAAATACACTAGTCACTTTATTAGGTACACCATGCTAAGATATGAATGGGAAGCCATTTTCTCCAGAATAGCCTGAATTCTTTGGGGCATAATTCCAACAATGTGCTGGAAACCAAGGCCTTAGGGCTTCTGTTTTTTTGCTTACTTGATAGCATCATCCAGCTTCTTAAAAATTTTCAGTCACATATTTATGCAGTGTATGTGCATTCTTTTGTACATCACTGTTCTAAAGAGCTGTTATTTCTGTATTTATGGCCTTTGTTAGCTTGAAGCAGTCTGACAAATTTTACTAAGAACTTTCAAATTAACAAAACTATTAGTCATTAGCTTTTATTTTTTTAGTTTATATTACAATGCTTTGTAAACTTGAGGTTGAAGTAAGTGAAACATACAAGGAGGGTTGCATTTCTAACATGCTAAAACCAACATTCAGTCACTGTAATAGTTGCTTAGGTCACCAGTTTTATCCATTATAATCTTTGGTTGAAGATAATAAAACCATTTGAATATTTCTGCACTCATATTATACTGTATATTAAATTGCAGCTATACATGACTAGCAGTATACAGGAACATAATAAAAAGGCCACCAAGTGTGTAAAAGTTGTTTTTCACCAATTAATATTTTTATAGTCTACAAATCATCACCACACAATCAGAATACAGAACACTTCTCAATCCAGGCTTCAAGTGCTCAGTTCTTTAAAACAAGCTTTCAGCATTTAGTGTTTGGAGAACAAATTCTATCTCAATGTGTGATATATGCCTGCTTCAGTAACTGAAATGTTAATACACAGAGTTAAGCGATTACCCTAGTGTCCCTTTCCACGATTACCTTAGAGCTGTAGAGAGAATTGGTTCAGAACTTTGAAGGAGCAGGATGGCATGGAATCAGTCATTACAAAGCAGACTGTGCAAAAGTCTGTTTTAATAATCACAACTAATTATGGTGCTCTCTACAGACTATAGCTGGAATTCCTAATGCAAATGGCACTAACCTTTACACTTCTATATCGAATTTCCAAATTTCTGACTAAGCAGCAACAAATGATTGGTTTTACAAATAAATGTGATTCAGATGCATATTAGTCTTTACGGTTAGTCAATCCAGGTTTGAAGCCTATATTGCAGCTTTGAAAAGTAAATAAATGTTGTAGTTGTGATAGGGAAAGTGGATTTTTTTATAGCAAGGATCCCTTTATTTTCCCTGAACAAGTGGCACCTCCATGTACACAATAATCTGTCTAAACCAGTAAGGAAGTCTTTACAAAGCCAGATATTGCAAATCTAAGTGATTAACAATCAAGTAATCTTGTAGTGAATGTAGTAAAATGTGTAATTGACAAGTTTCTAGCATCTGAGGTTTATAATGCATATTTCTTGTTTCAGGTCAACATGGAATTGCAATTAACAAAATGTCTTAAAAGCAGCTTAGTTTGTTAAAGTTTAAGTGGTAAAGCATAGTATATACTGCAGTGGCATAGTAAATCCATGTAGAGAGAGCTGAAACCAGTAAACAAGAAGCTAAGTAAACATGAAATTAAAGACATTCACTACTGCAGCCCTCGAAGAATAGAATGTCCTATTCTTACTTCCGGGGTCTACAAATGTGTTTAAAATTCTCACAGCCATTTTGACAGCTGTACAGCCAAACAGTGTATATGACATCTAAGAAGGCACAGATCCAATAAAACATTCGAATAAATGAAAATTTTACACTCAATTTTAAAAATCTCTAATTCTGTAACAATGTACATCTCAATGTACAAAAACAGTAGTTGGCACGAAAAAAGTTAATCATTTGAGCCCAAGAAGCTTACCAATACAGTAAGGCATCTAGGGTTTTTTTTTTTTGTATATATAAATCAAGCCTAAAACTAACAAGATGAAAACACTTTGATGGGATCAGTACACATTCGGAGATGTAAGGATTTCCAGAAATATTTACTGCTTCAGTAACCTTAATTTAGGGGACACAGTAAAAAATGCTCACTGGGTATAAGTACAACCTTATGCTCACAATATTTTGTAATTAATAATGCCAGATACTTTGCTGATCCACTAAGTTTCTTCTTCTACAAAGGCAAAAAACATACTATGATTTACAAATTACTTCTTCAATACTCTTCAGAATGAAAATTATGAAGGGAGGGGGACTAATAGCTCAATAAACCCTTTTTAAGATTAGGATGGGTATTCAGGCATCAATGTTTAGACTTTTAACTGCAGAACGGCTTTTATCAGTTACATATAGCCAACACACCCAGTATGACCAAACTAGGAATGATCTGATAAACAGAGCTTTGAAATGAGGATGGAAAGGAGGTATCCAACTGAGAGCAAAACACTGCACCAACTGACCTGTACCTAGTATTTTTTCTGGCCAACATGCAATTGATTGATTGAAAGTAATCAACATTCAGAGAAGACTGGTCTTACAAATAGACATTAGAAAGTGTGCAGTTATTGTTTTTCAGAAGGTCGGCTAACTGTTGAAACTTCAGATGCTGCAATACAGTCTGATGGCCTGTCTGTCTTTAATATGAATTAAAGTGTAGACAGACTAAATCACTACAGACCAGCAGCACTTACTCAAATCACAAACTTTTTAAGAAACTGGTGCTGGGACACCAGACAGTTATGAACAACAGCAGCTTACATAATATCATGACCAGTCCACAAAGAATGCCATATCCCTTGCACTTAATACCATACTGGCACATATGGATAATAACTGAATCCCATTTATAGCGTACAACTCAGCATAGCAATTTTGTGTGATGATCACTAAACTAGATTTTGGGACTTCCTAACTTGCAGTCCTCAGCATGTATGAACTGGCAGCATCATATTGTGCATGTTAACCCTTAACACGGGCATAGCACAGCTGACTCAATGGTGCCAGGATAAAAACGTCCCCTGTAAAGTCAGGAAAACTTAAAGATCATTATCAAATACTTGACAGAGCAAAAAACACACCACATTTCCATCTATGTTGGGCAGTTACGCGGTTGAAAGGGACAGCAGTTTTAAATCTGATATAAAACTGAAGAGGGCACAAAACAATTTGGCTACTGTCAAGAAAACTTACAAAAGCCTTTACTTCCTCAAACATCTGAGGAAAGCTTGGATTTCCTCCACCTGTTCTTACTAACTTCTAAAGGGGCAAATTGGGGGTCCATCATCACTAGCTGTATAACATCCTGGTAAGATACCTAGTTGGTTCAACTACATAAAGCACAACATGCCACTTCCTTAAGGCTGGGTTACACTTTATGCACCCAAGCAGGGAGACAGGGCCACATGTTTTTTGTTTTTTTTTTTTTAAAAAAAAAAAAAGAGTGCCAGACTTGGAGGCACACATTCACACTTCCGAGTTTTTGCTGTATCCAGAAATTTTTCTAACAATGCTCTGAAGTGGACATAGCAAAATGTCCATAATGGTGAATTTTAAGGAGAGGTGGTTTATGTGGGTGCCAGAAAAATTAACAAAGGGCAGAATATGACTCAACAGGTCATCGAAATGTAAGCAATACATATAAAAATATTTAAAATGCATCAGCTCATCATGTAGGTCCCCCTCATGAGAACATGACATTCACCCTTCTTTTACTGCTTTTGGTCACTAGGTCTGATGCTCCATCTTTTCTTCCTCTTAAAGTCATTAATAGCAGGCACAACTCTTCTTCCATCAGCAGAATCTCATATCCTCTGCTGTGACATTATTAGCTATGAGACAGTGACCAAAACAATGTCACTTACAGATAAGGAGACTTTCAATGCACCAGTTGTACAAGCCTTAACAAGTAAGTATGTGCTTTAGTCACTTGCATTACAGTCTGCACATAGGCTTCACCTGGTAAGTGTAAACCTGGATTTAGAAAGGCAAATAGAATTATTAAAGACCTCTGCTATCCAGCACAGTCACTTTTCTCAGTCCTCTCTTCTTGCAAACAGTAAATGACCATTTGCACTTGTACCATTTGATTTAAACAGTTTCTATTCACAGGTTATAAGGTTACTGAATAATCAGATATAATAAATAATTGTTCTTGTATGTATGTTGTACTCTATGTATGCAAATTTTTATGTGAATGTGCACACATTATTGGCACTATTCTGAGGAGATATAAAAGTTTTACTGTACTATGTACACAACAATACCTTTGAATTTATATGTGAACTTTGCATACCTTTTAGATAATGAAGGAAAACTGCATTACACCAAGAAACCCCACTCATAACATGCAAATTGTTGGAACTAACAAACAACTGCTGAATCAATATGACACCCTATATCATATTCCGTACATGCATTTGATCTTTTTATTGCTTTCTGATATGTCAAAATTTACTCATATAACACTGGGTACATTTGATACTACAGAGTATGTGAATGTGTCTTTGTGCATACTTAAAATGATCCAGTTATTTAATCTGAAAACAAGCTTACCGTCAATATTGAGCATCATGTTCCACATTGCAGGCCTCACAGATTGGTGGAAGCCAAACCAAACCTCACGGCCTCCTCCTAGAGGATGGTAGTAACCCTCTGGTGGTGAGAAAAAGGAACGCCCAACTGGAGTGTACCTGGATTTAAAAAAAAAAATACTGTAAATCCTAATTCTTCTCTTGGTCTATGACATTTGTAAAAGTTTAAGCAAAGCTATTCTTTCCATGGTAACAAAATCAAATCACCACAAGCAGTTATGCACTGCTGGTGATCTTAACATTTATTCATCCCAGGAAGAGAGAGAAAGGAAAATCCATGCATGATCACCAATGAAATGAAGCAGCAGAAATATGACATAAAAATTCATTTAATAATACAAGGTTCAGTTGAACGTCTAATATAATTGATTTTTTTCATACTGTATTCGTCATTAATCTTGCATGGACTGACATTTAAGAAAGACAGATGTACTAAGGAAAGACAGAGATACTGACTGTAACATATCAGCAAGTACAATGCTTTATTCAGACTAGTATTAGAATTTTATAAGATATAATGTGGATTATCACATGGGTAAAATAAAAATGAGGAACAGGCTAGGGTGCCATCTATTCAGATGTTTGCTTATCAAAGTAAATTGAATTGACCTTTCCAATATTGTACAATTTTTATTTTAAGGTGGGGGACTTGGCTTGTCAATAAATAGTCTTAAAAAGCCAGCAGCTTTGGTGCCATGATGTATCTAGCTACTACTTAACATCTTGATTCTGAAATAGTGTTCTTTTCCTACATTCTGCTTAACACTTTCTTGGCCAATACATTCTAAAATGTTTATTATAATATTGCAGCAATAGTCAGTCATGTTTCCCACAGCATCCTACCTCATAGATGCCAGGTGCCGCATCGCAACATCCAAAGCCTGGACAGAATCCAGAGGAACCTGAATTCGGCCACTGACAAGTGCATCGTGCAGCATGCGCCAGCTTACAATAGCCATCCATTTGATAGAAACCTTAAATATTCGATCTTTACCTTCACCTGGGATTGTTACCTCAAAGTCAACCTGTGAAAACAAAGGGTTGGGTTCAGCACAACCCAAATTCCATCTTGAAAAAAAGGCTCCACAAAGCTAGAAATACGTAGATATAGAAAGCTAATTTAATTAAATGTACAGTTTTCAGAGAATGATAGATATGAAGACCAGAGGATATAGATTACATGTTTATTTGACTGGTAACTAGTTCTCTAATGATGACAAATTTTAATTAGTTATATTTTTTGTTTTAAGAGTACTAGGGTGTTGTATCATGTTAGCCATTATGAATGTAGAGAAAAGTCAAGCAAAATGACACCTTTTATTGGTTAACTAAAAGGATTACAATATGCAAGCTTTCGAGGCAACTCAGGCCCCTTCTTCAGCTTGCCTGAAGAAGGGGCCCGAGTTGCTTCAAAAGCTTGCATATTCTAATCTTTTAAGTTAGCCAATAAAAGGTGTCATGTTGCTTGACTTTTGTTTTAAGAGAAAAATGATAAAAACATTATACATTATTGATAAACCTAGATAAAAAAAAAAAATACAAAGTGTTAGTCTGTCTTAAACAAAACAAAAAAAAAATTGTACTCCACTGGATTAGGTCCCTACCAACACAGAAGTGATGTACCAATATTTAGTTTTTGCCGCCATTATACATAAAAATACAAGAGTATGGTAAATTTAACACATGGTCATATGACATACCTAACCACCACCATACTAACACACACATACAAAATGACAAAAAATACAAAATCTATGCAAAATTCAGATTTCATTTTTATCGTGATATGTGACTTTCCAGTAATTTAAGATCTTCTTGATATTGACACATAGTAGGCAATGGCCAGAAAATAATAGTTCATGTTATGTTTAATAACCTTCCAATAACAGTTTGTTTCCCTTCTATCATTCCATAAATAGATGGCAATGGACAACAACGTCGTCCTGCATTTCTGCATGCCTGCCCACAGAGGGGGACCATCATTTAAAGCGACAGGTATTAAATGCATGCTGAATAGTGCACAGCAATACATAAATCTATGCAAATGAAAACACACATGCATGTGTGTACAAAATACAAACTACATCCCCACATACGCAATCATGCATAGGTGTGAATAATTCAATTGTATGGCTCCTGCATTCTGGAACTGTCTTCCTAGGTCTGCTAATCATACTCAATCTGTTTTAACATTTAAATCCACACCAAAACCATCTGTACTCTCTGGCTTTTTACCTGCTGCCATATTACCTATGAACTTCCACAATCCTGTTATTCAACACAATTGCACCAACTCCACTCCAACACTTGGTTCACTTACAGTGAAAGCACTACGCACTTTTTCCAAATATATCATATTCTATTTTGGAGTTTTATTCTTCAGCTGTGCTTAATCTGTGTATTTCCCTAATGCTATTTTGTCACTATAGCTATGTATCTTGTTGCATTTTTTTTTTTTACTCAGCAGGTCTCATATCTGACAGCTTAATACAAATCTGCCAAATATACATCCTCATGTCACTTGGCATCTGCTAGTAGTAAATTTCCTTCATTTCTGCATGCAAGTTTTTTTTGTTGTATTGTACATTTATTTAAAATATGTACTGTACAATTCTTTGTGATATAAAATGCCTGTTAATGGTGCAATTACAAGACGAACTGAAAAATTAAAATATTAAAAAGTTTAGCCATACTAATTTTAACCTATACATTCAATTTTTGCTTAAAGTGTGAATTTTTGTTAGTTAATATTTTTAGTGATTTTTTTTTTAATTAGTGAAAATTAAGTGAGGGAGTGAAGTGGTCAGTGTTGGCTCCTCCTGCATCTAGTCAACAACTCTCTAAAAGTCTATTGCTACTTTTCCTGCCAGTTCCTAAAAGCATGAAAGATTAATGAGAGAGTCCAAGCAGGCTGTATAAGTAACTCTGGGGTTTTCACAAGTGTACCTTTCCAAGGGTAACACCACATCCTGGTTTGGTTTCAGATGTATTTATTGGTATGTTTTTCTGGTTAAAAATCAGTCTTTTATATTAATGCAAACAACCCACAAATTCTATAATATAATAATTAAAAATGAGAGCAAAAAGGAAAAGAAGAAAAAAAAAAAAAGACATCTCCATTAGGCAGTTAAAAAATATTGCACTAATTCAGCTTAGTGCTTGCAAATGAGAGGTAACTGGTTGGAAAAACATTTATGTCTTTACCACAGGCCGTTGCCAAAGTACAGTCCTGAAACAGAGCAGTCTTGATAAACAACGCAACACGTAACTCCAAAAAAAAAGTAAAACAGTATTTCTCTATGATCCTTGCTTTTCTTTTGGGGACAGAGACTTACCGTCATGTCCCTTAACCACTAACATGGTACCCAAAGTTAAACTCACAATAACCAAATCCATAAAGAGCCAAAGGTATTCGTCATAAACACTACCTAAAAAACACAAAAGCACCACAAACAAAAACTAGGATCCAACCTGTACAACACTCATCCTTATTACTGTAGCTTATCTGGAGTAAAATATACATTAAAAAAAAATAAATAAATAAATAAATAAAAAAATACACCACACCCCTAATGCAGTGGACAGCCAAACACCTGCCCCTCAGTAGGACCGACAGGGTATGCCAGAATCATACTGATGACAATTAAAAACATTTCCCTCTATTTGACAGACCTACCCATTTATAGGGCCATTCAAAGAATTTCCCAAAAACCAGGGGTAAACAAAAACACAGTCCCAAAAGGTCACAATGGCTGGAGGGTTCCAGGACAGACAAAATAAAAATTTACAGTTACTTTGAGCACAGAATGTAATTTCCAATAGAGTTCTACTCTTTGAGGTCATTGTACTGCTTTTAACATTGTTTATTCCTGGTAATACGAGGCCATTCCATGAAAGGGGTATGGCCACATATACATCCAGAATCATTCAAAACGGGACAATTTTAAAATTACTAGTAAACCTAACTTGTACCTCTTTGGCATGTGAGAGGAAATGGGACCATTCATAAAACAAACAAGCACAGACAGGGAATATGTGCATCATCCACTTAATAGGCCTGGTGTCAAACACAGGCTATGAGGCACATGTTATACAGTTAGAAAGAAAAAACAAAAAGAAAATAAAAATATGTCAATATTCAGATACTTGTTTTAAATTAAGTGCTTAAAGTTCATAACAATAATAAGTTAAGGTCAACAAGACAATCCTCACTATTTGAGGCCAGAGGAAAAAGAAATCTACAAAATTATGTCTCATCTTAGGTTTGATAAAATCTGTTTATGTTTCAATTTTTGCACCCGTAAAGCAACGGAAGCCCTATACTAAAGTAAAAGATTGCAGAAACCATGATCTTGTGCAGAGCTATGTGAGACACACAGCACGTTCAGCAACAGAACTCTGTTTCAACCATAGACATACATTAAGACATACAATCGTATAGTTGCATTTAGTACATATGGATGCAACAGAAAATTAGCATTAAAGAACACCCTTTTCAACTTATAAAAATTATATCTTGTGCACCAAAATAAATAAAATTACAAGTTTCTACTATTTAGAGTATGTTTGGTGTTTCACAACAAAGTTCAATATGTATGCCAAAATCTCAATATGTGCTGTCATTAAATTTTAAACACCTTCAGTATGCCTTCAGATTCTCATTCTCTCCTAGTCAGAATGTTTCAGGACCAGTGCCTTTTATATTCCAAACTCAAGAAAAGGGCTGCAGAATTTCATTACTGTAGAACGTCTCTTGAAACATTTAAGGTCTAGTCGGCCATCCACAACAAGGACCACTGGAAAAATCAAAGTATGTGTGAGGTAGCAATTATTAAATCTATTCTTCATGGAAGAGTAAACAAAAAGGTGGTTCTGTACACGTTGGTTGTCCAGAATGTTGACTGCTGAAATTAAACAATATGAAACTTAGTGTTTCTAGAAAAATCTAATGCTAATTAATTCAGAGAAGGTGAAATGTTCCATAGCTGGAAATGAAACTTGAACAAACCACTATAACCCAGAGATCAAACAACTTCTGAAATAACCGGAAGCAAAGGGAATCCTCAAAAAAAAAAAAAAAAACTAAAATTCAAGGTCTTAGCAAGTTCAAGGAAGTCAATGTGAAAAATGTATGATGTTAAGGGTACACCCCATATTACTTATATGGTATTGAGATAAGTATTGATTTGCATTGACATATGCAGCAGTCAGCATAATGTGGGAACGAAGATCCCTTTCTGCTTCATGGTAATTTCCACATTCATTTTGCACAGGTTGCCAAGGCTGTTCTATGAAGATGGACTCAAAGAAAAGCCACATCCTCCCTTCTCTCCAGATCTCGCCCCATGCCACTATCCATAAGCATCTTCATTTTTGGCATAGCATGTCTCATGTAACTGCACTTCTGCTGTTGACTTGACAAGACAAAGTGTTTTACATAGTGGAATGGAAAAACTTCTGGAATTATGGTGAAAGGTGTAATTTGTTTAATAGTGTTTCAATTAACAGTTCAGGATGAAAGCCTTTTGCTCACACTTTATGCTCATCAAAAAAAATCTAAAAGCAATGTCTTCATCCAAAAATACAGAAAGTACACATCAAAAGAACTAGCCTTTAACAAATTCACACTTACAAAATGACCATCAATCATTAGTATTGAGATTCACACAAACTTCTCCTATCCCTTTTCAATGAGCTCTATGCCTACTTGCACACCCAAATTATAACATACTACCACCACTTTTTCCATTCCGTTCTTCGATGACTAGCAGAAGCATATACCCGCTCATTGCTGATTGGCAGTGCAGTGACTGTGTAGATATTCTTCTTTCCATCATAAACTGGCTTCCTGTCTCCAAAGATCTGGGGCTTAAAATGCTGCACCATGTACTCCACCACTTCCCTACAAAGTGGGACAGATAAAGAAAACTTGAATGTAACATACCAAGGACTAGCCACTGCAAAAATTACAAGAAAGACTGGAAGAGGTAGACTTTCAAGTGTAAAATACCAAAATTCCAAGATTACATGGTAAAAGGGAGTTGGGTCACACTTGGCTATGCCAAAAGATCCATTCGCTAAAAATTTCAAGGCAATACATTCAATACCTGTTAACCCGCCGAGGGCATTTGTCAGGCTTGATGTCCACTTCATAATGGTACACGTCCATCTTGGGGATGTCCACTTCAAAGTAGTTGGCAAGCAGCTTGATGGGCTTCCCCACTGTGCCAATTCCAGGTCGACGAGGTGCCTGGAATACCTGCTGCAGTGGAGGCAACAACGGCCCCACAGGCACTGCAGAGACAGAGGATAGTGTAAGAGGTAAGACTGGACACAAACAAGGAAGGACATTATCAAGCAAAGAGACCAGGCCAAGTCAGAGGAACATTAGCCTACAGAGGCTTGACTGAAGGAAGTTAGCCGGTGAAAAGAACAATATGGGGATGAAGACATTCTGCATGGGGACATTAGGACAGCATTGCAGCTTTCACCCCTGTCCCTTCCCCCCATCTTCACACAGAAGCCCAACATGCCTCCCCTCGCCATGGAGAACGCACATTATCAGCCCTTTTGTCATGGAAATGCTTGGGGCCAAGCAAAGGGAGCACTAGGACACAAAGCCTTCTCCAGCAGTGATTAAGCATGCTGTCTGTGGATGGTGGTAGGCAGCATTTACTGTCGCTAAGAGATTTCAGCCACCCGATAGTAAATCTAAGAAAGGATCCTGATGGGCCTGTCACCCTGCACAAGCTGTACCATTGTAACTTTGGGCAAGTTTCTTTTCAGGGACTTTGCCACTCACACCCTGAACATTTTCTAGTGCACACACAAAAAAAGAACACAACTCACCGGCTCCTGATGGTCCTGGTTCCATCCCATACAGCCTGCTGTGTTCCTGTGAGGACTACAGTTGCCTTTAACCGTAACCGAGAACCAGGGTGTCAAAGGGGCTTGCGTCTCCAAATAATCCTGGCCACGATGCTGTGGAGTCTCCGTGCTGCTCTACTCTTACTGTTTGTAGATCCAAAAAGGTGATGTCAAAAACAAATCCAAGTCTGTTCCCAAGTATTCTCCAACACACTTTAAAAAAAAAAAAAGCTCTTCCCCTACCTTTTACTAACAGTCAGTACTTCCCTGTCTTCCACACCACCTTGCAGAAGATTTTATCTGGCTGCACCTCTTTTCTATCCTGTCTCCAAGACCCCCCCACCCCCCTGCACTGCTTAGCCCCCAGTGTTTAATAACTGTAAACTCAACTATGCTAAAAGCAGGACTGCACTGTCCAGCCCTTGTTGATGCTTGGTTGAAGGCATTTTATTTCGTCATTTGGTCAATTATGTCACCCGAGTGGACTCGTCTGGATTCAGTGGCCAATCCGGTCAAACTGGTACTTACTACTGTCAAATCCTTCTTAACCGGTTAGTTCTATATGAAGCCTGCTTTACGTCCTTGAACTACAGTCAAGTTTATAGGAAGTCCAGGTTACTGGCCGTAGTGTCCAGACTTTCCACTTTACCACTCAGACTCTTCAACGCACATCTCTTGGGCAACCTGGATGGGCAGCTTTTGGCCGGTTTTTACGTGAAGCTGTCTAGCGGCTTAGCTCCTTAGTAAGTCTCACTGGTTTCCTTTCTGTTTATCATGGAGCAGCCTCTCTGGAGTCATGAGTCTCCTATCCATCCGATTCCTTGTATTATCCTCTGTCCAGCTCCGGAAGCAAAGTAGCCAGACTGGACCAGCGTCTAACCAATCAACAGTTAAGTCTGGCTACTCTTCCATCAAGTCCAAACCAGGCACTCGCTCCGACTTTTTGTGCTCTTTGTCCAACCCGTAAAGTCAGCCCGATTGTCTCTCTACTGTCTCCCCTCTTTCCAGTCCTCTCTGGTTACTTAGACTGCTTATCTGGACTCGGATCTCGCTGTCCAGCCCTCAAGGAGAAGTTACCTGGCTGGACTCCTTTCAGCTCAGTTCGCCGAGGAGCACCGTTAGTTTCTTTTCGGCCTAGTGCACACAGTTCTCCGTTTTCTTCCCCCTCTTTCCTCGGTCCCTTGCATTGCCAAGTCGGACTCCTCTATTTGGTTCCCGGATGTGGCGTGGCTGGACTTCTCTGTCCAGTGTCCCACTATAGCGCTTATGCTTCTTACTCTTTCAAGAAGCTTGATTCCTCAAAGCCAGAAGAACGCCTGGTGCCTCCGCTACATGAAAATCCTGAACTGCTCTTCAGACTGGTTTGCCGCGTCTCACTGGCCCACACCGCCTCAAACTCCAGCTCCGTGCACCGGTCTGCTACTGGCCGCTTTTCTAGCAGTGGGGTTCCAGCTGAACAAAGAGGGAGGAAGCGCGGCTTGCATCCTTCTCTGGACGGACAGCCGACGATACCTGGAACAGAGACACCTAGCTGTGGAGGAGCGTTCTACCCCAGGCTTCATTTATTAATCAAATCAGATAAAGTCAAACCCGTTTTTGAGATATGTAAATATTAGGATTTTTTTTTCTTTTCAGATTTTAAATGGGTACAGAAGACTTAGCTTCCTACTATTTAATGTTATATTTTTAAGGATTTTTATTCTATCAATATTAAAGTATATTAGTAATGTACTTTATCCATTAACATCTAGAAGAAACATTAAAAAAATAGGAATAATTGATATAAAAGTGTCACAGCAACTAAGCCATTAAGTAAAGAGGAAATCCGAGTTTAATATTACAAACTGTCAAGAAAAGAGTTGAGTCTCTTTTTCATTTTTATTCCTTTTGTGCTTTTACTAGTTTTTCTTCATGTTGTTTCTAAACATTTTAATGTCCATACAAGAAAGTGAAACAGATTATCTCACAGGTTATTCTGAACTTTAGATGTATGTACCAGTCACAAGTCTGAATACACCTGGGCATTTTCATGCTAATAGCTATTAGTTCTTGAAGTGATTCATTTTTAATTTATCATTTACATGTGACTGCGGAGCCCGGTTTTCAGCAGCTATGCTCTTTTAGTTTATCTGTAATTAGTCATGTTTAAACGCTAATTGGTTATTAGAGAAACCTTTGTAATTGCATTAGCACTGCTGAAACCAATTATTCAGTTCACTTGGATTGCAAGGAAATGGCATTACTAAAGTACAGTTCTGAATTTAAAATGGCCAAAATGAAACAGCTTTCTCGAGAAATATGTCAGGCTCTTTGTTTTTTGAATGAAAGTTATTCCATGTGAAAGATTTCCAAGATATTGAAGATTTCATAGAATTGTGTATATTACTGTCTTGAGAGCAAACTGGATCTAACCAGGAGAGATACATAAGGCCCAGATGGAGAATTTCATAAAACAATATGGACATCAGAGTTTGTAGAACAAGACACAAACACCTTATAGGTCTTCAGTTGGCTTCTTCCTAAAATACAGACCAGATACCAGAGTCATCTGCAACGGAGAAAAAAACGACTCCAGGATGCTGACCATAATACATTTTCTCAGTCACCTTTCGTCTAATGTCTGTATTCTTTTGCCCATTTTAACATTTTCTTTATATTTGCCAGTTTCAAATAAGGTTTCTTCTCTGCCTCTATGGCCAGTATCCCAGAATCACTGTTAAAGATGACACTGGTATGTAGCATGAATTTAAGGAACAAGCTATCTGAGGCCCTGTAAGGTGCTGGTTTTTCACACTACACACCCGTGTTCTTCTCCTCTTATGCAGTTGTCCATCTGGGCCTTCCCCTTCTTTTTCTATGTTTGTTAGACGCAGTTTGTCCTCTCCTCTCAAGGCATTGATAGATGCCTTTGTATGAAATCTTCACTTTCAAGGCAATCTTTTGCATGGAATAAACTTCATTCTGCCAAAAAGCAGTACACTGATATGTTTCTTCAGAAAGCTGTTTCATTTCGCCATTTTGAACTTTAGGAATATCAGTACCTAGCAATCCAAGAGAAAAGAATAACATGTTTCAGTGGTGATAATGTGATTACAAAGATTTCTGTAAAAACTAATGAGCTTATAAAAATGACTACTTAGGAATAAGATATGGGAGTTGACCATTGGGACATTGAAGGAATGGATGCTGAAAACTGGACTTAGCCATCATATGTGAATAATAAATTAAAAATCTGTAATTTCAAGCAGTAACACCCAATAGCAACACTACTGATGTATTATCTGTATTGTTAAATCTTCTTCTTCTTCTTTTGGCTGCTCCCATCAGGGGTTGCCATAGCAGATCATCTTCTTCCATATCTTCCTGTCCTCTACATTTTGCTCTGTTACACTCATCACCTGCATGTCCACATCCATAAACCATCTCTTAGGCCTTCATCTTTTCCTCTTGCCTGGCAGCTCTATTTTTTAACATCCTTCTCCCAATATACACAGCATCTCTCCTCTAAACATGTCCAAACCAACGCAATCTCGCCCCTCTCAACCGTCCAACCTGAGTTGACCCTCTAATATACTCATTTCTAATCCTGTCCATCCTCGTCACACCCAATGCAAATGTTAGCATCTTTAACTCTGCCACTTCCAGCTCTCCTGGTTTCTGGTCAGTGCCACTTTCTCCAGTCCATATAACATAGCTGGTCTAGTTGGTCTAGCTGGTCTCACTACCATCCTGTAGACATCAAATCACTCCTGACACTCTTCTCCACCCATTCCACCCTGCCTGCACTCTCTTCTTCACCTCTCTACCACAATCCCCAATACTCTGTACTGTTGATCCCAAGTATTTAAACTCATCCAACTTTGCCAACTTTACTCCGTGCATCCTCACTATTCCACTCACCTCCCTCTCATTTACACACATGTATTCTGTCTTGTTCCTACTGACCTTCATTCCTCTCCTCTCTAGAGCATATATCCACCTCTCCAGTGTCTCCTCAACCTGCTGTCTACTCTCGCTATAGATCACAATGTCATCAGCAAACATCATAGTCCACGGGGACTCCTGTCTAATCTCGTCTGTCAACCTGTCCATCACCATTGTAAACAAGAAAGGGCTCAGAGCTGATCCCTGATATAATCCCACCTCCACGTTGAATGCATCTGTCACTCCTACTGCAGACCTCACCACTGTCACTCTTCCCTCGTATATATCCTGTACAACTGTTACATACTTCTCTGCCACTCCCGACTTCCTCATACAATACCACAGCTCCTCTTGAGGCACCCTGTCATATGCTTTCTTCAGGTCCACAAAGACGCAATGCAACTCCTTCTGACACCTCGCTATACTTCTCCATCAACTCCCTCAGAGCAAACACCGCATCTGTGGTGCTCTTTCTTGACATGAAACCATATTGGTGCTCACTAATTATAACCTCCCTTCTTAACCTAGCTTCCACTACTCTTTTCCATAACTTCATGCTGTGGCTCATCAATTTTATCCCCCTGTAGTTACTACAGCTCTGCAAATCCCCCTTATTCTAAAAAATCAATACCAGTACACTTCTGCTCCAGTCCTCAGGCATCCTCTCACTTTCCAAGATTCCATTAAAAAATCTGGTTATAAACTCCACTGCCATCTCTTCTAAACACCTCCATGCTTCCATAGCTATGTCATCTGGACCATCCTCTTCATACCTGTCCTTACTTCCTCCTTGCTAATCTGTTGCACTTCCTGATTCACTATCTCCACATCATCCAACCTTTTCTTTCTCTCTCATTCTCTTCATTCATCAGCCTCTCAAAGTACTCCTTCAATCTGCTCAACACATTCTCCTCGCTTCTGAGTATGTTTCCATCTTTATCCTTCATCACCCCAACCTGCTGCACATCTTTGCCAGCTCGGTCCCTCTGTCTAGCTCCTTCCTTAATATCCCACCTGTCATATAAATCATCATACGCCTTTTCTTTAGCCTTCGACACCTCTCTTTTAACTTTACACCTCATCTCCTTGTACTCTAGTCTACTTTCTGCACCTCTCTGACTGTCCCACTTCTTCTTCGCCATCCTCTTCCTCTGTATACTCTCCTATACTTCCCCATTCCACCACCAGGTTTCTTTTTCCTCCTTCCTCTGTCCAGACGCCACACCAAGCACCCTTTTTGCTGTCACCCTTACTACCTCTGCTGTAGTTGCCCAGCTGTCTGGTAACTCTTCGCTGCCACTCAGTGCCTGTCTTACATCCTCCCTAAACTCAGCCTTGCAGTCTTCCTTTTTCCACTTCCAAACTTTGATCCTTGGCTCTGCCCTCACCCTTGCACACCCAACTTGCGGGGCATATGCACTAACAACATTCATCATCACACCTTCAATTTCCAGTTTCATAATCTTTACTCTGTCCGACACTCTTTTCACCTCCAAAACACTCTTTGACATATTGTTCCTTCAGAATAATCCCTACCCCATTTCTCCTCTGATCCACACCATGATAGAACAATTTGAATCCACCTCCGATAAACCTGGCCTTACTCCCCTTCCATTTAGTCATTCATCTTCTGTATGGAAACTACATTTTGGGAATATACTACTGTGTATTTATGAACCAATTGATTTATTCAGTGAAATTTATTTATTATTTTGAAGTGGACTTCTTTAACCTTGTGTGGTAGAAAAAATGCATACAGTACAGACTTGTACTTTGTACTTTCTATACCTTAGTGAGGAAGTCCATCCAGTGGGGGCATTTTTAATATTACATCATAGGTGTGTCATTAGTTTTTGTCAAATTTATGAAGTGCTAATCCTTGAGCACAATACTTGTGCACAATCACAACTCGAAGGAATCATAGAGGTCAGCAAGTCTGCTTTTCCATTTATTACATTGTAAGAGTGAAATGAATAAGTAAGAAGTATTTTTTTTGTACATTGCAGCTTACATGCTGCATTCCATATAAATGTTCATATTCATACTTACAGCATATAATGCCTTTAGAACGTAGTCGGACTCCTTCACTTTTCACACATTTTGATATTTTTTAGGCTTGTAGTAAATTCATTTACATTCAATTTTTCCCTCATCAAGCAGCTCTCAATATTCCAGAATGACAAAGACAAAACAGGATTTCAGGAAATTTTGGAAATTTATTAGAAATAAAAAAATGATATCACATTGACATAAATGTTTAGACCCTTTTCTATAACAATTAAAATTTGTCTAGGTGTATATCACATTCTATTGGTCATCGTTGAGATGTTTCTATTCCTTGCTTGGTGTCCACCTGTGGTCAGTTCAATTGACTAGACATGATTGGGAAATGCACACAGCCGTCTATAAAAGGTCCCACAACTGAGCAAAAACCAAGCCATAAGGATGGAGGAATTGCCTGCAGAGCTTAAAGACAGGATTGTGGCCTCAATAACTCACCACCAGGTTAAACTGAGCAGTCATGGGAGAAGGGCCATGAAAGGTGACCAAAAACCCAACGGTCTCTCTGGCTGAGCTCTAGAGCTCAAGAAGGGCAATTATCACTGCAACACTCCACTGATTTCATCTTTATGAAAACAGCGGCCAGACAGAAGCCTCTCCTCAGTAAAATACAGATGAAAGCCTGCTTCGGAGTTGGCAAAAAGGCACCTAAAGGACCCCTCAGCTTATGAGAAACATGATTCATCATATGCTGAAAATAAGATTAGTGTCATGTCTAGAGGAAACCATACACCCCCTCACCACCAGTGCCATACCATTCCAACAGTGAAGCATGGTGTTTGTTTTTCAGCAGCAGGGACTGAGAGACTAGTCATGGTTGACGTAAAACTGAAAGAACCAAAGTGTAGAGATAACTTTATAAAAGCATGCTCCAGGTCACTCTGGACCTTAGATGAGCTGAAGGATTATCTTCCAAAAGGACAGTGACCGTAAGTACAAAGCAAACACAAGACACGAGTGGCTTAGGGACAATGTCTTTGAGTTATCCAGCCAGAGCCCAGACTTGTCTGGAAAGACCTGTCCATCGATGGTCTCCATCCAGCCTGACAGAGCTTATAAGGATTTTCAGAGAAGAATGACAGAAAATCCCCAAATCCAGGTATGTGAAGCTTGTCACATAAAATCCAAGAAGACTGCAGACTGGAATGGTTGCAAGGACTTGTGTCAACAGGATATTCCAGTTTTATTTTTAATTAGTTTGCAATAACTTCTAAAGTCCTGTTTTTCCTTTGCCAATAAGAGGTATTGAATGTTGCTTGATGGGAATGGGGAGGGATGGATTGCAAAGATTTTAGCAACAGGCTACAACATAACAAAATGTGACAGAACATTAAGAGATCTGAATGCATGGTATAAAGAGAATAAAAAGAGTCAAGCACTTGCTTGTGGTAACAAGAGTACCAGTGACATAAACGGCATCTACACCCTTGGGAGTCCAAATCTCTTCCTTTACCTATGACAATCACACAGCTACTACTTTAAATGTGAGCACCCCATCTATGGTTGTTTCCTGCTCAAGCCATTTGCTTGTGGCATTGGCTCTGGTCCACACAAAACTAAAGCTGGATTAGGTTTTCCTGCCATTTTAAGATGTCAGTTTTAAATAGACTGGATTTTTTTCCCCACTGTTTTGACTTTAGAATATAGTTTATGTAGATTTTGTGAATATTTCTCCTCAGCTCAATAACATGTCAAAGTGTGTTCTAAAAATGGATGGATAAACTCCATGCTAGTTTGGTGATAAGGCTAAAACCTCAATACACCTCTTGTTGGCTAATGGGTAACATGTAAAGCCCTCCATTTTCCTGCTTAACTTTATGTTTTTAAATTTGAAGTGTTGACCTTTTACAAAGCCAAGTCGTTAAAACAAGGAACCAGTACTGTACAAGTGATAGAAGTAGCCCAGCATCTACACCGATGCCTATTCAGCCAGTGTGGGCCAGGATACCATTTACAGTTTTCCATTAGAGTCTCTCTGCTAATTGAAAAGTACTTTAAAATTGTAAAGAAATTGGACTAATTCTACTTCAAGTTCCATTGTTTTCTGACCAATTAACAAATCTAAATACTCCATGTACAGTCTTTTCCATGTTAGGCGGAAACGTCTGATAAGCAAAAGCAAGCCTCAATAGTTGTACTGATTGCATGGTGTCATTCACATCACGGTTTGGGCATAAAACTAAAAAAGCTGCTTTACAGGAACCCTTTACAGTCAAACTGAAGATGCTGAAATAGTAACAGACTGCACATTGTGCATATCTATTAGGGAAAACATAACACAAAAGAACATTTTCAAACACAGTTAATCCAATCTTGATTTGCAGGGAGCTGGAGAATATTAGACTGCAAGGCAGGAAAACAAGCTGGGACATGGTGCCAGTCCATCAAAGGACTCATTCACATACAAAAGGGCCAATTTGTGATCACCAGTTAACCAAACCTGCATGACTTTTGGGATTTGGAAGGGAAACCCGAGAAGATATGCTGAGAATGTCAACTCTACATAGACAGTCACTGGAATTTAAACTGTGGACATCTGTGAAGCTGAAAAAAGAAAATGAAAACACTTCAGTGAATTCAAGCAAAATCCAATTACAGTTGTAAGAATTTTCTGAAGGCCAAACTGATTGAAACAAAAATTTAAAGCCACTATATCCCTTCAGTACAAAGGAGGTGTTTTTTTTTTTCCAACCTACCATATTGGCATCTTTCCTTTACCTTGGGATGACAACAACTCCTACAGTCCTTTTAAACAGCATTTAGTAGTATGGACTGTGATAGGACAGACGAAAAGCCCTGAGTGGCACATCAGTCTTTTAAATCATACACAAAAAATAAATAAATAAATAAAAAAAACAGGCCAAAAACATGCACTGACAAAATCAGTTAAAGTAAGCATAAAATTTCCATTTATTACTTTCACATAAACACAAATAAAATATTCCCTGCAGGCTAAAAATTAGAGGAGAGGAAATTCACATCGCAATGCAGCAATTGTGTGGGCCTCCTGCGGACAGCAGCAAGCCCAGCGCTGCTACACCTGGTACTGCTATCACACACAGCCACAGTCCACACACTTGAACAGTACAGAGCGAACAACATCATTTTAAGAACAAATAAAAATGACAGTAACTTTTTCAAATATATAGCAAACAAACTTTTATAGAAAGAACTTTTCCCGACTCACTCGCTCTTTTGAAATGGAGGGGGAAGGTGGAATTGTGGCAATAGAGGAAAATAAAAACACACCGCGAAAAGTGTGACACAGTAAACCAGACTGCTCTCCCTGGTTCACTAGTGGCTGCTGTTCCAATGCAGGCCATCAGTTTTTGGCAAGGCCAAGTCCAGCCAGTCAAGGTGACCCCTAGAACCCGGTGTAAGTACCTCGCTTGGATGGGTTCTTGTCTGGGGTGGCTGTTGCCTTGGCCTGCAGGTCTATTTAACAATCATATTGCTCAGCTGGAACAGTTAAAATAACATGTATATAGATACTGTATATAAAACATACAAAATAATCTTATCAATAAATTAAATGGTGTAGTTTGTGGCCATGAGCAAGTTCATTCTGAAAAGTCTAAAAGTTGCTCCTACAAAGTGCACATCTCTCACTGATTGACACAAGCAAAATCAAATATTAAAAAAAAACCAAAAAAACAAAAACAAAAAGATCCTGGGTGTTCAACAGTCAAACGTATGTGTAAAAAAAAAAAAAAAAAAATATATATATATATATATATATATAGCCTTAATTTACTTTCTTTGTGAATTAACTGTAATTAATATTGCTTTGCAAGGATAAAAAGTCCATGAAACTGGAGTTACATTTGCTTTGTTTCCCCCCAATCCACTCGTCTAAAATGGCAACATCCAGCTTAAACAAGTATTGCAGTTATCATTTCTGTTCAATAGAATCCTCTTTAGTAAATTTATAAAGCTACTAAATTAATCCCGAAAAGTCCACTGCAGGTAAAAGTGGCTTGCTACAGCTTACATCTGTGGCACGGCCACAACTCTTTTGAAAAGTTACAAAGGAATGAATGCAAATCCAGCAGCATTTATGACCTAGAGAAGGAGGAGAAAAAGGTGGAAGAGGAGGGTGACAAGGAGGAGAAGCAGGGGTGGGGGATAACGTCCCTCAGTGCTCGCTCGTTCCCCACAGCACTGATATGCCTACCTCATCTCTAAACTCATTCCACACAAATGGGTTGAGGGAGAAAATCTGAAGAGATTTGACAGCAGTAGTACTGCCTGCTATAATAACTTAATAATCAGCACAGACGCTGTGTGTGGATGTATTCACACACACAGACACACACGCACACACATAGATATTACTCCTATAACTACACAATTCTATTTCAGGTTTAAGATTTGTCGCCCTCTAGCAGAAGACAAGATTGTCTTATCCCATTAAAGGAAAAAAAAAATCTATTCTGGCAATAAATTTCAGTTTAAAAGGAAGCAGAACATTCTCCTCATACCCAACTTTGCGCTACAGGAAAACGTGTCTCAACTTAATGCCTTACTCAGATTCAACAATGCCCTTACATAATTTATAAAGGAAAAAAAGTAATGCTGTTTAAAATTTGCTTCACTGCACTGCAGAGAGATGAGGGAAAAAAACAGAATAGTACACTTATCTAAGTGCCACCTGCGTGCTTGGCATTCAGCAGATATGCTCCTCCAAAAAAATCAGTCTGCCCAGGTGGGTCTCAATAGTCAAAAGATCCAGCTTCAATAAAAGATAATGTGTAGGGGGTGCTACAGGGGCAGTTTGAGGGAATGGGAGAAATGTTAGGATTAAAATAAGAGTATGATGCATTGTTTGGAGAGGAAGTGGGAGTAAAAAAATAAATAAAATGCAGCCACAGATACAGTATACAGAATAAAAATAAAATCCTGATCATAAACTTTAAAGAAACAAAGTACATTAAGTTCACAGGCAATTACAGCAGTAAGCTTCTCCAATTCCCTTTTTAAGTTTGATGGGCTGCAGTGGGGCCTGAATTTAAAAAGAGTCTCTGCTTTTGGAAAAAAAATAAAAAGCCACAGCTATGCACATTCGCTCACACACATTCACCCTGCACAACGTTGAAGAGCTTTACAAGAAGACACCTCGTTTTTAAACAAGGAAGAAGAAAGAAAAAAAAAAAGTGAGATCATTTAAAGACATTAAAAAAATAAAATTAAAACAGCAAGTCAAAATATGCAACATTAAAAACCTTTCATGCAACCCTCATAAATCTTTGAACCTTCGGCCTTTGTGCCTTGAGGTAAAAAAAATACCAACTCCCGCTGAAACGAAGAGAGTCAAGTCCTGCCTATCAGCCCTGATCAAGGTCAGCATCAGTAAAGAATGGCTCAATGTGTATTTCAGTGCGTCCGGAAATCCTGGATTGCTGGTAGGAAGCAGTCTGAAGTCGGCCTGGCCAGCTTGGAAAGGACAGTGGGGCCAGGAATGCTGGTGTCAGAACCACGGTTGGTGCCCAAAGAGTGCCCTTGTAATGGCCAGAGGCACAGCTCAGGCGAAGTACATTGTGTGCTGAGTGTCGTAGTGAATTTGCACGGCTTTGGCCAGCGCTTGGGGGTCCCGGCCATTACTCTGTCCAGACACATGGCTGCCTTCCGCACTGAAAAAGATGAAGAGAAAAAGAAAAAAAAAAAAACAATTTATTATTAAATGTACAGGAGGACCTGTTAGCTGGTTCAAGTGTTCAGCAAAAGGCAATAATAGTCAGCCTGGAAAAAAAAAAAAAGCAAACTCCTCCTTAGTAAATGTACAATGTAGACAAGAATTTTTACAGATACTGCTTTTGACATCTTTTTAGCTTTGTCATGTTCACATGAACTTCTGGTCGGTAAAAAAAATAAAAAAAGGGTCAACCACCTTACTCCAAATATAGCTCAGCCATAACCGGTTGACTATTTTATGTTATTAAATAAGGTGTAATGTCAACAATATGTTATAACTTGGCTAAAGTCAGTTCTAACTTTCCCCACTTGGAGGTGCAAAATCAGAGGACATTCACATGAAATTTTCCACTGTGAAAGTTCTATCCGATCCCTTTGTACCAAACACAGGTTCACCGCCTTGTGTGTATGCAAGCACTGATCAGATTCATGTCATTTTAAAAAGCTATGACCCCTATGTTCTCCAAGATTAATGTGCAATGAAGTCACAATTATCAGGCATTGAATAGCAACACCTGAACCAATGGGCAATGGTAAAATATGGCATGGTATTGTACAATAGTAAATATTAAAAGCCACATTTGTGCAGACATAATAGAGAAGTACACAAATATTCAATTACATTCAAAACATTATACAACAAAGCAGTAGTACACCTACATCCATTTTTTTAAAGTATGCATCTTCTAAACACCAAAACCCAAGAGACCTCTGAAGGATAACTTGGAAAATTACAACAGGTGGCCTCTATTTGTTACCCTGATGATCACCATTAACTTGATTTCACAGAAAAATTACAGGATTTTCATAAACTTGTGGCATACAGCACTACTTTGCCAAAAAAGTAAACTTGCAGATTACACTGCTGCCATGAAGAGATGCACAGGATTGTCAACAATGTTAAAATATTACATCACATTCCACAATTGTTCCCTTAATATCATGGAAGCCACCAACACACCACATAATACTACACTATCACCATAAGCCCACTGACAACAAGCAGGACAAATCCTTGCACTCAAAATGTCAACTTATCTAAATTAGTACTATACTTCCAGGCACCCTATTAAGTGTATGTAGTATAAAGTACGGTACTAGCATATGACCACCTCCAAGTCTTAATCCAACTTAACTGAACAGCTGAGGTTTTTCTTTAACCAATATGTTGTTTTATTTTTGCAAACCGTATTACTTAATTGAATGCCTGATGACTTATAGAAAGATGCAGCCATAACAAGATTCATGATGTTATGCTCATGGCTTAAAAGGGACACAGTGTGGAAATCACAAGAAGAGAAATTCAATTAGGAGCTTTCTTGCCAACTCTCTATTTCATCTGCTTGTGCAGACACAAACGGGATAAAAAGTATTTCTCTATATCATTAAAGGATAAGTCCGGTATTTTTCAACAACAACAACATTTATTTATATAGCACATTTTCATACAAATGTAGCTCAAAGTGCTTTAAATGATGAAGAGAAAAAAGACAAAAAAGAATTAAAATCAGAGAACACTAATTAACATTAATTAATAATTTACATAGAATAAAAGTAATTCAAGTCAAAGTTATTTCTTCAACAACAAGGTATATATGCAAAATTGTGTTCTAAAAAGTTATAAAAGTTTTCTATAAATCTTAAAAAATATCTTGCCCTTTACAAACAAGGATAATGGGGCATGGGATATCACCAGAAAATAAAGGGTTGAAGACTTAACCAAGCCTTCAGGAAAAGGGGCATAACAGCGCTAAAAGATCGGCACTCAATTGGTAAATGAGACATGGACTGCGATTTTCAGTTGTGTGATTTTGACACTGTACAGTGATGAAATCAGCAACTACAATCATCAAATCTCACATATCCCACAACACAAAGTCTTATAATGTGACATTGGCTTAAAGTTATTTCTACACTACTACATTTTCAATTAAAAACGGCGTTTTTAAAAGAAAATGATCTCCATCCACACTAGTGTTTTCACATCATTTACAAAAGTATCTCTACCCACATTAAAACAACCAAAAATACATATGACATAGATGTTCGCCTACACCGGACATGTGTGCATCAGCAGAAAGATCCTTGGAGAGATGGTAATGCGGCTGGCCACTGGATTTATGACAAAACTGCACTAACTGATACAATTTTTGCCTTCTGCACACGTATGCTTCATTCAAACTATATAAAACCACAATTTAGATACATGCAATACAGGTAAGCAACACAACAAATGCCATGCAAAGCAACTCTTCTGTGTCTGCTTTGTTGGAATATGGGTTCCTTTTGTGAAGGGTGACTAATTGGGAAATGAGATGTTGTAATAATCAGGATCCAAATCTGTAAGGGCTATGTAACAAGCATGTACACATCAGAGCATAGTTAAGTCTGCATTTTCACCCATCCACATTACAACACTGAGGCAAGTGTTTTCAGAAGTACGTGGCTCTGGAGAATAATTTTCAAAAGCTTCTGTTTTCAGGGGTTGAAAAAGCCAGGGTAGTGTGGACAAAAGACTGATGCCTGCAAACAAAAATCTGGTAGTGTGGACAAGGCCTTAAAGGAGTTGATGGCCAAAATAATATTGAAAATTGGACACCCACAACATTCTCCTCATTATAATTTAAACATTTTCTTATCATGAATGCTACTACTGTGTGACAGTGAAACTTGTATTTGTCTTTATGGTCAAATACATATGTTGATCAAGTTGCATTTTTTTTGTACTTTTAAAAGACCACAGTAATTTATATGCATTTTCTTGTAAAACTGAAAAAAGTTGAACTGGTATAACATATTTAAGGCAGGATAAGTATGCTTGCAGAAGAACATTTTTTTAGAAATAAGATTTAACTGTTAACTCAGTTAAATCTGCTCCTTAGCAGGTTTAAGATGTTATTACACATTAATTTATAGATGCATATTAGAATGGGACATGGGTTTAGTATGCATTTATTCTTCATCATTTGCTGATGTGCAAACTGCAAGTTTGAAGATATATTTCTTGTCTCTGAAATATATGAAACCCCATACTACACAGCACAGCTGACCCTAGAGACCCGTGTTCTACACTGGTCTTTACATCACAGTGAAACAGTAGGAACTCATTCGACATATTTATGGGGTCATTACTGTATTCCAGCCTTGCAAGTGCTTGTGGCCTTTAGCCCACTAAAAACTCACTTTGATTTTTACACATAAGAGTGGAACGGAGGTCTGTTTGATTGTGACTGAAGATAAAAAAATACCCCACTTGTGACGAGATACAACACACTGTGTATTCTGATGTACCCTTTTTGGCACTATTTTTCTGAACCATTACTGAATTACTGAGCTGTTCTTGATTCTGCATTAGTTGTGTCTCATCTTTAATCATTTGTCTGGTGTCAGAATGTTTCTTGTATAATGCCCTATTTCATATACTGACGACACCATAGTGTGTAAAAACTGCAACAAAATGGATGTTCCTAATTTAACACTTTCTGCCAAGTTTCACACCCAATAAATTGGCTGGTTCTGAATTAATTAAAATGTTCAGTTTTGCAAGTTCTCAATCTGAATGGCAGGCATTATCTATTGTTCATGTGCCTGCTTACATTAATTGGACCATGTACACATACGATGTAGTCACTGAGTATACACTCAGCTATCCCAAAACATCAGAGGGATCTAATAAAGAGGCTATAGTAATTCAGTGTGTGTGGACTGAATTTCTTTGTAAACACTGTAGACATAACAGTACAAAAATTACTGGAATGTGTCCTGTACAAACCACAGAATCTTTAAATAATTTTTCAGAGAAGCAAAAAATTAAAAGCATCAAAACAATGGCTACATTAACAAAAATGTCAGTGGGTCTCATTAAGCTGCCTAAATAGACTGCACTGAAAACTGTAGGTATGTTGGAATGAAAGTGAATATTCCAGCTGTCGACGAGGCCCACTGCATTGAATCTTATGAGATGAAGCTTAAAAGCAATGAAGGACTACTTAAACACATTTATGTCAGGCTGAATGGCCACTTAGGGGCACTGGATGGTCTTTTCACCTTGGACCCCTACAGATTTTTCTTGAAGAGCGTCTCAATGGCTAGAGGTTTTATTTTTTAATTTTATTCTTGTCCTCCCTGGCCATCTGAGCATAACATCTGATTTATCATCAGAGACTTAACAATGAATCCATAAATAAGACTCCTGCTTTATCTATTAATTGTATATCTGTGTTATGCAAGTGTGTATTGATTTACTATATTTGGCATCTCATTTATTCACTCATATTCTTATTTCTAATTTGTTTATCTTTTCTTGTAATGTTTTCATTGACATCTTAAGAATTTTAAGCTACATTCTTTATATCAAAATGTGCTATAGAAGCTAATGGTTTAGTTGTTGTTGTAGGTACATTAAAATATACACCCAATTTTTTTGTCATTAAATCATCTTAATTGAATGTAAAACAGTTATATTTATACTTCGCACTAAACTGTGTGCATAATGAATAAGTCACATATTTACAGTGTTCCATTTATTTCAAGTGCAGTGTAAGGACCTCAAATTTAAAAAAAGGCCCTTAGTCAAAGCAGTATAATACTGGGAGCAACACTTCTTGAAACAAAAAACAGCTTCCAATACTCAGTTTAAAAAAAAAAACAAAAAACAAAAAAGCTTTCCTTCGAGTTGAAATTAAAGCTGAAGAGTTGCACTTTATGTGGCATACCTATGTCATACAGATATACTTGAAGCTATGTCAGATACTAACTTGGGAGGTTATTATTAAGCTAAACAATACACTAGTAAGTCCACATCTAGAATACTGTGTGCTACTTTAGGTTTTCATATTACACAAAAAAATGACTGTATTACACAGAAAACTGTATTACACAAAAGGCACACTGTCCATGAGAAAACGGGATACAAGCATGAAAATTATGAAGGGAATTAGTATGGCAGATGCTAGCTGTTATGTTAAAATTCAACTAGAAAGCAAAGCACAGTTGAGAATTGCTTAAGGGAAAAATGTTTGAAAATATTTCTTTACACAGAAGACCATGGAGAGATGGTAGTATTGTGGTAGGTAGAAGTCATTTGGGGACCTTCACTTTTTAAAGTGATGATATTTTACAAAAGGTAAATGAATGGGAATCGACAAGCTACTGAAAAGCATTGTCCTTGTCAAAACAGTGCCTATAAAATAAATATAATTTTATAAAATGGCTTTCTATAGGGAACACCATACTAACACACTTTAAATAAATGTTTAACTACTGGAAGAAAGGAAACTCAAGGGTTTTACTGTTGACCTTAAAGTGAGCCTGACGTAGCAACTGACCCAGTAACTTTGTTGTTATAAATCCACTGCCCTGTTCACTATACCATTCACATAAAACTACTTTTCAAATCACACCAACAGCCAATTACCTGTCATGGTCCTTATCCACCAGGTGATAGCGTGCTCGGAAAGCTACCAGACGAGCATAGTAGGCAGGTGCTGGTATGGAGACAGAGCGAGTGCAGCGCACATATGTGTGACACAGTTGGTAAGTGAGTAGTTGAAGTTCATCGGCAGTGAAGCAGTTGTCATCCCAGAGGACATGATAGTGCGAGGGGCGGCTGGTGCCCTGTGGTGTAAATAAAATGAAGATACACATGTTACTTGGAAGATTAAAAAATAAAAAAATGTGTAATCCACATTTTGAGGTTCCAAATTTACAGGTAAGAGAACATTTACCTGTATTCCAGCATGGCTACATAAATAGAAATCAAACTCAGATGGGTGGGTGATAGTGCTGTCAACAGTCGTGCCTGCTGGAACATTCCCACTTTTCCCCACCTATATCAAACCAAAGAAAATACTAAGATGACCACAATAGGAGAATAAAATTGCATCACGGGAACGAGACCAACAAGCAGAAATTTCAGCAGCCAGTTAACTACATCTCACCCTTTCGGCCTTATCTGCACAGAACAGTCGGGTATGATGCCGCTTCTGCACGACTATGTACGTAATTCCTGGTCGGTAGTCCTCTTCTAGGCTGATACAAGCTTTCCGAATGGCAATTAGTTCTGGCCATGCCACCTTGAGTAAGAGCACCAAAAAAAAAAAAAAAAAAAAAAAAAAAAAACATTCACTTCTACAGTACAGGGAAAAGTTTCTAAAACATCCCTAGCTCAGAATGCACACTCATTTACCTGTTTCATTTGGCCTTCAGATACGCCACCACGATAAAATATTATTCTGGTGGGTTTAAAGCGAGTTGACTTATAGAACTGGATGAGTAGCTCTCTGACCATATTGGAGAGATCTTGAATCACTTCCTGACTAAAAAGCTGCTCCTGAGAAAGATCCTGCCGAGAGGTCTGGACTCTTACAGTGGCACAGTACCTGCTGGGGTGCCCATCCATGCTACCCACCACAGCTGCTATAGAAGGTTTCTTCCCATCACCAGCTGGAGGGTGTGTTACATCTGCTCCCAAAAAGATGACAGGCTGCTGGAAAACAGAGGGCCTAAAGAGGGAGAAAACAATCAAAACTCATTAATGGCAAGTATAAAAATAAAAAAAAAAAAAAACAGAGTTCTCTATCCATGATGTATTCAACTTGCCTGTTCTACAGCCATATGTTATAAAAGGTTCACTCATGTGATGTGAGATGTAAGAATACTATAGTAATGAAACTAAATCTCACCTGCATGCTATAAAGCATTACTCACCGCTGATGTGGCACAAGGACATTGTTGATTCCCCCCAATTTTGCATTGATTTTCAGGCAGAGATTGGACAGAGTCTGAGGAGAGGTCTTAACCACATTCTTTACTTGGACACACTGCGTGGCCATCCCTAGCAAGGTGTCTCCCACCCGCTTGACCTCAGCTGAGGATATAAAAGGGATAAGAAAATTAAACTTAAAAATTAAATGATTTATATATTTTACATTGTAACATCCTTGGGTCTGTCCATAAGAAGGACCTGTTTCTCAGGTGGCCAAGGACTACCAGAAGGGATGAGACTGCAAGCAGAAGCCAACAATAAAAAACCTCCTGCGAGTGTTGGGTTGGGTAGGCACAGATAGAGCACTTACAGAAGACTGCTCTTATGCTGCAAATGTACATCAGCCTGTGTGTGTGTTCACTGGCTAGCCTTAGGTAGGATCCTAACTTTGAATTTGTGAAAAGTGTGGCAGATAGTGTTGCCACTTACTCCAGGTGAGTGGTGTGAGGTAGAGCTGGCAGCATACATGTGCTGGCCTGGGGCGAAGTAGCTGGGAGTGCATGAAGCCACAGAACATAACACTGTTGGAGAATGGCTGAAGAGGAAAAAGCAGGTTCAATTGCAAAGACGCCAACAGTCCTTTTAACAGCCAACTATTGCCAGAGTGCTAAGTCCATTTCTTATGTCTTTTGCACCATCAGGTTGTTACAAGGTATCCTATATAAATATTTTTCATAATACACATAAATATATAATTTCTCATAAGAACATATGTTGCTATAGGAAACACCTTGCTGTTCAGCACTACAAAATATCCAGATAAACCAGGAAGAGTTTCTCCAAATCCCAAGCCCTTACCATAGACTGGAGTCTTTCCAGGAAGGATTACTACAATGAGCTGCAGGCCAACATAGGACATCTTCAAGTGCTTGAACATTGGTTCCACACTATCTGCACCTTGGGCATATTTACAGAAGCAGGGTTGGCCTTGAATGGGCATGCCGGCATCCTTTGAAATCTTACGTAACTGATCTGTGAAGCTCCTGAAAATACAAAATTAAACAGGATTTCATTTGCTTTCCAGTCCAAATCCAAGAGACATTGCCGGAGTGTTTAGAACTCCAAAGGTTTTATCACTAAAAGCAGTGGTGTTACTCTACAAGAAAAGTGTATTAAACTGGGAGAACAGGAGTTACAAAGCTAGTACAGAAACCATCTATGAAGGGCAGAAAGACATGCCATGCCTCAGAGAGACTAAGAGTTCAACTTTCTGCCTTCTGTTGTTCAGTGTTGTATCTTGCGTGTCAGTTTACCGTGAACTGAAAAAGCTGGTATTGGACTTTATGTTGCTACTCTGAATTGTATTTGTGCTTTGTGATAGACACTACATAAAGAATGAATTACAGCATTCCCTATTATGTGTTTGTGATGCATCATTTGGGAAGATCTGGTCAAAAGTATACAAGAAAGTATTTTCACAGGATAGCAATGTATTATTGTGTCATACTAAAGAAACTGTTATGCATTCACAATCAGAATTAAAAAAGGACAGACACCAGTTTGCTTTAAAACTCTAACAATCCAGACTATTGCGTCACAGATGGCTCCCAACCAGAAATAGAAAGAAGATTGCAAACAAGAACTCACTTGAGCAGGTCTTCTCTGCACTGTTTCTGCGGAGCAAAGCAGGCCACAGCCCACACTTTGATCTCAATGCCAGCATAGAACTGCTTTCCCCTCATGTCCCAGACTCCCTGGTTTGGCGTTGCCACCGTTTTATTCTGAGGAAACATTCACTCTTTTTAGTGCCTCCCCCTAAGAAAGGCAGAAGCATCAACATCTGAATCCTGCTCTTTTCAGAATACTGACCCCTCTTTCAACATGCCCTTACTCACAAACATACATTTGTTTTCGCTTTAACAGCATAAATGAAATAAAAACAAACACCTCACACACAAAAACACAGCACTGAACACCATCAAACATTATATTAAAAAAAACAAAACAAACTTAGTCCCCCCACCCTCTAAACTCTCCTGATGCTACTTCCCTACCCCTAGAACCCTGTGTCCCCAGACCCACCCGGTACTCACCCTGCCACAGTCACTCCCAGTCTCTGTACTCACCCGGCCCCCATACTGTAGCATGGGCGCTGGGAGGACCCGCCCAGTCACCTCGGTCATATCATTGTGAACAACGATGCCAAATTCTTTTAAGTAGGGGTCCGGCCCTCCCACCATGCTGTTGCTCTTTACCTGTGAGGTAGACAGAGGTTAATAGCAAGGATCACATTAGTTACTTCCATTCTGCTGTACCTGAACATTTTAAAAGCAAAATTCTACACAGGAATGTGTAAAAATCCAACCAGTAGAATTATGTAAATACTACAAAGTCAGCAGAGGGCTTTGTTCTTTTTGAAAGTTTATATTCAATGGTCGAATTAAGAAAAAAATAAAATCATGGACATTAAACAGAGAATTACAGTATTAACCTGTTAAGGAATTGCCATAACTCACCAGCCTGCTGATCTCTTCTTGTCGATCAGGGGCGGATCGAGCAGTGGCCTTTATCATGGTAGATGTCTGATTATCTGTCAATTTCTTGATGCATCGTTGCCCAGCTACAATATTACAAACCTGCAGGACACAAAGAATTGAGTCACATATTTACCTACACAACTACAATAGAGATTTTTTGGTGAGCACCTTACCTCCAGGGGCAAATACGTGTGTTTCTGCTCCTGCCCCACCTGCAAACAGGGCAGATGAGGGTATTTTAACTGTAGAGTGTATTTCTGTTTGAAGTACTGGGCCACTGTGCACTCCATGGCTTGACCATTCTCTAGCTGCAGAGGAAACCTAAAGTAAAAAATAACAGAAAAAGCAACAGTAACTACATTACAGTCTTAAAGGTCTCTGGATTGGTTCTGCAGAGAACACCAAGCTTTGCCCTATATTGTACATTAACAACCCATCCCTTACACCAGAAAGACACTCACGTCTGGTGACTGGCAGGGCGGCGAGTAACATTGCACACACGGTACTTCCTCTTCATCTGACCACAGTGTGTCACCTCCACTTTGAGACCTGGAAAAGAATACAGGTCAATGGCATCAGGGCTTGCACATGGCTCATCTCTCTAGTTCAAGCCCCCAAAACCAGATTCTGTTTTTATAGCCATCACCCATTCTGCAAGGTACAATTTCCATTTCTTGAATAAAGGTTGTTAATGTAAACTTTTTTTATATGTAATTTTTTTTTTCTTCTTTCAAAAATGTTTTGCATCAGGTAATGAATAATGCATTATATGCATATGTAATAAAAGCCCATTTTGTCTATTTCAGTAGCAATCTTAGATCTAATAATGTCTCTCAGAGATTATGTGTGAGCTCAAATAGCACTGTGGCAAAAGGACTTGCTTGAAAGAACTGAGCTATCCTTAAATTCTACATGCATAATCACTGACTATGTCCACATTACCAAGTTTTCTTTTAAAATTCAGACATGAGGATGGATGAAAATGAAAAGTTTTAAAAAACACAGACTCTAATCGCACTCGGATTGGTTTGTGTTCACAAAATGTCCTTCTTTGTAGCTCTGTAAAATGTCACTGTACTTGGACCAACAGGACTCCCAGTCTGTATTGTCAACTACTTTTCTTTATATTCGTTTGTTACTCTCAATAACAAATCCACCTCCTCGTCAGTTCAAACAGAACAATCTGTTCTCTGTCTTTTGTATTCGCCATTGCTGTTCCCAGTGTGTAAATGCAAGCTATAAATGAATGTTTTGATCAGTGGGGGCATTGCAGAACGCCAAATCTCAGACACAATAAACCCCAGATACACTCTAATCTCAAATAAAGGGTTTTATTAAGTCCCAAAACCTTCTTCACACAAATAATAACATAAAGCAATATGCACAATTCTCCTTCCTCCTGCAAGAGTGTAGCCCACTGCCTCCCATACTCAATCCAGAAGAGGCAGCAGGGCTTTCTTTTAAGCCTGATGCAGGAATTGTGTCCGATCTCTTGTTCCAGTCATCTGGAGCACATCTGGGTCATGCGGAAACCAGGGTGGACCCCTAAAGACCCTAACAGGGTCACGTTTCTGAACTACATTTCCCATGCAACCCTGCTAGTTTCCTAATTGGGTTTAGCCCCGAGAAGCACTGCCACCTACAGTGTAGGGGAATGACCTGTTCCTGGCGAGTACATTCTCCCGGTCCTTCCATTATGGCCTCCTGGCCATGTATGAACCCTTCCATTATCCTGGCCAGGATGCCAGGTCATTCCTCCTAGGCACCCACAATGTCTTGCAAGGCGGACACTTCCCCTTCCCGTTTTTGCCAATGCATGCATTCCCAGTGTAGACAAACAGCTAAGTAATAAGTGTTTTGGTCGTTTATGCCGTGTTCACGTGCTGTAGGATAGAGAGTGAAAATGAGTTTGACCCAAATGGAAATGGAGCTACAAGATGGAGAAATTCAGAGAAAATAAAGCTACCCGAATTCTCAGAGTTCTGACATAATGCTGAACTTTCACCTTAGTCAATTGTAGGTCAGAAATGCCATTTTTGTGCTTGAATTGCAATATGTGAGAAGAAAAATCAGATCAGTCGATCTGGTATTTGCATTTAATACAGTCATTTAGTTTGCTCTTTATTTTCACAAAAAAATAAAACCCATAAAACAATTAATTTAATAGATTCGTTAAAGTCAAATTTCTAACCAGCTTAACTATGGAAAGAAAATGTCACCATATAAAAGTTGATTAAAGTATGTAGAATTATGGCTATAATTGGAGAATTTTAAAATTGTAAGACCTTTTTTTTGGAATAATTTAAGGGATCTATTCATTTTAATTGAATTAAATTAATTGTTTTATGGTTGTCCAGCAATTTTATTTTTAGTCACATATAACCAACAAAATCTTACTACAAAAAAAAAAATTTTTTACGTTTTAGTACATTTTTTAATAAAATTGTGTCACTTAAAAATGCCACACAGTCCTCGGCACGTTACAAAAACCTTGAAAATGACATTAGCGACAGAGTGGAATCAATCATACGGTCTTAAAGTGAAATGCCACATTCATTCATGTTCATTTCTCATTTCAGAAAATCCTAATCATGGTGAAACATTACACGTGTGAAGTACAGGAAATGTGCATTTGTCTATTGGAGAATTGAACCTTCAATTTTCTTAGAAAAGCCCAACACATTATCCACTGAGCCAATATTGGCAAATCACTGAAAGAGTAATTAACGTACAAATCCCGGGTATCAGCATGCATGCAAAGTTTGAAGGAAATCGGTTTGGTAAATGTGGGTAAAAAATAAAAAATTGATTGCAAAATTTGACCCAGACAAACAGAGAGCACAAGTTGAATAAAACTGTGTAATAATAATAATAATAATACTACAATAACAACAACATTGGAATGTGTGCATACTGATTTTCATGGTCTCATACTCAGGCAAAGTTCTTTAACATTTATTTGATTCACGCTAAGGACTTAAATCTTTTTTTGAAGCACCAAAACTCCTACTTATTACAATGCTTACATTTTTGGAGTTTACTAAGTTTTATAAAAGATGAAAAAAATAAATACAAACACACAAAAATGAGTTCCAAAAGTCCAAGAAGGCCTAACTCAAAACATTCACATACAAAACATGCTTATTGATCTTCATTAGAACGATACTCTGGTAATGGGAGAAACTGACACACACTTTTAAACTATTTCCATATAACATTTCTATAGCTTAAGTTCAGAAAAAGGATGGATGAAAGGATGAAGGAAGGATGGAATGCACTTGCAAAGGATAGCCCAAAATGATTTTGTGGTAAATTAAAAGAGCACAATAGTGATATGATCAGGGGCAGCTTGAACATGGTCAACATTTTCACAGGTAGGAGGTTTAGGGTAAGATGTAATACTTTTCCAGAAGTCCAGATGTGAAATTCTGGTGTAAACCTGGTAATGAATTCATACAATACTTGTAAAGAATAAATTCTAATTCTTTAACAATACATAACAGACCAAAACTTGCACTGGACAACATAAATGGTCATAATGCCTGCTATTACTGACACGTGTGCACATGACTATAGTGGGCCCATTTACAGTCCTCATATCTTTTTGTGTTTAAAAAGGAAGCTGCCCTCCCAATAATAAACATATTTAAATACAGTAAGGAACAGCAGTCATTCAAAACACAACACCACATGAAAGGTTTAACTACTAGAAAGTATAGGCTGAATATCTCTTATTTGAAATTCCAAAATTGGAATCTTTTCATGCGTTAATATGATGTCACCTATGTTTCCTCTATTTTTTTTCTTTTTTACTGTACTGCTGAGTGGATGTAAACATTGAACGTGCAGATTCCAAGCAGATTTATTCATTCTGAGTTAAGAGGGGCTGGTTGACCTCTGTGAAGCACCATGAAGCTAACAATTGATGAGCGGAGCTGGGGGTCCCCTGTGAAGCATGGTTTGCCACAAAGCACCACAACTCAACCGGCCATCTTGGGGCCTTGAAGCACTGCAACAGTGGATAGATGCTGCATGGCAGTTACGCTGCACAGAGGCCCTGGGACAGATACCATAATGCCTGCACAATGCGTTAAATGAAATATCGCTGCTCACTGTTAAAAAAGCAGATTCATTCTTGCTAGGTGCCCTTATTACAATATGAATACAGTACATTGTTCTGATTAGTTGGGGGGAAAAAAAAAACAAACAAATAAAAAAAACCCAAAAAACGGACACTGCTGCAAATTGCCCTTTTATGATACCATTTTCTTATATTGGCAAAAACTCTGTGTTCTAAGTATGCACACCCACACCATACGAGGTGTGGCAGAAAAGTAATGAGACTGATTTTTTTTATTTACCAAAGTTTTTATTTTTTTTTCAAACATTAATGTTGTTATCCCCTTCAAAGTAGTTCCCTTGGGCAGCTACACACCGATGGAGACGTTGTTCCCACTGTTGGTAGCAGCATTGGAAGTCTTCAACCGGTATGGTCTTCAGCATGTCCGTTACACTCTTTTGGATGTTTTCTAAAGTCCCGAAATGACGTCCTTTGAGGACATTTTTCAGTTTAGGAAAAAGGAAAAAGTCACACGGACTGAGGTCAGGTGAATAAGGGGACTGGGGAACCACAGGAATGCGTTTTTTCGATTGTCCTTCTGCTCAATTGTGAGGTTTTTAGGCACCATTTTGGCACAGACCTTTCGTATGTGCAAATGTTCAGTCAAAATTTGATGAACGGTAAATCTGTTCAAATTTAATTGTTCACTCAACATTCTTAATGTTAAACGACGGTCTGATCTCACAAGAGTGTTCACACGTTTGATGTTTTCATTGGTTTTGGAAGTTGAAGGCCTCCCTGAAAAACTTGAGTTCGGGATAAAGAATGTTCCCCATAGGCCCGTTTTAACTTTTCAAACGTCACACTTGCCGATTCTCCAAGCTTAACACAAAATTTAATGGCACAACGTTGCTCCAAATTTCGCTGTTCCATTTTGCGTGACGCACAACCAAAAACACAACTTCGCTAATAGCAGTCACAAAAATCACGTAGTTAACGGAAGGAGTTGAAACTCGCACTGAGCTATGGGAGGGTACTGATACACGTGCTCTATCAAGGACAACAGCGCAGCGTTGCCAGATCGCTTGCAGTGTTGCCAGTCTCATTACTTTTCTGCCACACCTCGTATGAAAACTAACTGTAGCATCTAGTCAGTTGGTAAATGGCTTTTAGAACAACAGGTACTATAGAGTGAAGCTTGGCTGAGGTATTACTGGCCTGTTACTTTACAGGGAATTGGCCGACAGCAGGTAGGCCACAAACTGACTTAATGCCAAAAACATTCTTCAGTGCAAATAAGAACTACTTGCCCTCTTACATGGGAACATAAATACAGTCTACACATCATACTCCTCACTTTTGAGGTGTAATATGTGTCTCATCAACGTGCATTATAGTAACTGCTCTGTGATATGAATTATTAACACACGAGTTGTTCTTTGGTTGGTTTGGCTGCATTTCCCCTAATTGATAACATGTTATGTCTCATTATGTACATGTAGTTATTCCAAAATAAGAATATATCCAAAAAATGTCTGGTCCCAGGCATTTTAAGATTAGGGACATTGACTTGTATTAAACAGCAATGCATCTCAGTTACCGCTTACCTCTCTCAACTTTAACCAACAAACTCTTTAAGTGTATCTGAAAATCAGCCTATACCCCGACTCCGTTCAACGGTTATCTCACCTCTGATCTCTTTGGTGAACTTGACACGCTGAGAGTCTGTTAAAGGTTTGGTCTGCTCATTGATGTTCTGGATGTCCAGCACCTCACACATGAACTCAATAACTGGCTGAGCACGGTAAAAGGCAGTTGCAGACACTGAAAGCAAACAACATCTGTTTATAGGAACAATCGTTCCTGGTAAAACTGGGTGAAAGTGAACAATGCCACAGGATTTATTTGTGTTTTATTTATTTACCATCAATGTTAAGCATCATGTTCCACATAGCTGGCCGGACCGACTGATGAAACCCAAACCACACTTCCCTTCCACCACCTAGTGGATGATAGTATCCTTCAGGGGGAGAAAAGAAGGAGCGGCCCACTGGGGTGTATCTGAACAGAGAAAGAAAAAACAAAAAAGATTGACTTTTTTTTTTTTTTTTTTTTTTTTACATTGTACCAAAATAAAAGCTGTTGAATACATCAATGCTTGCCTAGCCAAAGGCTACATGATCCCCCATTTGTCTATTGATTATTTATTCTGAAAATAAGACATGTATTAATCAAAATTGAACATCTACGACAATGCTGCAAAAAATGAAAATTATTTTCCTACAGTGGATCATAATACGGCCTAGTGCTTTTTGCCAAGGACACATGCCCACTATAGTCAGCCACCCGTTTCTAGTTAATCCAATGTTCAGAATATGGGGTGTGATAAGGAGTATCAGACCAAGAGCATGTGTACACATAACATTATGCAACAGAATACAAATAAATGACGTGTCAAGCTTGTCATCATCATGCAGAATAAGAAACACAGTGTTTTAAATTTATCAGGTAAACTTTATCCTATAGCAAATAATACAGTCACTCTTTTGTCTGTAACACACCACATTAGGAATGTAGCAATGTTGTTTGACTATATGTGCTACATGTATTATAGTTTGCACTATCCATGTGTGCCCAACTACGTTGCGTGTGTTAAAGTTGTCTGTGAAGGGCTCCCTGTTTAAACGTGGCTGCCAGTCGTGAACTGGGCCCTTCGTCACACAGCATTATGATTTTTTATAAGGGAACCAAAATTAACCAAAAGAAAACCCTTGGACATTGATTCGATAGGAACGGCCTACTCGGAATCACTCTGAATAGTAATTATGTGGTGGTGTAGGAGCTGTGGAGGCTGGCCCGGACACAGACAGGCAGACACGTTCATGTCACCCACAAACATGTTTATTTACACTATTTACAATTCAAGGTGCACCCCCAAGTCCCCAAAGTCCTGGCCACACAATGCCTTTCTTCAGACCGCCTCCTTCTCTCTTCTCCAGCTCAGTCCACTACACTCCCGACTCTCGCCTCAATGAAGGGAGGCGTCCCCTTTTATCATCACCCAGATGTACTCCAGGTGGGTTCCGGCAATCTTCCACGGACACACCCCCGTGTGGCGGAAGTGCCGGCTGCATCTCCGGAAGCACTCCCGGTGTCCCTGCTCCTCTTCCCCCAAGCACTTCCTGGTGTGGTGGAAGTGCTGAGGTCCAGGGCTCCAAAGGCATGGGGGCGCCCCCTGGCGGCGACCACGGGCCCCTACAGGGTGGAGCTTCAAAGCTCTGTACCTGTGGCCCCCAAAGGAACCAGGGCAGTCACCCCCAGATGGTCTGGGGAAGGCGCAAGCCCTCCTCCAGGCCTCCTGGGCCGTCGCCACCCCAGCCACCTCTGACAGAGCATTTCTGCTTCTATCCGTTCACAGTCCGTCTCGTTTTCACGACGCTATCGTTTCCTCTCACGATGTCTTCTCAACCTTTCTTCAATCTCGCAGGTTGCTTTGTGGCAATCCAAAGAGTAAGGCAATATACACGGAGCAATGGTTATAAAAGGTGAGCACATAGGTATCCAGGCTCTTTAAAGCATAAATAGGGATCACTTCACTGACATGTGAGCAAGGCACAGTACAACTGTGAGACGCGCAGCACTCGCCGGCTACAACGTAACAATAATAATTTCCAAAACGTGCTATTACGTTGTCATTCATTTTACCCACTGTCTTTCTTTCATTCATATGTTATGTAGGCACGTACCTTTTATTTTCGGCAATCTCATTCTCTAACCAGGCCTCAGGAGCTAACCAGCGTAACTCTGTCCACCACCCCTTTCATTATTCCGGCACATTGTTGACATCCGTGAGTAACAACGTACTAAACTGGAAGGTGGTCTACGCATGCGTGGAATTCGAAGACAAACAAAGATCAAGATCTAAATGAAGATCTCTTTAGTTAATTTAAAGCACAACAATTTGTTTAGTTTGAATGTCTGTGTTTTGAGGTGTGACTGGCGTACTACAGTCTTCAGTAATATAAGCCTGGAGGAGATTCTTAATGCAATGTCTATGTTTTAGCTGTCTCTCTACTGCCATCTAGTGCTTCTTCTAATTCATTAGCGGACAAACAAAGATCAAGATCCAAATGAAGATTATATATAGAAATATTTAAAATTGTATGGAAAAAATACAAAGTATCTCCAACTGGAATGGCCTTACTTCACGTGCCACTAAGCCACATTGCAGGATTTTTCCAGATCTTACAGTCACATTTCATTGCCTGGGACATCCTGCTAGGTTTTTGCTGTTTTTTTTTTTTTTGTTGGTTAGATTGCATCGACTACTAACAGACACGCCTTTTTTTTTTTAAACAGGAACCGATAGTGAAACCCAGAATTGTTTCCACCGTGCCACTCAGCTGCAGAGACTGACAGAATCATGTATACTTCACCATGTTAATTTGCATATGCACAAACTAAACTTAATTAAAAGAGAAAACATAACAGAATATTTTGCTTTAGAAATTCTCATTCTGCATGGCACACAAAGTGTGAGGAGCAATTTTGCACAAAAAATAGACAATGTCAGCATGACCTGGTAAAGCATATTCTACACAGTCTGGACATTTTATTTGATCTTTCATTGTAGAATTCATTTTAGAGATTTTAACAAAAATCTAACATTTGCTCATTGCAGTTATGATTTTCTGAGTGTTGTCTGGGTTTGGAATACATAATATTACTTAAAGTTATACAGTATAAACAGAGGGATTTAAAGTGTTTCTCAAATGGAACAAATAAATGCAGTAACTCTCTTGCTGTAATGATCAGTAAGTGATTGTCATTTTTCAGACCTCTTTCTCCAGGGGCACAAAAAATACATATATAAATATATATTTAAGTGATAAACAGAGAAGAAAAAGAGAGCAATTTTTAAACCACAGCACAGGCAACATAGTAATAGATTTAGTCCATAAATACACTGTAGGTGTAAAAATAGAATATGAATGAAGAGAAATCACTACCTTGTTGCTTTATGAAAAGTTGTCTTTTCAAGAGGCCTTTGCGAGTTCCCAGATAGCACTAAAAATTATAGGAATGATAGGCAGACACCAATACTGAACACTAGACACAAATAAAAAGAAACCAACTCGCCTCATAGAGGGTAAATGCCGTGTGATGACATCAAGAGACTGGACAGAATCTTCAGGGACTTCATTAAGATGGCCTGATAATGCCTCCAACAGCATTTGAAGACTCACCACAGAGACCCACTGGATCGACACCTTAAAGGTCTGGTCTTTACCTTCTCCAGGTAAAGTCACCTCCAAATCCACCTGCAGCAACAAGAAAAAAAAATTCCTATCTGGTGGCTAATACTTTATTCTTATTTGCTTAGCAAAGTGCCTTGGTAAGCATTAGGAAAGGTGCAATAGAAAATAAACATTAATTTAAAAATGCCATGTGTTTGAGAATACTTGGAAATCAGTGCCATTTTATTTTCAAAAAGGATTTCTCCTGTGAAAAGTGGCAGGTGAATTATTGTTAACAAAATGCAGAAATAAACCTGAGAAATAAACTGAAATGTTACTCAGTCATGATTTTTCTGTCCATATGTAAAGGTTTTGTTGACCAGCATGTTCCGACTTTAGGCGTTTGAATTACATATTGGTATACAACAAGTGCAAAGAAATGCGGCAACTCATCATAAAGGACAACATTCTCATGAAGCTTGGAATTTGGCATAGTGTGTGCTGTGTTTAATAGTTGCTGTGTACATACTGTATCTTGGGCTCAGTCAGAATTACAGCTAACATGCATTCAATAACAAACAGACTGAAATTCTGTAAGGGATGATCTGTATCTAATAATTCTCTCAAGTGCTGGAGATCCAGTGAACAGCAGCTTAGAAAGTTACCAAGCACTTTCAAAACAAAATCCTCACCTTACTCTGCTTCACAAACACTTGAACCAGAATCCATCATGCTGTCACAAGCAGCTCCTGAAGAACTGTCATTATTATCGCACAGTAAATTGCTTTCTATTTTACTCGCTTCATGCACCCATATTCAGCTTGCTCCGTCAGCGCAAATGCTGTGTAGAACACCCGCCCTCAGTCAACGTCATCACTGGATTAATATATGCGGGCAGCTTGTGTGGGATGACTTTCTGTTTTACAGTTAAAAGTTACAAGTGTTAAAGACTAACAGCAAGAATATTTATTCAAAAATGAAAACATTTTTAGTAAATTATTTTATTTCAGTTAGTCTTTCCAGCTACTTAGGTTTTGTTATCTTATTTAAGTTTACGAAAATGTTAATTTATTAATTAACTTCAATTTTGATTTTAGTTTTCATTAACTATAATAACCTTGCTTACTGTCCCTTAGCATTCAGTGTTATCAATAACAATAATAGGACAGCTCTTATTCTGCAGCACTGGAAAGTTGAAGCAATGGGTATTAAATTTTTGACATAAATTTTAATTGATATAGTGTGAATGTGTGCTCAGGAAGAACACAGGCAAATGGAATTGGTAAATAGCTGTTCTGAAGTTAACTACCATGTTACAGCCTCACTCAATGTTTAATTTGTAAATGATGATGTGCCAGAGCTCATACTGACTGCTCAGGAACAACATGGGACGGCAACAGCAATTTGGCCCCAGATAGCAGCGCTGTTAATGTTGATTTACAGGAAATAAGTACTGTTTACACATGGACTCTTGTGCATAAATTAGTATGTCACTTGGGTATCTTGTAATCCTAAATTGGCCCACTGTCCACACACTGCCCGGCATGCGCATGTTAGAGTTTATACTCTCTTCGAACTCATTTAATGCGTCTTTGTCCCACTTCTGTTCCTTTTATCTCTCAACCTTCATGTCAGTATCTGTACCTACTACACCAGAACAAGCTACTTATTATTTCCTACACTGTCCTGACAATTTATTTTGTTTGTGTGGCTTCTAGTGTGTGCTTTTTTTTTTTCATATCAGTCACTTAAAAAAAAGTGATAGGTGTGACGTTAAATAGGCTACTTTTTGAAACTTTAAATGAAATCTAGGTAATCAAATGTATTTAATGATCTAAAAAAATTAAAATGTATACATTTTTGGGGTCCCAAAGAGCATGTTTGGAGTTCATGGAGTGAAGAGGACTCAAAATCAAAGTAACTGGAGGGAGCTCAGCTCCAGCAAAAGTTAAGCTCTGGTCTCACTGGTAATGAGCAGCAGGTTAATGAAAATAAACTTAAGGCTCAAAGATTATTATAAAAGTGAACAAAAAAAAAAATGAAAGGGGCAGTCACGGATGTCTTATACCTCAAGGAGACAGAGCCTGAGAATTAAACCCAATCTGTATCGAGTTTGAATAACCCTTTCCCTAGATATTTTGCTCCCCCTACCCCAGGTCCCAAAGACATGCAAGATAGTTTTATTTCAATTCAATGTCAGCCTTGCTTAAGTGACCAATAAACTGGTGCTCCATCTCTGTCGCTATACCTTATTTACAAAGTCCTTTGATTTTTGTTTGTCTCAGTCAAACTTCCAATTACTTTTAAGCAATGGGTGGGCTGATAGAGACAGCAGTGATGGTTTTGCAGTTTTCATTATGCTTGATATGGATAGCATGTTTGAGCAATGTACTGTGATAAATCAAAACTGAAATGGACAAAGAAGGTTATGTGTCTGACCTTTCTTATTCAGTGTTAGGAGCAGTACGCCAAATTTGAAACTCTTGTTGTTCTGGGCAAGAAATGTCTCGCAAATCATTTGTACACATTTACCTACCTTACAACTTATGTCACCATTTTTATTCCAACAAATTCCACATTTCATGAAAACTAATTTCATCTTTAAACACTAGAATTACCAGAGCCTACGAAAAAACTTGTAAATCCGTCCCACCTTAAATCGCTTCTTAAATCCTTTCACACCTCTCCACCAGCATCCTTTGTCCTCTAAATGTGCTGATAAAGAGAAGCTAGAAGCAGCCGGCTATTCCATCCCCCCACCAATTTAGAACGTGCACGAACTTCTCTCAGCTCATGCCTTGATTGAGTATCTGGGAGTGAAGTGACGTTTTAGAGTGGAAATAATAGATCGTTATTTGGAACACACGCATTTCATATCTGTTCCGTTTCTACAGTAATCTGTGTAAACACATTGTTAAAACAGAAACGTCTTTTATATTCTAGTAGTAGATGACAAAATGTAGGCATAAACTATATAATGTATGAAGCCTGAAGTCCAAATATCAAAGAAACATTTTCACAAAAAATACAAATATAACACAACAATTGCGCTTTTATTCAAAAATATAACTGCAGAAACAAAAAGCCACCTTAACATGCGACATTGACACCTGCTTATTATAACTGCCTCTGTGGCGCAATAGAATCAGCTGCCAACTGGGAATCGAAAGGTCGTGAGTTCGAACCTGCACCACTCTGCTTTGAGAAGTAAACTGCTCTTAGTCTTACTATTTTAGAATAAAAGCATACATTTGATTTCAGTCTGTAACAGCCGGTGTAGTTTATGATCCTTGTAAAGGTTAGCTTTGTTTTTTTGTTTTTTTTTTAATTCACTTTTCATTCTCTCAGTCGCGTTCAGAATCAATCCATACAACCCCATCTGACACGGCTGTTTTCACATAAAGACGCGCTATAGCTCTGCAGTGTAGCACGATGCATACTAACGCGCGGCCCGCCCCCCCCCCCTCGGGTTCTGACACACAAACGCTGGCGAAGCTGCCTTCTTCGTATCTCACCGTCACTTTATTTTCTTTTTATTCAGTTTTATTGAGTGTTCCTGCCAGTCCCCGCATGTTGCTGTATGCTGTTTCTTTTGTACTCCAGGACATGCAGAGGAGAGAATGGTAAAGAGCAGTAACTTTGGCGCTATATGCAATCATCACACATTCCCCATCTGCCCGTGTCGCTCAAACACAGGAACATAATACACGTGTAATGCCACGAAAAGTGCACACAGACACTTCATTTCGCAAACATTGGTACGAGAATGCAGTCACAAGTACACTTATGTGAAAACAGCCGTGTCAGATGGGGTTGTATGGATTGATTCTGAACGCGACTGAGAGAATGAAAAGTGAATTAAAAAAAAAAACAAAAAAACAAAGCTAACCTTTACAAGGATCATAAACTACACCGGCTGTTACAGACTGAAATCAAATGTATGCTTTTATTCTAAAATAGTAAGACTAAGAGCAGTTTACATCTCAAAACGGAGTGGTGCAGGTTCGAACTCGCGACCTTTCGATTCCCAGTCGGCAGCTGATTCTATTGCGCCACGGGGGCAGTCATAATAAACAGGTGTCAATGTCGCATGTTAAGGCAGCTTTTTGTTTCTGCAGTTATATTTTTGAATAAAAGTGCAATTGTTGTGTTATATTTGTACCTTTTGTGAAAATGTTTCTTTGATATTTGGACTTCAGGCTTCATACATTATATAGTTTATGCCTACATTTTGTCATCTACTACTAGAATATTAAAAAGTTTCTGTTTTAACAATGTGTTTACACAGATTACAGTAGAAACGGAACAGACATGAAATGCGTGTGTTCCAAATAACGATCTATTATTTCCACTCTAAAACTCCACTTCACTCCCAGATACTCAATCAAGGCATAAGCTGGGAGACGTTCATGCACGTTCTAAATTGGTGGGAAGATGGAATAGCCGGCTGCTTCTAGCTTCTCTTTATCAGCACATTTAGAGGACAAAGGACGCTGGCGGAGAGGTGTGAAGGGATTTAAGAAGCGATTTAAGGTGGGACGGATTTACAAGTTTTTTCGTAGGCTCTGGTAATTCTAGTGTTAAACAATGGAAATGTTCTTCAGTAATTCCAAAGATATTAAGACTGATGAGTAAATATAGAACTAAATATTTTACATAAAGTGTCAGGAAAGAAAAGCAAAATTAATCAGAAAAAAAGAAGAGGAAAGCCATTTAACAAAGACTCACCCTATCTCTGCCAATTGGTAGGGGGTGGGCAGTATACATGTTTCGCTTGCCATCATAGCCTGGTTGGCGGTCTCCAAAAATCTGCATCTTAAAGTGCCGCACCATGGTATCCACCACTTCCCTAGAATTATAACACAGTTCAGTTAAGAAGGAGCTATCTCAAGTAACGTTAGGCCAAGTACTGGTTTGAAAAAGTAAAATAAAAATAAAAATAGTAAAATGCACTGACCGATTGACCCTGCGTGGTCTTTTCTCTGGCTTGATGTCCACCTCATAGTGGTAGACGTCAATCTTGGGTATCTGCACCTGGAAGTGATTGGCTAACAGGCGGATGGGCTTTCCCACTGTACCCAAACCAGGCCTGCGGGGCGGCTGGAAAAGGGACGTGGGAGGGGGTCCTGCAGAACAAAAAACACAGAAGGTGACAGGTTAACAATGTGAAATGAAAGCGATTCCATTATCATGTTTAAAAAAAATAATATAATACTCCACAGATATGAGACTTTTTAAAATTGGGCTTCACCTTTGGAATTAATCAGAAATTAAATAATAGAAAATAACAAAACCATCTACTGCCAAGATTTTTCAATTCAAACTAGTATGTTCATCACAAGGCAAAAGAGCAAAAAAACCCACTGGAACAGAAAGATTTAATTGCCTTATTGTGTTTTAACAAGTATTACCTGCTACCAAAATAAATAAATAAATAAAATCAACAAGGGGAGGTAAATATGTTTAAAAAAAAAAAAAAAAAAGAAAAGAAAATTAATTTAGCACCAGTCTACAACAGAATGTTGAAATCAAGTGAAAATATGATCAGAAAGAGAAACTATTGAATCTGAGAAAAAGCCGCAGATGATTAACTAAACTATCAGACACACAACTAAGTCATGAAAGAGGACAGCAAAGAAACACTGTACGGTTTCATCTCATCACTACATCACTGGGCTAGAGTGGAAGGGAATCTCAAAGGAAATTGACAGAGCTTTATTAGTGGACAAAAAGAAAAAGAAAAACCCACTTAAGTTGTACCTTATGCCAGCAGCACATTACATGACTTCTGGTTGGACAGAATGTCAGCTAAATTCAGTAGTTGATGTTCTCATCGCTTTGATGTCAAATTCCATAAGCAAATTGCAAGGGATTATAGATTATATGACTTTATGCAGACTTCTTTCACATTTTCACATTCCAAAGTATCACAAGTTTGCCACATGCCGACAGCCAATTAAAATGCTGCCCGTATGAAGGTTTTCTAGATTATGGTGGGTTCAACATCAATCTCTGCCTTTTTTGATTTTCTTTTCTTCATTTGGTCATACAACATATCAGACTGAAAAGCCTCTCTTCTGTTTGTACAGTCCAAAACGCCTAAGTTTTATCTTTCCTTGGGTCCACATTGTACTTCCCGGTGAGTATCACCCAATTGTCAGCTCTCACACACAAACAAAAGCCACCCCTACAACTTGTTGATTTTGTCAGAGTGAGTCTGAGGCCAGTCTGACTGAATCGCTGGGGGTGTCACATTATACAATTGCCAGTCACAAGAGCAAACCATGACTGCCCATGACTTATCAATATCATGTAATTTAAGTCTATGACAGAAAATCATTAGAAAAGTTGCGTAGTGTGACAAGGGATTTACTGGGAATAACTTCCAAAGGAATAATTCATCAGAAATGTTAGCATTTTGACTGCTGTTGGAATGGTTACATCCTACCAAGCACAGATACTATTATAAAAATCAAAAATATAAATTTAAAATGTACCCTGCATTACTTGCTTTTTCAACATAGTAGCAAAGACTGATGCCATGTCTTTTTCTGTGTACAAGATTCTAGAAAACAGCTAATACATGTCAGCTCTCTGTATAAAACATGGTTAAAACCCGATACATTTGCCAATAGTGTCAGAATGAAGCGTTCAAAAAGTAAAGACACAAGTGACAGACCATTGAAGTACTGGGATATTAAATAATGGTAACAAGTAAAAAATATCTTTTTCTAAAAGTTCTGCTACACAGGTTGAATTAAGAAAGGCCACCACTGAAAGCATAACAGTCTGAGCCATCAACAGCAACAATTACCCAGCAATCAGGTAGTAGTACTCCATCACATTAGTTAGCCCTGAAGAGAACAGCCTGATGGTGACTGCCTGGAAGTACGAGCCTGGTCCGTGTAAGACTGAAATGAAATATTCTCACTACTCTTGTAGATAAGTAAATTCTCCAAAGATCTAGTTAACCCAGACCATTTGGCGAAGTTAACATTACCATTCTTTGGAATGCCAACATAGGTATACAAAAAAATAACTTTTTTTGGCATTGTAGGGATGGTTCTACCAAAAATACAGTCCACAACATGTACACAAACCTGCATGTTTGTTTAATGGTCTACTTCATCGGAAAAAATCAAATCAAATAAAATAAAGATTGTGCAAGTCTCAATCCAAAAAAGCATGCGCGCCCTTGTAAATATGCTATAACACAGTGATGCTGTTTTGCTTGTCTCACAGCTCCTACAGACTGGGTTTGAGTACTGGCTCAGCAAACCCCCTGTGTAGAGTTTCACTTCAGAGTTTACCTTATGACACGATTTTGACAACACCGTTAGCAGAATGGAATTTGATTTGGAGTGCATATATCTATATAAATGAATCAAAACCATTTGTCTGTCTGTTCGTCAATTGATCAAAAACAGCTGAAACAAAGTTTGCAGATGTTGTTGCCGTTGGTCCAACTTAAAATACAGGCAATATGTCATATAAAGGGCAACTCAAAAAATAGGGCTAAGTGGCAACTACATTTTTCAAGAATGAGCTAGGGTTGATGGGAAGAAGATTTCAACATGTACAAATGTTTTGTAGCAGCCAAAACACAATCTCATCTATGTCTGCAGGTACTAAGTTTTCTTCTCAGCTAATTTGAATAACAATTTCATTGTCTTGCTGGATTACAGTTTTTTTTCGTGCATCGTTGGTTGTTTAGCCATCCTCAATTTCCAAAAGACAGTATTTTCCCCACTCTTTATTTACATCTGGGTAACGATGGGTAATTTGAGCAGGTTTTCATAAATAAAATTTAAGTCGTTTGTTCTCCAATCACACAAAAGGACTGAACAGATTTTCCCAAAATTATGCAATTAAGTTGCCATTGTTCCAACTTAATATATAGACTATATGGCGTATCTCAGAAAGGGGTTGCAATGGGGGTGTTAATCCAAAAACCAGTGCGAACACAGGGTACTACAGTTCACATCAGGCAGGAGGAGTGCACTTAGACTGATGAGAGGACATTAACATCAGCGCACACAAAACTTTTGTACCAATCAAAGCGAGATCTCATCCAAGACTGCATGTACAGTGTTTTCTCTCAGCTAATTTAAATAACAATTTTGTCTTATTTGATTACAACTTTTGTCTAAGTGTATAGCATTCTATCTCATTGTGGATTTTGTTTAGCCATGCTGACTTTTCAAAAGTCAGTTTTACCACACTGTTTATTCATATTTGGGCAATTTTAGATACTTCAACTAAGACAATATAAGGTCTTACAACAGCTTCCAAACAATCAATTTAAAACAAGCACACTTCCATTACACATGTTGTAATAAATATTAGAAATGAAATTAACAATTCATGTGTTAATTTTGAATTTACGGTAATAACATAACATTCTGAAGCAAGCTGCTGTGGGCCACAGTTTACCCTGTGCAGGGCTGGAAACAATCCTGGAACTGACACCACTCCATCACAGGGCCTACTTACCCACACTGGAGTAAACTTAGAGCCCCCATCCACCCATCTTCATAATTTGTTTGCCCAGAGCAGCACTGCAGGAGAGGTGGAGCCTATCCCAGCAAGCATATGGCTCAAAGCAGAAGCAATCACAGAAATCACATTAATTACTTCTGAGGTATTAACTTTAAATCCCTTCCCATCCATTTTAAATGGAAGACGAGCCAATTTTTAGAAGAAAAGACTTCATCGGTAACAGACCATACACACTCTATACAGTATGCCTAATACCTTGGACATATACAGATGAGTAGTATAATACTGTATTGACATGCTTACCAGTATAAGGAGATGGGAGAAAAATTCCTGTAAAATGCACCTGACAGGAAATGGCCAACATTACAATTAAATAACAAAAATCCCCTAAAGCACGTCACATTACAAACTTGCACTAACCCACTACTGGATTAAAGTAACCCCAAAAAGTACCAGCAAAGGGAGTCACAGCAACGTCGAGTACAAGGCAAGTTAAAACTCACACTGTATGGCAAACATGGCAACCAACAACAAAGAAAACGTTCATGTTTTCACTAACCTGCCAAACACAGCTATAAAAGATGGCAATAAGAGAGGAAACTTCTCCACTACGGCAATGCTAGTAATATGGAAAGAGATGGGGGGGGGGGTGTTTGGGTTAGTCACTTAACAGGCACTTCACTAAAATCATCATAATACTTACATTGGGGTAATTGGGGGCAGACATGCTTACCTTAGTGGAGTTAACACATATGGGAGAAACTGGAGGAAAAATAATTTACCCAGAGGGTCACGATAAGAGCCTACATTCTCGTTTTCAGTCAAAGAGCCCAACATTCCAGTACAGGAATGAGGAAGAGTCCAAGCTCATCATTAAAACACAACACTTATAGTGTTACTATAATATAGAACATAAACAAAAGACCTAGGGAAGATTCATTCTTGCAACAATAGGCCATGTCATAACGCAAGTCATGATATTATACACTGAAACAGAAGCTGTAATGCTAGTGACAAAAAATAGGCAATGAAGGGTGCGTAAGTCTTCTTCACGCCTCCTGTTTCTTGCTGTAGAGTAACTGTTTTATCAGTGTCATTTCCTCTTGCTCTGTCCCACACACATCCAACGTCACACACATGGAACTTAAATTGCCCGTGGGGGAAGTAGTACTCAAACTCTTACGAGCTGTTCCTCCTGCCCACGTTACCTGCAGTCTTCCTGGTGGCCCCATGTCAGGGAGGTGGCACAGGAAATTGTGCAGAATGTCACAAAGATGCTCTTTGACAAGTGTTTATCAACTGCACACAGTTACCACTTCAGCAGTGGTGCAACAGCACACAAGCACGCAGAAAAAAAAAAAAAAAAAAAAAAAAACTGCTGTAAGTTACTTCCACTCTTCTACCATTTTTCTGCCATAAACCGCCTGCAGGCTTCTGTGTAATCAGTTTAATTTCTAAGTTCGAGGAGATTCTGAAGGGCTCAAATAGGAAATTGTTAAAAGCAATGGCAGAGCTTACAAGCCCACTTCCACACTTATGACGGTACCAGGAGAACATGCCTCTTAACAGAAACACAGCTCTGTGACACGTGTTAAAAATAGCCCACCCGATTCCAGCTGGACAGAGAGAGAGAGAGAGAGAGAGAGCGAGCAAGGACTGTGGAATGAAGTGGGCCCAGTATGACTACGGGTTGAAGTAGCAGGCAGACTCCAACCTAACCCCCCAATGCTGGGGCACAAAGTATAAAAAGCACTTACTTAAAGAACAAGAACAGAGGGCTTGTACTGGTACTCTTCAAAAAAGAAACATTATACAAATCTTATTTGGAACATGTGGCCTAGTAGCCAAGGAAATTAATTGGGAAAGCTGAAAGTTTAATCTCCGCATTACCTGAATCAACCTGCTAGGGCATATACACTCTTAAATATAAAGGTGCCAGAGTTGTTCTTCAGATCGATGACATAGGGGAACCATTTTTGGTTTTCAAAGGACCTATCCACGTGAAGGTTCTAAAAATAACTTATTTATTTAGATCCGTAAAAGGCTTCACATAGTAAATAACAATGAATAGATTTACATTTACTTATTTGACTGACACCTTTGTCCATGGCGACTTAAAACATTTATGATACAATTAGTTATGTTTCTTTTGGTTTTCCAATTGGATCAGAGGCAGGTCAAGTGGCTTGCTCAGGGTCACAGTGTCAGCAGCAGGATTTGAACCCACTACCTCAAGGATTTGAACATGGTAACAGATTTGTGAAATACCAATGGCTTGTAATTTCAAAAGAATTGTCACTGCACACAACAACACTGGCTAAGCCTAAATTTTCTTAATCTGTTAGTGTCCTGCTAGGTAGCCTACCATACCTTAAAGATGTATTTCTTTTTCTACATATTGGTAAGTTTTTCAAAGTACAAAGATCCAACTTCATAAGCAAAGAACCCTTCCCAGAATAAAATGTTGCCTTATAGTTCTATGTGGAACCACTGAGCCCAGTAAAATGCCATTAAACAGAAACTTGGAAATAATACTTCTGCAAGCTGTACTGGATGAAAAACAGGTTAACAAAGAAAGGATCTCTAAGGATAAGAGTAGCATTCCTTCAGTAAACACTGGAAAAACATTTCTATTTTAAACTGCTGAAAGACATTTTAAAAATTATATAATTAAAATATTCTTTTAGGCAAGAGCATCACCAAAAGAACCCAACTAAAAGACAATCACCAGTTGGGATGCTAGTCTTGGTTTACAGCTTTTGCCAAAAGTAGCATCTGGAGAATGGGTGATATTTGGCTTGTCTGACCATTAGGATTTGGTGCTATGGGCACACTACATCCTATCCATAAACAATATGACAAACAAAAGGAGACCATTCAGCCCATCAAGTGTCAATGCTTAGCTAATAGTGGAGTTGCCCCAGCATCTAATCAAGATACTTCTTAAAGGTTGTTAGGGTTTCTGCTTCAACTAAAGAACTTAGTAGTTTGTTCAACATTCCCTCAACTCCTTCCATAAAGACATGCTTCATGGCTTCAGTCCTAAATGCACTTGCCCTTCATTTCCACTGGTGTCCTTGAATATGTGATTCACTCTTAAGTTTAAAGAGCTCTACTGGATCTTCTTTCTCAATGCCTTTAAGGACTTTGAAGCCCTGGATTAGATCTCGACCCAGTCTCCTCTGCTCAAAGTGGTTTAATTCTCTGAGTTTGTCAGTCCAAGTCCTGGGATGCAGACTTGTTTCCTTGATTCTCTTCTCCAGGCAGTGTCAAGTGTTACTATGTCTTTATTGTGGTGTGGTGACCTGAACTGAACACAATACTCCAGATGTTGTCTCACTAGCACATTATATGAGTGAGCATAACGTTCCATTTTTATATTCAAATGTTTAAGAAATAACCTACAAGTGTATTGGTCTTTTTAATCGTTTCTATGCATTGCTTAGAATAGATGATGATCAACAAATCTGTTAAGACTAGCAGCCCAACTGTAATACTGCCTTTACTCCATTAACGTATATTCTTGGTGCGCTACTGATTCACCAGCTTACAGGTTACAAAATGTGAATGTATGAAACTGAAACCCTAGTCGATTACCTAACGTTGTCTTGCTAGTACTAGTGCGTTTTTAAGCGATCAAAATGCAGGAGCATCATCTCAGTCCGCGGGAGTTTTAAAATCACGACATCCACAATTGGTGTGCGCACCAGAGTTACCAAAGGTGCAACCCCGCCGTTCAATGCCATGGTGCCCGATATGGCATTCGCTGCCACTCACCTACAACCGCACCTGCGCAGCAGATATTAAGATCGCTGCCTGTCTAATTCGTTAAATCTCGATTGCTAACGTTTCTGGAGTCCCAAGCAAATAAAGACTACCACTATTCCGAAACAAAGACACTCAAGACGCAGATGAGCAGCAGCTTCAAACCCTGCCTAGTTAGCATTAGGACTTGCTTTTGTGCTGCCCCCCAACTTGCGAGCCATAATCTGCTTTCCACGCCAATCTCGGTCAACACTCTTTAGGTACTGAGTCTTCTCCGATTCCAAGCTCCAGAATACCAGCTTTTCTACAAAAAACACCTCATCTGATACACAGCACAGCGAGACACTCCTCCCGATCAACAAGGCACTCTCCGTTCGAATGCTGAAGCGCAGCCGCAGTCCGACGTTGACTTAACTCGATAGACAGCTTTGTTCACCCACAGCCCAGGATTCCGAGCAGGCCTAATCAAAGAAGCTTTCAGACAGATGGAAAGGTTAAAGACGTTCCAGTGAATTTAGTTCATGTTCCGCACGCTTCGGATCTTGGTCACGTTTCGAACTGGGTGATCGATCACCTGGGCCCCGCCAAGGCCTCTCAATCCCCGAGCCCCAGTTCAAGAGACAGGCAGCTTCCTCGTCCGTGTAGTCCCTCCCTCTTCCCATTGACCCCCCGCGCTGTCTTACCGGGTCCGAGCGCTTCCATGGCCGAGGGCTCTCTCTCCGTCTCTGTCCCGGCCTGGCGGCTCCGTATCGATATTGAAATTGGGGGCGGTATCGCGAAGCTGATGAAGGCTAATCAGAGAAAAGCAAGAGCGTCGTCGCTGTTTGATTTAAAGGCGATCCGAACTGATTGAGGTACGCATGCGCAAACGGAATATCTCCACAACGTTGCGCCTGCGCGGGTGGTAACATATCGAATCGAGGCGAGCGAGGAGTTTTAACTCGGGTAAAAAACGAAGACCAATTGAAATAGACGACTCCGTTGGCGACCACCAAATAGCTGCTGAGCATGCTAGAGAGGAGTTTGAGCTGATAACTATATTGAGTACCTAACGGTACAAATCAAAGTACAATCTACTATAAAATATGACAACTTTTTAATGCAATCTATTAGTAACCGTAAAATAGCTGTCATTGAATTAAAAAAAAAACTAGACGCTTAAAATCTGTGGAGGATGTTCAATTCGATTTTATTCTTCCAGGTGGTAAAATTGGTTTGTCAGCAGGTTTTACAGAGACACCCTTACATAACATTAAGAACGGATCAACAAAGAACACAGCAATAAAACATAAACTTAGTACACATAAATAAGATACAGCAGTGAGCATAATACTGTGACAGATTAGACCAAACCTATAAGACAAAAGAATTAAACCAACATTTAGACTTGCATAATGATTGACGCAAATGTTTCCTGTTCATCCCATGATTTAAGCCTGTGGATGTTTAATAAACTTCGACTTGTTTAGAAGAAATATCCATTGTAATAAAGAGTATTTGTCCTGGTTGTTTTTCATCCTTGCAACCTTAAACCTGTGACCTGATGGCAACAACTGAAACTGTGAATTTAATGGATGGGACTTGTCTGGCCAACTCCACTCTGCTTTTCGCAATACTTGCTTGCTAAACATATCTGTGAGATTGGACTGTTGAGACCTTGATTTTATTTATTCTGGTTTTGTTGCTGACTTTAAGATTTCAAAACCAAGCCAGCAGAACATACATAAAGATAGACAGAATATAAGATTTATAAAAGACTTACATAATGGTACGATTCACACTCTTTAATGAATGTTTCTCCTGGGTGAATGATGTTTCTTCTGAAATCAATTATGTTTCTTAGTTTTTCTAACATTTAGATGTAGAAAATGCTCATCCCACTGTTAACAAAATCAACTTCCAGGACTTTTTTCACTCTTACTCGGTTAGCTAACAACCACTGAATCATCAGCAAATTTTAAGATGGACCTGTTTCCAGACTTACTGTGACAAACATTTGTGTAGAGGATGTACAAAAGAGGTGAAAGAAACAGCCTTGAGGGGATCCTTTGGATGAGGACAGTAAGTCAGACAGACGACCATTGACTTTAACTCTTTGAGTCCCATCTGTTAAAAAGTCAATCAGCTGACCCACCAAATTGAAATCCAAATGAAAATCTTAAATAAATCTCCCTACAAGAAGGTGAGGCTGGATGGTGTTAAAAATTAAGGAGAGGTCTACATTCAGGAGCCTTGCGTGAGGTTCAATGCCATCCAAATGGTTATGTAATAGGTGAGGCAAAGTGACAGTGGTGTCTCCTGTCCCTCTGTTAGACTTATTGGCAGACTAGAATTGGTCTAATAAACTCTCAGTTTTCCTTGTTAGCTTCCTCTTTGTAAGTTTTTCAAATGATTTCTTAAGTGATTTCAGAGCCACTGGTCTGATGTCATTTAAGGTTTTTGTTGTTAGTTGCTGGAATCACAGTAGCATGTTTCCATAGTTTTGGGACCTTCTGCTGTTCTAATGACAACTTAAAATTAAGTAAAAATGGAGTGGTAAAATCAATCCTGATTTCTCAAATATGTTTTTATTAAAAGTTAACAAAAAAAAAAACAATACAAACAAGAGCACGTATCACAGGAACTTCAAACAAAAACACTGCCAAGGTGCAAAATAACTATAAATCCAATTTAGAAATTATTTTTAAAATAATGATAAAGTCCACATTGCTTTTATGCTTTTACATTCTGAAATAGTGTGTATATATACCTTTACATCCATTTTTTTAAATATTCAAACACTTTTATGTAATTACAAAATATATATTTTTTATTATTTTCTGTGGGGTTGTAATTTAACATAATATCTTTTTCTTCCACAATATCCATAATAGTTAATGCATGGGAAAGGCACTATACAAATACAATTTATTATTATTATTATTATTATTATTATTATTATTATTATGTTTGTAAGTCTATCCAGAGGTTTTTTTTACAATGGGATATAACCATAATAAATGTTGAATAGTTTCTGGAATACTGTTACAAAAAGTACATTTATCATCTGTTAATTTTAAATCACCAAATAACTAGTGTCTTCACAGGATAAATTGGATTAATTATCTTGTATTTGACCACCTTAACTTTGTTAGTTATACATTTACACAGTTCTTATTGGGTCCACATTTTTTTCCAATTAACCTGTTTTCTAAATAAAGAATTCCAATATACTGTAATAACAAGCATGTAGACGTCTTGCAGTAAGGACTTTAAAAACTGATTATTACATCCATAACTCAAAATATCCTTTCCCTGTAATTTAAGGCAAACTGTTAATTCTTTAAATGTTTATATGGACTATCAGCACATGTTTTTAAAAGAGTCAGTATTTCTCTAGGAATTGAAATTAATCAAGATTAACATGATTGTTACATCTACTGATAAACTCTTTATAATTATATTAATGACTGTTATCATTTAGTATTTATTTAACCAAAATAGCTCAATTTTTAGCCCAATTAAAAAAAGTTTTAGTTCTAATTTTAATATGTCTGTCAATTCAAATTGTAAACCTATAAGGGGAAAAGTTATGTTTATACATAAGTGACTATGAAAGGAAAATCTGTCCATGGAAACTAACAAGTTTCAAAGGGATTTTTCCAAGGTCAAAACCACATGATTCTTCAAATACTATGTTGCTGCAATCTGTCATAACATTTTTTAAATCACACTTTTTTATTGTATCAAAATTAAAATAACTTACATTAGTAAAAAAAAGTAATTAATTATTCTACAAACATTAAAAATAAAGAATAATTTACATACAAGAGTCACAACAGCTAAACAGTAAAGTAAAGGAGGGATTTGGAGATTAACATTATAAACTGTCAAGAAAAAGCTGGGAGTCTTCTTCATTTTTATTGCCTTTGTATTTTTGCTAGTTTTTCGTAATGCAGTTTCTAAGATTTTAATTTCCATACAAAAAAGTGCAATAGAAGGTCTGACATTCAAATTTAGATATCTGCGCATGATATGATAAATTGGACTGGACTGCCAATATTTATGCTCTGTGTAAGAAGGGACAGAGCCGACTATACTTCCTTAGAAGGCTTGCGTCTTTCAACATCTGCAATAAGATGCTGGAGATGTTCTATCAGACGGTTGTGACGAGTGCCCTCTTCTACGCGGTGGTGTGCTGGGGAGGCAGCATAAAGAAGAGGGACGCCTCACAGCTGGAGAAACTGGTGAGTAAGGCAGGCTCTATTGTAGGCATGGAGCTGGACAGTTTGACATCCATGGCAGAGCGACAGGCGCTGAGCAGGCTCCTGTCAGTCATGGAGAATCCACTGCATCCACTGAACAGAATCATCTCCAGACAGAGGAGCAGCTTCAGCGACAGACTGCTGTCACCGTCCTGCTCCACTGACAGACTGAGCAGATCGTTCTTCCCCCACACTATGCGACTCTTCAATTCCACCCGGGTTGGGGGGTAAACGTTAACATTATACCTGCATTTTTATCACTCTTTAATTTAATATTGTTTTTTATCAGTATGCTTCTGCTGGAGTATGTGAATTTCCCCTTGGGATTAATAAAGTGTCTATCTATCTATCTCGATATTTACCATATAAGTAAAGCAGATTCGTTATATTTCTATCACTTTATCTTCAGATTTTTGAACAGAAAGAAGAACTACATTTGAACAGATGGGGGTAGATTTTTTGATCATTGTAGAAATTGATAGAAATCTGTAATTCCAAAATAGTTAACAAAGGTGTGTCAAAAGTATTTTTAAGGTTTATAGCAAAACAATTTGAAATAAAGGCATGTGGCAGAAAATCTATTAGTGTTAAAGTAAAAGGCAGTGAATGAGAGTTACTATTGGGGTGCTGAGGATTCTGAGTGAAAGAAGTGTAATTAAGAACTTCATGTCTGTTTTGGTGACCTGGTGAAAGCATATGACTGAGTAATTTGTTCTAAGTTCTAATCCTTGATGCATTCCTAGTAGTCAATGGGTCAGCAGCTAATATGCAGTATATGGAGACATTTCTAAGTTGCTATGTTCCTTTTCGAGCACTCAAACTTTTGGAATTACTGTAATCTAATTCCACAGACTAGCCTCTCCGTTTGTTTTGTCTTCATGCCACTTAACTACTGGCTCGCCCGTATAAGACAGAATTATCAACCAATAGATGTGCACTAAAAGCGGTTGAGGCGGGCCTCAGTTGTGAAAGACACGACAAGTAACCCATTAGAGCTGAACCCAATACATATTGGGCAGGGCAGCCTATGCAAAGAACATAATCTAGGCGGGGTTTTCATGTAGGCGCGCGGAAAATTGAAGTTTCTTTCAATCAGGGAAGCGAACGCCAGAGAGAGCTGTGAGGAGCTGGCGATCACGAATCTCTTCGCTTTTTTGAGGGGATTTTTTTTGGTGAACTAAAGATTTAGATGTCATTTCTAAAATTTGCACAGCGTGACAAAACTCATTGAGATCATTTTTTATTCAACAATGCCGGTAAGTCTTTCTGTCGCTCTTCCGGGATAGTTATTCAAATATGAGGCGCCCCGCACGAAGGAGCATTCGGAGTCTATGTATTTAGAATATATAGTGGAACTATGTAGAAAATATATAAACATGTTTGCTGCTATGATGATCTTAACCTTCTCTGATATGAAAAGAGGCGGGAGACGCGTCACAACAGCTGGCGCTGTGGTGACTAATCATGGCCGCTCTGCTGAGGCCTTCGCTTTTGCTCTTGTTCGGAGACTCGTGAGTGGACAATAAAGAGTCAGATTGTATGCAAGAAAATATTCGTCATTTTTAGGGTTAGTAGTGTTGTTGTTTCTCGACGTGTTTTGCATTTCTGTATATGGAACAGTTGTGTACTGTAAATATTTATGTATTGCGCGCCTTCGAATTATTACTTATTTCTTGTCTTCGTGAATTTTATTTTTCTAGCTGGTCTCGGCATGAGCTTCTTTAAATTTGAGCGTTTATTGCAACCTGTGAAATTTTTCAGTATCACTACTTTGCCCTCCCTGTGTAGATTATTGATTTGCTTGCTCTCGTTTTCTGACATTTGGCCTCCGGTCTTATCTGGTGGTGTTCGACGCGGATGACCCACCTTCCTTCAGTGGGTGTACTTGTCATAAACGGGGCTTCCATGTTTACTACTTGTAACCAGAGGTGCGTGCTTCTCAGGGCCTATCGGAAAATGTCTGTGAAGGTGAAAGCAAGACCGTGGAAGAGCAACAAGAAGAGGATCGAGAACATCGTGAAAAACACCCAGATGTCCAGGCTGCACCAGGTTTGTATGATGATCTAATGTGTTAGTGCTCCAGATATTACCATCATGGCTTGTAGAAAAAAGTAAAGCTACACTTCTGCATAATGTAGTTATTTACTGTATGCACTGTAGAACACAAGGTGGTTCAGTGACCTGCTCAGGGTCACACAGTAAAATACTGCCTGACACTGAACCTGCAATGATATATTTCCCAGTAAATCTTTTTGGCATTCAAAACCAAAATAAACCTGTTACCCCCTCGAAGACAATACACACTTCTTTATATATTGTTTAATTATAAAACATTTTTTGTGTGATTTCTATTTCCTAGATTCTGATGATGAAATTGTGGTCAACAAAAAGTTTCGGAGCAAAAACGTTTTGTCAGACAGTGATAGTGATTCTGAATTGGAACAGAAGACTGGACCTGCAAATAGTCTAACCTTAAAGTCTGGCAGTGAGGAGGAGAAGGAGGAAGAAGAGGAGGGAAAGCACCACAAGCCTACAAGGAGAATTAGTCGAGTAGACAGTGAAACTGAGGATGAGAATGAGTCCAGAGAGATGGAAGGAGACTTATGTAATTCCAAGAAAAAAAAATATAAGGCTAAGGTTGCCAAAATTAGCCGATCTCAACAAAACAAAACTCTGTTTGATGAAGATGATGATGAGGTGAAAACACTGAGGGGAAATGTTTCTGATTTATTTGAAAGTGTTTCAAGACTAATTCATGTTGTGAAATGTTCCTTTGTTGCTCTTAGGAAAGCCAATCAGTCCATGAGAGTAGCTGTCTTGCCAGAGATGACGACCTGTTTGACACTGGTCTGAATGAAGGAGGAGAAGAGGACGAGCAGGATCAGGTGAGTCATCTTAGCTTAAAAATGTCTCTTATCACACTTTAACGGGACAAAGTCTTTTCACTGCAATTTAAAGCGATATTCCCAAATGCAATCTGCATTCTTTCTGTATCTAGGAACATTTGAACTCTGAAGGAGAGCAATTTGAAGTAGTGAAAGGGAAGAGAACGGTGAGTGTGTTTTTAAAAACAAGTAGTATGTGTCTCTTAGATCATTACAGAAGAATTGCTGTAGCGATGATGTTGCTGTTTTTGTGGACAAGAATATGTAAACCTTACATGCAGGGATTCAAGTTTTCAAACTGGTCATCTAAGAATTCTATTTTGTTTATTGTATATGAGCTGAGCTGTAGTACCATGTTTTCCAGAAGAGTGTACAAATAATGGTTGGTACAACTGACTTTCTTTTTGCCATTTCTCCTGCAGGAGCGGAAGGCAGCTCGGGTTAGTAAGGAAGCTATTAGACAGCTGCACAGTGAGAGCCAGAGGCTGGTGCGAGGTAGGTTGTGCTGGTATTTTTTCTTAGTCTCCGTTTTGGCCTCACGCAATTGATACATTTTGTTTCTCTATATCTCTTGTTTTTCCCTTCCAATAGAATCCACTTTGGGTTTAGGGTATCACCTACCAGAGCCCAAAACAATCCATGACTTCTTCAAGAAACGGCCACGGTTAACCTTCCAGGGTAATGCCATGGCGTTGATCAAGTAAGGACGATTCTCTTGACACAGCACATTAGTGAATTAAAAAAAGGAAAGCTTTTATAGATCTCCATTTGACAGTGTATATAAAAGCAACGCATAAAGGCTGGATTAAAGTGTAGTTAATGCATTTTTCAAATTCACTTTTAAATTTTAATACTGGGTAAAACTTCTTTTAAATATACTGTTGTTGTTTTACATTTGTGGAAACATGTAACTATGATACTGCAATGCACATTAGATTTTTTTTTTTTTTTTTTTTACTTTTGGCAGATCAAATAAATATCAGCCATGTGTAACTGAAGAGAAGCTAGATAATGAAACAAAGCTGGATACTCCTGACAATCTTCCTGTGGGAAGTGAAAACACAGCTCTGCAGCCACTGAAGGGCAGCACTAACTCGACAATGGAAAATGGATCAGCAGAGGCTTTGTCTGAACCATGTAGATCAGAAGTATCGACTGAGACAGCATCCACAGCCATTTCACATTTGCCAGACTGTACTCAGAAGGAAGCTAATGCAGAGATTCTATCTCCTCGCCAATCCAAATCTCTCAGGAACAAACTGGAAAAACTAAAGCAGCTGGGTGTTGCACCACCACCAACACCAAGGTTATGTGCCGATGATGGGGCTTTTGTGAATCTGGATGTATCAAGTGTAAATCCAGGTGGGTGGTATGATATATTCTTGGCTATGACTCAGTGTAATGCCTAAGAGTCACACTGTGGCCAAGAGTAATACCATGCATTTCTTTTTCTAGACCTAGAAGCCCTGAAGGAACGCTTTCTTCGCCATGTCCAGCCCACAGTAAAGGCACGGCCAGATTCTACCATTCAGCTCAGTGTTGTGCGTAAGGAGGTTGGACCAGACGGAAAAGAGGAACTCAAGGCAGATACTGTTTCTGTGAATCTGACAGGGGAGAGTGGATTAGTGATTGGCCACAGGAAGCCAGGTAGTTGTCGGGACAATGTATATGTTAACAGATCTATCTAGGCAGTCCATTTTTGAAAATTGTTTTGAGGTGGTTCACTGTAGTAACCTTTTGCAGTATTTGGGCTGGCTGCCTTTTTATATTTCTTTCTCTATGATTTGCAATGCTAGCTTCCGTGACTTGGTCTTTTTGTTTTTTCATGACTGATTGCTTCCAATTCTGCTTACGCTCATCCACCTTTCTATTTTCCTATCCTGTTTCTACTCCTTTCTGTATCCTCTTCTTGGTTTCTGAGCAGGACTTGTTCCTTGTCTTTGTTCACTGCTTAAGATTCTGCATCCTATTGAAAACATAATGGTGTTTTTGAATTCTTTATCTTTTTCCAGGTGAGAAGTTGGTTTTATTGAAATCACAACTCCAGCAAGCCATGGCTCAGCGCAGGAAGGAGGAAAGACGGAAGAGAATAGAATTTGATAAGATGAATAATGAAGAATGCTTGGAAGATGAAGAGGAAGAAGAAATGACAGAAGAGTCTGAGGGAGAAGAGGAGGAAGTGAGCATTCCTTTTTTTTTTATTATTGAATTTATATGGTCGTCAAATGCCTGTAGACATTTCTGAAATCTCAACCTGCTTGATTGCAGGAGTGTTAAATTGTGCCATAGTCAGTCAGTTAGTCATTTATTTTCCAACCCACTATATCCTAACACAGGGTCACAGGGGTTCTGCTGGAGCCAATCCCAGCCAGCACAGGGCACCACACAGGAACAAATCCCAGGCAGGGCACCAGCCGACCGCAGGCCATAGTTACTTTTGATATTTGTTTAAATTATTAAGCATGGGAAAGGTGCTACATAAATAAAATATAGTATTGTTATTATTATTAATAGTTAATCCCTTCTAGTAAAATAATTGTTTTGTAAAAATTAAGTTGATATTTTTATTTACTGGATATAATGCTTTATCTTAAATCACCTCAAACTCTACATTTATTGGTAAGTGTGCATGCAGTATGTGGCTTTTTTCATACCCCTTGGACAGATCAGGTAATTAGTTTGGTCCGGGTTTAGTACATAAAACGGAAGGGGGGTAAATACATTTGACTGTCTTGAGCTGCTGTTGCCTTTTGTGGCTTTTACTGCACTCCACTGCATTTAGCATAGCTTTCATTCTGAAATCTCCAGAGATGCATCCTTTTTTTTTTTTTTTTTTGGAGACCCTGCCTCTACATGATTGGGATACCACTACCAGCTGGCTCTACTCCAGGCTGTACATGTATTTTTTTTTTTCTATTCTGTTTTCTCTTTGGAGCTCTCAAATATATCTTATTTTCTTTTTCATCATTTAGTCCACTTTATAGCTTATTGTGGGAATTTGATCATATTAATTGAGTTTCATGTTATCTGACCATTTACTGGATGTTGCACGCTAAATAAACTATGCAATTATGCATTCTGTTCTCCTGTTTTGTTCTGACAGGATGCTGACTTTTTACTAAGACAGGGTGAGGAGAAAGAGGGGAGTGAAGACGGTGAAGAGGTTGAAGCAAAGAAACTGAGTAATGTAGCTGTCACAGTGGCTACAGAGCCTCCTCCTAGTACCCACATCTCTGATGGCACTCTGCTACTTTTCAATGGCTCCTGTTCCCGTGCAGGGTGAGCTTAAATATTGTGACATGTGGAAGGAGGTGCTAGGTTTGAAAAAAGCTTGGTAAAAATGCAAAGACAAGAGACCACACTGTCTGTGTCTATCTAGCTATTTATTATATAGTGACTTTCATATCTATCTGTTTGTTTAGCACATGAACAGATGTCAGAATTTGTAGGTTATTATTAAACTTTCATGAAACCCTATATCATCTTCCACTGTTTTAATGATTTTGTCAATCATCTGTTCTTAAAGTAATTCTGTATCTTTAGGGATCCTGAAGGTGAAGAAGTGAGGCATTCTGGAGCAGACAATGGCAAAGCAGGTGAATTTAGCATTTTAACTGTGTACTTGCCTTTTCTGACATCACTGACATCTATAAGTGACAAGGGCACTTATAACAGCATAGTTTTGGCATACTTTGTCACAATTGTAAAAAAGAAACTGCATATAAAGCATGCTAACAGTGTAAGTAGAACTTTTTGATGTGCCTCACCTCAACAAGAAGGATTTTAATGCCCAAATCCTCAAATATGTAAATAGAAGAGGCAAGTTAGAGTATTCTTATTATAACTTAAAGCATAAGGTTACATTTGAGCGAGAAAGGTCCTGCAAATTGTGAAATGGCACATCTAGATCTTTTATCAAGAAGTGCTGGAGACCAATTCTAAAAAAAACCTCTTTACTAGTTTCTCTAGATCAAGACATTTGCATCTGTTCTTTATGAGAAAGAAATGTTCACTTTTACAGTGCCATAAATGGTAGAAAATAAAAGTAAGCTATGCTTTTTTCCCCCCCTCCTTCCTGTCCTGGTCTTTCGTGTGGACATTGCACCTGTTTCAGAAGAAGATTCTTCATTTCCTTCTGTCCAAAAAGAAAACAGCCATAACAGCAGCTTTGAGCTGATAGGTTCCATGATTCCATCATACCAGCCAATTAGCAAACAAGGTTGCAGAGGAGCTCTTGTCTCTGGCTTTCGATCCCCATCTCCAGGACTGTTCAGGGCCAGTTTCTTAAATTCTGCTTCAAAGGTTAGACCTTTTTTGCTTTTTTTCTTGCAGCGGGTGTGCTGAACAGATACAGTACGTCTGCCTTTCTGCAGTGAAGTTTTTTGTGTGTAACTCTCTTTTTCTTTGTTAAGAGTTCTGGTAAGCTGTCGGAACCTTCACTTCCTGTTGAGGACTCTCAGGATCTCTACACTGCTTCTCCAGAAGCTAAGGATTGTCCTCTAGGAGATGGAGAATCACTATTTCGTTTCTCTCTAGAGGAAGAGACACAAAGCCAGCTTCTAGATGCTGATGGCTTTCTTAATGTTGGCTCTCGTGGCACCAGCACCTTGACTAAATACCCACGTAAGCACCAGCTAGTACTCGACAGCCTAGATGAGAATGCCATGGACACTAACATGATTGAACTACTTGGCTTTTGCTCTGGAAATTTTCAGTCTCAAAAAACAGCGGACCTAAAAAACAAGCACCCCACCAGCCAAGATGGAAACATGGGAGAGCTGCTTGATTTGTGCTCTGGGAAATTTCTCACTCCTGAAGGAGAAGGCAGGAGGAATCGGGCATGTAGTACACAGGATAGGAACATGGGGGAGCTACTTGGGTTATGCTCTGGGAAGTTTAATACTCAGGATGAAGAAGAGGGCAGAAATAAGGAATGTTCTACAGAAGATGAGAATATGGAGGAGCTTTTAGGCTTGTGTTCTGGGAAGTTCTCTTCTGAGGAGCCAAGTTCATGCAATGAAGACAGTGCTGACAAAAAGTTTGAAGTGGCTGGTAAGAATTCTCTACTAGTATACTTGTCTATGCAAATGTTAATTCAAATCAGCATATTTGTGTTTATATGTTTGTTAACAGCACATATTTTAAGGTATCAGATGGGGTTGTTCTTAACAGAGAATGCATTATGCCACTGCCATAGCAGTACACTTCATTTCATTGGCATTGATTAATAATTTGGTACACAGTTGTTAGGGTACATAAAAGTTGAGGATATTGACTTGAAAGTATAGACTTGGGTGCGAGTTTTTGAACTAATAAGTGAAATCCCCAGTGTACCCCCGCTTTTGAATTATGTGACACTACATATGAAAGAAGGGGATTGGTGAGGTTAACATTTGCATTATAATGAGTACCTAAGGTACATTGAGATTCAATGGCACTCTTTAAATAACTATGTTGCGAGACCCCCTACAGTAGCTATGGCCAGTCTACAAACACTGTTTAAAACTCAGTTTTTTGACTGTTAATGTTACCTGGATTTAAAGTGAATAAGGTTATTTTTCTTTGCACTGATTTGCACATCATAATACATTCCTCTGAGAAAAAACATTTTTACTTAACAAATCAAGTACAAAAATGGAATGGATCAATTTAAACATCTTTTATTTGCAAGATTTTGCTGGAATTGCATGTATGTTTGGGAGTGTCTGTATCACTTTGGTAGCTACAGGTATGGCCATGTCCAGCCTGCCCATTTCTTCATAAAGAGTTGTTCTGCGTAATTATGATGGGACTGTTGGTGAAGTGCATTTTTTAAGCCACTCTACTGTTTTTTGGTTAATTTGCTTACTAGGATTGTGCTGAACAGTAAGGGTCCTTTTAAGGTTTATGGAGTATTGCAGTAAACAACAGGCTTCTTTAAAAATGTATTTTCATTTTATTCACATTCCTTTCTACCCTAGCAAGTGCTGTAGTCCTCGCTAAAGAGAAATGTCTCAGAAGAATTCTGCCTCCAAAATCTCTACAGACATGCTAGTGCTCTTCATGTTACCTGCCGCATTATGATCTGGACAAGCATAAACTATTTTACTGAGTCTGGAAAAAAAAATTATATATATATAAAAATTAGGTCATAATAACCTTTATCTGTGTAACTTTAGGAATTCTACTTTGATGATTTACTTTCCTTGAATAACTACCCAGGATTCAATTGAGAACAGAGTTGGATATTGTTGTGAAATCCTTTAAAGTTTCCATTGTATTTTTAGAGGAATCTATGATCAATCTACTCCTTGTTTGGTCTTTTGTTTTGAAGAAATGAGTTGCTCTAGACAAGGTGTCGGTGGTGCCATTTACCTTCCACATTTTGAGGGTGGCTGTTACTATGCATGAAATTAATGTTGCACTGAAATGAAAATTCTGGACTGAACCCTAATTTTAGAAAACACTGGGCTAAATACCAAATGCAGAATACCTTTTTTTTGTATGAAGTATTTTGTACCATTGCATAAGTCCTAAATAAAATCAATTTCACTTTAATGTATGGCCTTCAAGTAAACTGAATTATTATAAAACAATAAGCTGATGAAAAGTTTTTTAAAGTCATTCTTTTCGAAGACGACACATTTGCAAAAAAAGAACATACAAATGAAATGAAAATTGATAAAAGAATAAATAGCTAAAATATTACAAACTGTGAGTGGAAATAGCTTGTTGGAAGGCCTTGTCTATTCCTTGGCTGGCAAGTCATACAGATCCACATTGTTTTTAAGCTCTGATTGTGTAAATTAATGTCACACATTTGGCCAAAAAGTCGAGTATTTGAACTCATTTGAGTGAATACTTAATGTGCCATACCTTTCTGTTTGTAGTAGAATATTTTCAATGGGTAAAAATTCAGTGCATCCCTAGTCCAATTGAATAATTAATTACTCAAGAAAAAAAACGACAGATCCTCCAGGAGAAGCTGTTTTTTATTGTTTTTCTTTTTGAACACAGCTTTAGGACAGTTGACCTTCTTTGTGATGTGGAAGGCAATTGATTACACTATAACTAATATACATTGCTAATAATAAAAATCTAATGCTTTTTTTCTTATTTTAATACATCTTCAATAATTTTTCTTTATACTGATTCTAGAAAAGTTAAATACAGGTTAAAAAAAATCTGATTGGCTGTAAGGAAACTGGATGAATAGATGATTTCAGGCTATTAAGCAAAAAATGTAAAGATATCCAAACACTGAGTTGATAGATACATATAACTTTATTTGTTCATGTTATATTTAAATAGTGTGCATTTAGCACGCCTTAGAGTTGTAGAAGAAGTGAATACCCCTTACTTGTTCTGTGGATTTTGGAAGATGGTTCCTCCCTCATTGCCTAATTTGTTGAACAGGAAATAAAACTTCTTTTCCACTTTTGTCTCCCTTTGACCATACCAACCACTTAATGTATGGAACCATTCTTTTCAGATTTTGCATCTTTCTAGTCAGGCTTTGACATTGTGCTGTTCTTTGTTGGGATATGTTATTGTCTTGATTTTTTTTACTTGCATTATTTTTGGGATCTTCTTGCAAATGCATGACTCTTATGCATTCTGTAAGTAACTTTTTACCTGATTTTTATTGTTGGATGATGTGATGATTAGTGCTGTTTCGTCATAGCTGTGGAGTTCCCAGTTCAACAAATCTATGTGGCATTTGCACGTAACCCCAGCATCCAGTTTTCCCTGGCATTGTAAGATACATGCATTGTAGATTGAATGTCGTCTTCAGATGAACTTGGTATAAGGTGTAGCGGGGAAGAGTGGGGTGGATATTTGACTCCATGTTTTCTGCATTACACCTTGGTCCTTTCTAGGGCTGGTACTTGTGTTGTTACCAATCCTGCAGAGAGAGACTCTAATTCCCTGTGACCTTATGTTGGACTAATTGGGTTTTGAGAAATGGATAGATGGATTTTTATTGGCATATTTAATTTAAAGATTTCTAGTTCAGACATAAATTATTCTGCAGTTACAGCCTTTTTTCACTTGGCTGAAATGTCTACCCAGATTATCAGACTGAGACAGAAACTTAGAGCAGCATGTATTCTAGATTAACTATTGGATAAAGGAATCATTCTTGTCCTCACCATGGCAATATTTTAATCTGGCACAGTGATAGTGACTAGATTTAACATTCCAATGTTCTGTAGATTACTGAAAGCAGATTTTATTTTCCTGTTAATCTGCTTTCCCTTGTCTTTTTTGTAGATGGTTCTTGTAGCCTGTCCTCACCAGCTCGCAAAATGCCTTCCCAGGATACACAAAAATCACATTTAGAAGGCACTACCTGTAAAAGGTGAGTTTGTTCAGAAGGGAACATGAGAGCCTGAAATGATATATAGCTCTTCATAGGTGAAAATAATCAAGGCACCTTTTTGTTTACTTTAAGGAATGATGATGAAGAAGAAGAGGAGGAGGAGAATTGTGAATTCCAGCTGTTAACTGATGTGGGCAGTACAGGAACAGAGGAGGTAAGGCAGTCAAAGTTTTTTTTTTTTTTTTTTTTTTTTTTTTTGTCTGTCTTCAGAATATATACAGTAGTTACCATAGCTTTTAACTGTTTCTTTGGTTTTGCTTAAGGAGGAAAGTGAAGGTGAGAATGATGCTAGAAAGGATGATGATGAAGATGAAGAGGATATTTATGCCCGACGGAATGGTGTTCGGAAGAAGATGTAAGCAGCCATTAAAAATCTGAGGTTCTATTAAATAATGTAGTATGTAATTGGTGGCTGGATTTCATGCCAAAATGATGGTGGCGATAACAACATTTAAAAGTAATTTCTTACAGGAGAGAATAGAGCTGCTAAAACTTAAACTCAAAAGTATGTGGTACTATTAAGAAATACTGCATATTAGCGCTAAAGGAAGTGTATTTCCAGCTTTGAATTTTAGCCAAATTGTTTTTGTTTCTTCCCAAATGAGTTAAAATTGTGGGATATTCTAGTGCATCTAGTGTTCTTGGTAATCTTTACATTTTGGTCGGCTATGACTCTCTCCCAACAGGAAGCTGGAAGACTTTCTGGAAGATGAAGCTGAACTGTCAGGAAGTGAAGTGGGTAGTGAAGATGAAGACGATCGAGCAGAATGGGATGAATATGAGGAAGAAGCTATTGATGAAGAACTACCTTCAGATGAAGAACTGCAGGATCAGGTTAACAAGATTCACATGTGAGTACTATGTGGGTATACTTCTGCTTGGAACCCTTTGTTGATAAATTTTGTGGTTCTTGTCTATCTCTGCGCTCACAGCTCTCGCTGATGGAAGCAGGGGAATGTTGCTGTCAGGATACAAGTACACAGTTTGCTTAAAGGGTGGAGTTGTGCTCTTGTCAAATACTTGTATTGGTAGGTCACATATACAAAGCTGTAACACTGTGCATAAATAACAAATAATGTGGGAACATAGCGATTTCCCTTAAAAGCAATAGAGCAAATCTTTAGATGCTACTTAACTTGTCCCAAGAGGGAAAATTTAGCTTTTCACAGAAGCTCAGTAGATAAATATAACAAACAATAACCATTCTCAATTCGTAATTCCTTAAAAAAAAAAAAAAAAACTTAAGACTTGGTTAATGTTAAAAAGGGTGGTCTCATTCATAGTGAGGATTGCCTTTTGTGAAGAATAAGAAGCATATCTGCTCCTACCTTGGCGGTCTTCCAAAATTCCAACCAGAAATTCATGTGTATTGAAGAAAACAGGAAGGTTTGACATAACAAGTGGTTACTATACAAATCATCATAACATGTAAATGTAGGTCATGTAAAGAAAAGTAATTGGACAGTTTGGCCACTAGATGGCACAGCAAACAAGCAAAGGACTTGGTGACAGAAGCCTTTAAAGACTTGCATGTCTTGTGAAATTTCTGGGCTGCTTGATTTTAAAATGCCACGGTGGCTCCCCTCTTTCTAGTCTCGCACTGTGTGCTGTACCATGCCTTATGCCAGGACTTCTAGATCTCACTTTATGGGGGGAACAATGTCTTAAATTTCCAGAACTAGTTTTACTTGTCTATCCCTGTGATTATTTGGTTTGCACCCTCTGGCAGATACAAGATAGGCTTCCCTCTAGCTTTCTGGTATATTCTTTTGCAAATTGTACTACCATGGCAAGTGTGGGTAATATATTTTGCTGTAGACCATGCCTAACTCTTAACCTGACCTGTACCAGTTTAGGTCCAGGCATCTCCTTGCTACCTGGGTAACTCTTTGCAGTATATATAAATATCAGCTGAAAATGGATGTATCTTTTAGTCACCTCACATGTTTATTATGTGTGCAGTGATGCTAGGTAATATTTTACATTTGCAAAACATGAACATAGAACAATGCTGACAATTATACTTTGCTCATTTTCTGTCATCGGATGGATTAGAGATAATGTTACACAAGTTAAGTCTTAGTAAAGAAGGTGGCTTGTCACATTTGATGGAGCATATGTCTTGTTCTCTCAAAGTTGTGGTTTCAGGATTCACTTCCAGTGTCAACCTGTAGCATTTTTTTAAGTATTGCACTTTCCACTAAGTCCACTGATTGTTGGGCTTAATAATGCTAATATCCTACCAGACTTTTTTTTTTATTCTTGCCTTTCTTTTGCCTTGGTGTGCACCTTCACTCCCATGTTTGATTGGATATGTCTCTATATTGCCCCTAGTCTTACAGTCAATACGTAAGCGGTTTTACTCTCATTGCGTGTGTGACCTTAAATTCTCCTTTGTTCAAAGTCGAATCCCATATTTACTTAAACCTTTCTATCTGTTGGGCAGCACAATATTTCTCGCTCCAGATGACATTTGACAATTTAGATGTCCATAATACAAATTGGCTTTTAATGCTGTAGAAAGTGAACTCCCATTTGTGATTTGTTACCACGGCTTCTAAAGGTTCTTGCCATTATCATGGCATAGCTCTTCTTTGTCTGCTAAGTGATATTTTCTGATCGTAATTAGCAGCACTTTTCCAAGAAGAAACTCTCGAGGAAGGAGAAATAATTGTCTTATTTTTGCTATGATGTAAATAACCATGCTGCTGTAGGTACTTGGTGCAGATTATGTTGGAAATAAGCATGCCTTTTATTACTCGTGAGTCTAGCATGTGAGGTTGGGAATGTGGTTTGAAGACTATGTCTATTTTTATATATATATATATATATATATATAGATAGATAGATAGATACTTTATTAATCCCAAGGGGAAATTCACATGTATAAATAAATAAAAATTCCTCTGAGCAGTCTCTTATTTTATCTCATCTTGTAGGAAGCAGTTGTTGGATGAGGATAAGAGACGCCTGCGTTTTTATCAAGAGCGCTACCTGGCTGATGGGGATTTGCACACTGATGGGCCTGGAAGAGCAAGGCGATTCAGATGGAAGAATATTGGTAAGTTGGTCTGGAGACTTTAAGCCACTTTAACCCATATGGTGTAGTGGTTAAGGTTTTGAACTCCAAATCCTGAGGTCATGGGTTCAAATTCTGCTACTGTCACTGTGTGATCATGAGGAAGGGCAGAGCCGTGGTTCTGAGGCTAAGGATCTGCACCAGTATCCGTAAGGATGCTGGTTTGATTCCCTGTTACTGCCAAAGGAGACCCTACTCTGCTGGGCTGTTCAGCAAGATCCTTAACCTGCAGTTGCTCCAGGGGCATGGTACAATGGGTGACTGTGCACTCTGATCCCAAGGAGTATACAAATACTAACAAACTCCTAATACAAGAAATTGTATAAGGCAAAAACAACTTCACCTGCTTGTGCTCCATTTGGAAAAGCAAAATAAATGTAATTGATTGTTGTAAGTCACCTTGGATAGAGGTGTCCGCCAAATAAGAAATAATAGCAGAACCGGGTGAAGGGTTACAACAGGTTTTCTAAGAGAAATAAAGTTCTGGTGTTAAATACAGATGCTACAAAGCACTCAAAATAAGACACTCAGATCCTCAAATATTGTAAATATTTACATTATACTGATGCAGGTGTAATATACATTTTCCTCTGCTTGGGGACTCATAGGATAAAACATTTAAACTGCCTGTATCCCTCCTCTCTGTATGTGTACTGTACTGTTCATGCTCATTCTGTCAAGAGTATGCTTCAACCATCCCATTCCTTTTCAAAAGCAAAGCTGTCTTTTTTTCCTTCCAGATGATGTGTCTCAAATGGACCTCTTCCACAGAGACTCTGAGGAAGAGGAGTTGCTGGAAGAAGGTGGAGAGACTGAACAGCAGTGGAGAAAGGAGCGATTTGAGAGAGAGCAGTGGCTGAAAGAGCAGGTGAGCGTAAGGCATTGTACAGAAGAAAAAAAAACTAGACTTGTGTTCTGTAAAAAATGGAATTGACCGGGCCTTTTTTTTTTTTTTTAAATTCCCAGTTGAAAACAGCAGGGTCAGATGATGACGAGGATAAGCTTGGAGAGGACAGCCAATTCATGAAACTAGCCAAGAAGTTTACAGCCAGAGTGTTGCAGAAGAAAGGTAATGATTTCTAGCTGAATGGTTCTGTGCAGACATTGAAAAACTGGCGGCGGGCGGGGGGGGGGGCCCGGGGGTTTGTTGGGATGAGGATGTTAAACTGAAATGTGCCATGTGTGCTCCCTATTTTAGATTCCAATGTGATACTTACCAAACAAAAGAAACTTGTGACTCGGAATCCTTTTGAGAAACCAGTTGCCTTATCTCGGGTCAGTTTACAACATCCACAAGATACTCTTCTCTGATTCATTTCTGGCTCAGATGCTACATTTTTATCTTTTTTTTTTTTTTTTTTTAACTCTTTGTTAACAATTTCTTTCTGTCTTTTGTCTCTTTCCACTGTTAGATAAAGACTGGGTCACTTTTGAGTCAGCCTAAGGAGGTCCTACAGAAGCTGGCTTCCATTTCTGATCTTAATCCTAATGCACCTCGCAACACTAGGAACTTTGTCTTCCAAACTTTATCCCCTGAGAAAGAGAGACCTGTTGACTCATCTGTTAAATCTCAGGTAAGGATTGGGGGTGGCTAATACCATGTTTTGGTGTTTTTGTGTCTGTTTTGGTTTTTATTTATTCATTTTTGCTAGGGATGCCCTAATCGGTTAGTTGCCAATCAGATGATTTTCACCAAAAAAAAAAAAAAAAAAACCTGATCGGTAAAAAGGCTAGTCACCAAAAATGATTTTTTCATCCCCTGCATTTCTGAGCTTTACAGTAATTTTGTTGCAGTGTTCCTTTATGCAAGGTAATATGGTGGTGCATGTCCTTTTTTGTTTTTTCCTTTTGCAGCAAACCTCCTGCTGTGTAAACAAAGAGCAATGAGTGTAGGCTTATTTTATCAGTGAAGGAAAAGCAATTAGTATATTATCCTTTACCTTAAAGAGAGTAATAAATGGGGGAAAAAGTAATGGGAGAAGTCATCCTGTGCAAATAGACAAATGGCAATAAAAGCTACTTTAAAGAATTCAGACCTTTTATTTTGCCCTTTTAAAATGGGCACATCTTTAATTTGGACAGCGAGCTTGCTTAAAATGCAGACGATTATGGTTGGAAAAAGAAAAGATAAAGACAAATTTGAAATTGCTGCTTATTAAACAGTAGGCTTTTCTTAAAGATTTGTGCTGTATTTATTATTTTTTGCTTTGTATCATACAGCATAAGTTTTGGTAAGAAACAAATACTGCATAATTTAATGGTATCCCATATTTTATTATTCACACCTCAAGAATTACAATGTCTGGCTGATACACTGAAGGAATAAAAAAACATACCTGTTTAAATATAGTATGTGTATATTTTAACAGCAAATAGCGGTAGTGCAATTAATGCTTTTAAAAGATTTAAACGTATAAGTGCGTGTATATTTACATTTAAGCAGTATTTAATTGCCAATATCGTTAATTGATTGTGTGAGAATATATATGCATAGATATATTTTTGTTAGAGAAATGGTGAAAACTACTTTTTTTTTTTTTTTTTTTTTTAATTAAGGTTTGTTTCACGTTACAGACAAAAATCAAACAATATTACAGCTTGTAATTAGGAGAAGCATTTTATTTTCTTTTATGCCATATGTATTAAGGATAAATTTTTTGTACATGTTTTATTAAAGTATGTATTTTATGGAAATTTTATTTTAGTATTTTATGGTCACTGAACAATAAGCCTGCAGAAATTCATTTTGCTAATAAAAAATGAACAGTTAAGGCCTGTGGCCAATAGTTTGATTATAAAAATACACTTTAATATAGGACATAAGGCTTCTTTGTGTCTGGTTATGCAGTAGCATAGCGTAAAAAGTTTTTCTTTTTACGGGGATAAAGGAAAAAAAAAATCTGAATCGGTATTGGAATCGCCTATTCAAGTGACATGAAAAATGGTGATCGGTATCACCCTGGAAAATACCAGATTGGAGTATTCCCAATTTTTGTTTTATTTTCTGTACATTGAACTACAGATTTGAGGCCTATGATTAGACTGGAGTTTTATGTGACTGTTCATTTTTGATTGCATCTGCTTTGGATTAATTCTGATATGACTAAACACTTGGATAATCCCAGTTCTCATTCATGTACTCCTATATGTTTCTTTGATGCTCTGTTCAGAATTTCTACAGCATGCTTGCTGGAAACAGGATACCGTGACAATTCAGATTGTGTTCGTTAAGCAGCATTCATTTATTTTTCACTCCTTTTCTGCACTGCTTGTGCACATTTGTTAAAGTTATCAACTAGAGAAAAAATAGTGTTGCATTGCATAGGTACTGAGAAGGCAATAATAGAGGTGATGGCACACGTTATGTAAAAAAAAAAAAAAAACTCCTTGCTAATACCAAATTAGTTATCTTAAATTACAAGAACAGATAGATGCTGGGGCAAATTAGCATAGCAGCTCCTAAAAAGGCATTTTAGACTGAAATTAAACATAAAATGTAAGTAACCTCATAATTTAACCTTGTCAAAACTGATAACAAATGAAGTAAACTTCTGCATGCATTAATTAAAATTTTGCCAGATATTTTGCCTGCTCACATTGTAACTGATCATTCTGTTTTAGCCATATTCTCATATTTAAAATATCAAGTAGAGTAACAATGGGGGAAAAAGTATGCCCCAAATATATTTTTGGAAAATACTGGCCAAAATCTTACACAGACATGATATTCTGTATGTCACCGCTTTGTGACATCTGCCAAGTGACAGCTGTAGTTTCCATTCTTCAGTTGAAAAGCTTTCTTGTTTCCATTAGTTGGAATTCCAAGCAAACACCCAGTTACTCTCATAGTTGTTGGTTTTTTTTTTTTTTATTTTTTTTTATTTTTATTAAGAGTCCACAAGAGAACTAAATGTGTGCTGGTTCCTGTGATTTTTCTGGACCATAGGAGATGAGTGTGTGTGCTTTTTCTAAGAAGTGTTTTTTGAATGTTGATTGATGAAAAGCTCCCACGCTTTTATTTTACGAGTGACGTATGAGGGACTTATTTTTTACTTTTTAGTAATCTTTTTAGTTAGCCAATAAAAGGTGTCATTTTGCTTGGCTTTTCTCTACATTCATAACGGCTAAAACGGTACACCCTAGTATTACTTTTTAGTACACATTTTAACTTAATATAAGCGTGGTTTTTAAAAAAATATACTCGGCAAAAAAAGAAATGTCCCCTGACTTTCAACTGTTTTTACTTTCAGTAGACTTAATGTGTAAATATTTGTATGAACACTAAAAGAGTCAACACCATAAGACATAAACTAAAAATGTTTCACAATGTGTCCCTGAATGAAGGGAGGCTCAAAATCAAAAGTACCAGTCAGTATCTGGTGTGGCCACCAGCTGCTGGAAGTACTGCAGTGCATCTCCTCCTCATGGACTGGACCAGATTTGTCAGTTCTTGCTGTGAGATGTTACCCCACTCTTCTACCAATGCACCTGCACGTTCCTGGACATTTCTGGGGGGAATGGCCCTAGTCCTCGCCCTGCGATCCAACAGGTCCCAGACGTGCTCAATGGGATTGAGATCTGGGCTCTTCGCTGGCCATGGCAGAACACTGACATTGCTGTCATGCAGAAACTCACGCACTTTTTGCCACTCCTGTCTGGTCCAGCGAAGGTGGGTTTGTGCCCATAGGCGGCGTTGTTGCTGGTGATGTCCGGTAAGGACCTGCCTTACAACAGGCCTGCAAGCCCTCAGTCCAGCCTCTCTCAGCCTATTGCGGACAGTCTGAGCACTGATGGAGGGATTGTGTGTTCCTGGTGTGACTCGGGCAGTTGTTGTGGCCATCCTGTACCTGTCACGCAGGTGTGATATTCGGATGTACCGATCCTGTGCAGGTGTTGTTA
>JANRMT010062850.1:15436153-15455095 GCA_026402145.1 Polypterus bichir lapradei | reverse complement strand
ATATTTTTTTTCCCAAAATGGTTTTATTGTAGGACATTGCCAATATGTGACCCATTGATGACATCACCATTCCTTGGGTACATTTTACACAATTTTATATGCGAGGTATCTGATTAATGAAAAATGGGGTGCTCTGCACATATTGAACTAGAATGTATTCCATTCCTAAATTCCATTCTCTTCCTGAAATTTTAATTAAGAAATCACTTTCCTTAACATTTTTTGCCATGCAGTACTTAGGAGATCCCATCTTCATTTTAGGTGACGTACTCAGTACTCCAAAGCCACATACTTCTGAAAACGCCGCCTTGGCATTACATTGTGGACAGGTAAAAAATGAAGAGTTTTGAAAACGCAGCCTCTAGTGTGGTATGTAGTTCTGACCTGATTGGATCCTGCTCATTACAACGTCTCATTTTCTGATTGGTCACCCTTCGTGGCAGGAAACCGTAATTCAAAATAGTCCACATAAAGGAGTTGCTTTCTGTGGGGCTTGTTGTGTTGCTTAACTCTATGCAGCTAAATTGTGTTTTGTACAATTTAAATGTTGCATACGTACACAAAAGGCTAATAATTTACTGGTCACTACAGTTTTGTGATAAATCCTGCGGCCAGTGGTGTTACTATTCCTTCAAAGATTTTTCTGATGATGCATGTATGCCCAGGGTAGGTGATCATCTGCACCATCTGTGTTTTGGTTCTGTTAGTGTGGATGGAGATACTTTTGCAAATGATGTGTGAATGTTAGACTATCAGGGTACACCCCGCACATTTTGAACAATTTCTAGGGATCTTTTATGACCACCACAGAGAGTCAGATCCTCAGTTTTATGTCTCATCCGAAGGACGCACCGGTTTTTACAGCACAGTGTCCCTTTGTCACTGCACTGGGGCATTGGTGTCATGCGCAGTACACAGGGTAAGCGCCGCCTCTTTACATTGCCTCCCAGTCTCTGTGTGTTGCTTTTTCATATGGGATTCAGGATTTCAGCCATCTCCTAAGAACGTGAGCTTTAGGTTCCCTGGTCAGATTAGTATGGTGTGAGGGAAGGTGGACAGAGATTGTTTTTGTTTCATTCATAAATGAAAACTTAGTGCTAATCCACACTAGACGCTGCCATTTTGTGTGTCTGGTTGCTGAGATGTAGTGTGGTTGCTCAGCATGTGATGCACGTGGCTGGTGACATTGTGGAGGTCTCGCTATACAAGGTGGATTGATGCATCTCAAAAAAGACTTGAACAAAACAAGCAAAAAATATTTAAGAAGATGTGTTCAGTTCCTGCTTGGTTAGGAGTGCAGATTTTTGCTTAGCATTTTGGTTCATCAGTCCTTATATCTGACTTTTGATGTCTCCTTCCTTCTCTAAGAAAGACGTTAGCTCATCCTGCTGCACTCCACGTCTTGCTCAGCTGCACTGTCTGCCATAGTATCCATCCATCCATCCATTATCCAACCCGCTATATCCTAACTACAGGGACACGGGGGTCTGCTGGAGCCAATCCAAGCCAACACAGGGCGCAAGGCAGGAAACAAATCCCGGGCAGGGAGCCAGCCCACCACAGCTGCCATAGTATACGTTCTCATATGTGTGCTCTCAGTTTATTTTGTGTTTCAAATCACCACAGATCAATTCCAGGTGCTTATTCTTAAAGTGAATAACTATTGAGAAAGTGATTTTTAGTTAATTTCTCATTTTATTGTACTCATGAGGTTGTGACGTCACTGGATGTCATGTATAAATCGGACTGCTAATTCATTTTCTTTCATCATTCAGTGGATAAAACGCTTTCTCTGTTTCTCTTAGTCAGTTTTTCCTTCGAGTAGACCTTAGCAGTAGGACCTTTATTTTAGTTGTGACTTTTTTCTAACCCTGACTCTTGAGTAACGTCTTGCTCTTGTGTTCCTGGTTGTCTGTTTTAGTTTGATCTCATGGTTTTGGCCGTCGTCAGTTATCATTTTATCATTTCCTGGTATTTTAGTCTCGTGATAATTCTCAGGCATGTCAGCATGTTCTTAACTGCCAGTTGTGATGGTAAAATAATTCAAACTGTTCAGAAGTTCAGATTTTGTGTTCTTTAACAGTTGTTGCCAGTGATTTGGTCTTAAATGGCACATGAACTTCATTTCCTGCTCAATGCCGTTGTTCCTCATGTTCCACCCTTCACTGAACCTCCCAGCAGACTTCCAACACGTTCTTGTTTAAGAAGTGTGATGCTCTTATAGTTACTGCTAGTGGCGAGCTTACAAATGCTGTTGTGCCCGTGCCCCGCCCACTCAACTGACCACACCCCCTTTGACATTCACTCTGTAGTCACCTTCTTGCCAAGTTCCAGGCAAGACGTTCTGCAGTGATTGGCCATTGTGCTCTTACTGCTTCATTTTCATTCACTCATTTATTTTCCTAACCTGCTTACCCATGGCTGGGTGGTGGGGCATCTGGACCCTATCCCAGCAGCCATCAGTCTGTGCTTAAGCTGTTGCTCCTTGTGCCCCGCCCACACAATTAGCCACACTCCCACTAGGCAGCTGCTCATTTCAGATTGGTTACACTTCTTATTCATGGTCCACTTTTTCCCAATTCCTTGTGTTACTCTTCATCAATTTTTGAAGCGTCATACCATTTCTTGAGGGGTGTGTACCTTCAGAAAATCCTGTGTTTCAGTGGACCCCTTGAAACTACGATACCTGATTTGATATTCTATCTGCCGTAGCATTAGAGGTACGCCTTCTTTAGAATTGGTCAGGTCTTTAGAGATGTCTGATATTCTTGTGGTCTGCAAGTGTCTGAGCGTCGATGATAACCCGATGAGTATTTGCCTCCTCTCCTGTGGTGTTACTTTGTACGTGTGTCTTTCACCACTTCGTCCCATTTCAATGCAATAAACTTCTCCTACTAATATAAGTCTGTGTTGTCTTTGCTTAAAGAAGATGTCTCCTCTGGGTTCTTCAGCATGACCAGACTGCTGGCTACTGCAGTGCTGTGGTAAGACCCTGATTTATCTGCTTAGAGGATAAGCCAGCATCATCTCCGCTCTGTTCTGACACCAAACAGCCATCAGGGGCTACATGAGGAAAGACACTGGAGCTCATCTGTTTGCCACACATCTCCAGAGTCCCCATGTTCATGTCCAGGTAAAGTCAATAGATGACTGCCTATTTAGATTATATAGTGCCTTTCACAATTAGTGGCTTTATAAGCCAATCCACAATTTATACATGATATAGTGCCTTTTATACCAAGTGTTATCCAATGACGTTTTATAAACTAATCATCAGTCTTTACCTGCAATAATGCATTTCACAGGGAGCATTACCACAGAACTTTATAGCAATCTGTACATTCTACTGCGTATTTTGAAGGGCTTTGTCTTGTAGAGCATTAAAAATCAAACCACAGTCTTTACATTATATAGCGTCTTTCACAATCAGCATAGAGCTTTTCTAAAATAATCAGCACTCTGTTGTCACACATGCACGTCAGAAGACCTCCTCGCAGGCTCAGTTGAGGTATGTAATCATCTGCCGAGACGAGAGGGGGCGCTGCTCCTAATGTTGTCATCTCCTTCTTTTCCCACATTGTCGAGATGCCATCTGGTGAGGGCATTTTACCCCATTCCTTCCGGTCCAACCGCTATAAAGCCCCAGGCGTCCCGGAAGGAGGCATCATTACTGGCTCGTGCAATCTGCCGAGAGGAGCTCCACTAGCAAGGACTGCCGCCCTTCAATACTTTAATTTACCCGAATTCCAGCATCCGATACGCACACTGAAGAGTGACATTTCTTTTCTGTTGATTTTCTTTGTCCTGGGACAATAAAAGGGAGGACCCGGTTGGCACTCCAAAATGTATTCCGGTCCATCCCACACCCAGCTATACTGTATAAAAAAAATCATCAATCTTTACATTATATAGCACACTTATAGTGAACATTATCTTTTTGAGCTTTATATATCAGTCCTCTATCTTATATAGTGCCTTTCATTTTGTCCTTCGTCTTTCAATCATGTATTGTCTTTCTTAAAGAATATACGTGGATTGCAAAGTAACCTTTCATCCACAAAAGTTCCAGTCTCACCTGTCTTTGAAGGAATTGCAAATAAAATACAATTTATTTTTTGTATAGCCCAAAATCACAGAAGAAGCGCCAGAATGGGCTTTAACAGGCCCTGCCTCTTCACAGCCCCCCAGCCTTGTCTCTCTAAGAAGACAAGGATAAAAATGGAAGAAACCTTGGGGAAGGCAGTTCAAAGAGAGACCCCTGTCCAGGTAGGTTGGGTGTGCAGTGGGTGCCAAAAAGAAAAAGGGGGTCAATCCAATACAATACACAGAACAGAACAGAACACAAGTAATCCTCAATGCAGTATAACAGTAAAATAAAAATCTTACAGGTACGGAGCAGAATGTAACAGTAGATGATATCACATAATAGGATTTGGATTTGTTTAGAGTCCTGGAGACCTCAGCTATCAAGCTGCCTCCCCCTATTGGCCTTTATACAGCTGAAACAGTGCTGGGCCAGCCAATCCAATGAAAGGACCCCTCTACCCGACAATTCCTGCAATCCTGCATCAGGGATGACTTTACCTTAGGCAGGCAGAACAACTTGGCAGGTGGGCTGTGGCACCAAGTGCCACATTTGAGTACCGAGAAGAGAAAAAGAATAGGTGAGGGTTAGCATCAAATTATAACTATCATGATACTGATGCTTTAGTGCTAATGACTGACAACAGAGATGCAGTCTGTACAGTAAATCAGCAGCTCTAGTCAGGGTGTGCTAAACTGAAGTGGTGAGTCTTCAGCCGGGATTTAAAGGCTGAGACTGAAGGGGCATCTCTTATAGAAGCAGGAAGACCACTTCACAGTTTAGGGGCCCTGTAACTAAAAACTCGACCTCCCACTGTTATTTTATTAATCCTTGGAATCATAAGCAGACCGGCATCTTGAGATCTTAATGTACGTTTTGGTTTGTAAGTCATGATAAGCTCAGACAAGTAAGCCGGACCTCGGCCATTTAAGGCTTTATATGTTAAAAGGAGGATTTTGAAAACTGCCCTAAACTTAACCGGGAGCCAGTGTAAGGATTTAAGAACTGGAGTTATGTGTTCATATTTTCTTGTTCTTGTAATAATTCTTGCAGCTGCATTTTGGATTAACTGGAAGCTTTACAAAGAACAGTTTGAACATCCAGTGAACACCGCATTGCAGTAGCCAATCCTTCTAGAAATAAATGCATAAATTAATTTCTCAGAATCCTGTTTATTTAGAAAGCACCTTAGTTTCCCAACAATTGTAAGATGGAAGAAACATGATTGGGACAATCTGCGCCTTAAATGACATGCCAGAACCAAAGGTAACTCCTAGATTGTGGGCTGTTTCAGTAAAATGAAACGCGATTCCAACTGAGTTAAATGATGACAAAATATTATTGCGATCAGCGTCATTCCCTCCAATAATTAACATCTCTGTTTTATCTGTGTTTAAAGACAAGTAGTTCTCCTCCATCCACTCCTTTAATTCACTAACACAACTAATTAAAGACAACATCGGAGAAACTTAACTTATCTAAATGAAAGTATAACTGGGTGTCATCTGCGTATGAGTGAAAATTAACAAGATGTCTTCTAATGAGAGATCCTAGTGGAAGCATGTAAAGTGAAAACAGCAAAGGGCCCAGTAATCAATCAGTCAGTCCTTTTTTATGTAGTACCTTCCACAGCGATTTCAGCTTTTTTGAAAACTTTATAGAATGGTTGCTTTGTGCGTGATCACAAACTATTTGCAAAGCTGTTTGTCATTTTTATATAGCCTTTTATATTAGCCTTCGATGGCAAATGCTTCTTATTTACTTAACATAATCCATAAATCCATTCTCTAAACCTGCTTTATCCTGAGCAGAGTTGTGACGAAGTGCGAGTCTATCCCAGTAAGCATAAAGCACATGTCTATTAAAGGGTGACTCCATCTGTTCTTACTGAATATAGTGCCTCTCACAAAGCCGTTAATAACAGTCAATCATGTGTACTCCCTGTATAGCACCCTCGAGTGTCATCGACATTAAAAGACACTACAGTATAATAAATAATCCATCAGTCTGGACATTGGGTTTTTCATAGCAATGACATTTACAGTTGAAGTCAGAAGTTTCCGTACACTTAGGGTGAATTCTTTAAACTCACTTTATAAGCCCTCCACAGATTTTATACTAATAAACTATACATTTGAGGTATCATTTGAGATGTCTACTTTGTGTGGGACAAAAGTAATTTTTTCCAACAATGCTCACAGACCTCGGAGTATTTCACTTTTTGACTATATCGCAATTCCAGTGGGTCACAAGTTTCCATACACTTTGTTAATATTTGGTCTCACTGCCCTTAAATTGTTTAACTTGAGCCCATTTTGGGTCGTCTTCCACAGGCTTCTTAAAATAAGTTGCTGGAATTTTGGCCCATTCCTCCAGACAGCGCTGGTGTTACTGGGAAAGCTTTGTTGGTATCCTGGGCTCACACATGCTTTTTCAGTTCTGCCCATAAATTTTCACTTTGATTGAGGTCAAGGCCACTCCGATACTTTGACCATGTTGTCCTTAAGCCATTTTGCGACAGTTCTGGAGGTATTCTTGGGGTTGTTATTCATTTGAAAGTCCCATCTATGACTGAACTTCAACTTCCTTGCTGAGCTCTTGAGATCTTGCTGCAGTATAACTTCATTATTTTCCATCCTCATGATGCCATCTATTTTGTGAAGTGCACCAGTCTTAGTAAAGCACCCCCATAACATGATGCTCCCACTCCTATGCTTGATGGCTGAGATGGTGTTCTTTGGCTTGCATGCCTCACCCTTTATCCTTCAAACATAACAATGGTCATTATGGCCAAACAATTCAATCCTGGATTCATCAGAACAGAGGATATTTCTCCAGAAGGTGAGATCTTTGTCCCCATGTGCCATTGCAGACTGCAGTCTGGTTCTGTGAGGGTGGCTGTGGAGCAGCAGCTTCTTCTTTGTTGAGCACCTTTTCAGGTCATGTCAATACACGACTTGTTCTACTGTGGATATCAATACTTGTGTACCTGATTCCTCCAGTATCTTCACGGGGTCCTTTGCTGTTGTTCTGGGATTGAGTTGCACTTTTTGTACCAAAGTCTGTTCTTTTCTAGGATACAGAAAACGTCTCCATCCTGAGCAGCCTGACGGCTGTGTGGTCCCATGGTGTTTATACTTCTGTATTGTTTGAAGAGATGAATTTGGAACTTTCAGGCATTTGGAAATTGTTCTTAAGGATAAACCAGAGTTGTGGAGGGTCCACTATTTTTTTTCTGAGGTCTTGGCTGATTTCTTTTGATTCTCCCATAATGTCAAGCAAAAAGGCAGTGAGTCTGATGGTAGGACATCCACATGTTGTCTCCAGATAGGATAACTGGTGATAAGAAACCAACTGTCTAATTGCCCACACGCTTGACTTCATTTTCTAGAATTTTCCAAACTGTTTAAAGGCACAGTTAACAAAGTGTATGTGAACTTGTGACCCACTGGAATTATGATACATTCAATAAAAACTGAAATAATCTGAGGTCTGTGAAGATCATTGGAAAAAATTACTTTTGCCCTGCACAAAGTAGACGTCTTAAAACGATACGCCAAATTTATAGTTTCTTAGTAAAAAATCTGAGGAGGGGTTAAAAAGTGAGTTTTAAAGAATTCACCCAAAGCTCTAAGTTCAACTATAGAAATCAATCAATGATTACTTGATATAATGACTTTCATAGTGAATATTCATGTTCAACGTCTTTCTTCATTCTGTACTATTATTATTTTTACGTGACTGATGTCTTTATCCAACATTTGAGATATAAATTGTTACATTTCTTTGCTTTTTCCAGTTTCAGTACAGGCGAGTTAAGTGACCTGCTTGTGTTCACACGGTGTCAGCAGTGGGATTTGAACCAACAAGCTTGGGTTTAAAATCCAAAGCCTTAACCAACCACTATGCCACACTGCCTGCCTGTCCACACACACACACACACACACACAGAGTTCAGAATCATCAATAAACCTAACACAGTCATCTGTGCAATGTGGGTGGAGAAACACTCAACACAAGGAGAACGTGCAAACTCCACACGCATCACATTCGAAACCAGTACACTGGATCTGAGAGGCTGCAGGGTTAAACATTACGCCGCAGTGTCACCCGTGAGTGCGTCTTTAATCATTTTCTAACATGCATTTCCAGATTTGAGTCGTGGGGAGCTGATGCTTTTCCCGGCGGTATGAGCACATCCATGAATAGGTCCGCAGGGTGGTGTTATAGAGATGATCTAGGGTGGCGTGAACCATCAACCTCATTAAACATCAGCTTTAATACAGTTGAACGCCGTCAATTGCTTGTCATTGCACTATAGTCTTTTTACATTTACAAAATGTTCCAAATGTGATCTATCTACTCATTACGCTAAATCATTGTCGGGCAACCGGTGCGCCGCCGTGGACTTTTCTAGGGGCGCCGCGAAAACGTTTGTAAAATATTTAAAATTGCTAGTGTTTTTGAACTTTTGGTTGATTAAAAAGATAATGTTAAAAAAAAATATGTTGGAAAAACAGATAACGGTTAATCAGATGGCTGAATAAACGAATGTATTTATTTTGAATGCAAGTTAAACTTTTCGCTGTTCACCATTCATCATAATATCAACACCAGCGGCGTCAAAAACACATCTCGTGAGACTTAAAAAGTCACGTTGTTAGAAGATCTCGCTCACTGTACGGATAGAAGAAGGCGGAGCAAATATAGAACGAGAAAATACGAACGCTACATTTCGGCTCTTGCCGACGAGAGAGTATCGCTGTAGCTGCAGTTCTCACCACTTAATCGTCTGAGTATTACTATGGAAAAATTAACCTTATTTTCGCTGTGGCACCGCTGAACAACACAGTAAACTTTGTAAACTCAGTGACCTTTTCCAGTTCTTTGTGGTGACGCAAGCATTCGACACTTCCTTGTAATTTAATTTTCAACGCAGCCCCTCAGGTGCTCCGCGAAAGAAAATTTTTGGACTTAGTGCGCCGCAACTCGAAAAAGGTTGCCTTTCACTGCGCTAAATAATAATAATAATTATTATTATTAAGTTATTTTGCAGACGTCGTTATCCAAGTCATTCTTTTGTTTTTCCAGTTGGAGCACAAGCAGGTGAAGAGATTTGCTGATGGTCACACAGGTGTCAGTAGTGGGATTTGAACCCACAGCCTCAGGGTTTGAAGCAAACCACTGAAATGAGTCAAAATTACACCGAAGTTCATAGAATCAAAAAGGAGGAGTGTGAGGGAAAAAGGGATCCCACTGCAACTACAGACACTCCCTTAATCCATGCCAATCTGTGCCACCTGCCTGCCTCATCAAGTAGATATCAGACAGACAAGGTGGGAAAAAAAATGAAAATAAAGTCTCCATTCCAAAACTGTGATGGGTCCTGTCTGCAATGGCTGCTGGGTGGGCTGATCCAGTGCACCGGTGTGTGTTTGGTGCTGATACCAGTGCCACAAATTAATTCTCCAGCCTGCTTTACTTTGTGTCTGTAGGGTGCCATCCTGCCCTGTCCAAGCATGGCTGCTGATAACCCGCTCTCGGGGGGATTCCCTCTGGTCAGCCTGCGGCGTTGCTATCTTGTAGCACGTCTGGGGCCGCCTGTACTAATCCAGCCTCCCGGCACTGCAGGCCTGCCACGGTGCGGCTCTCCCCTGTGTCACTTGTGGTTTTGGTGGGTGGAGGTAGGATTTGGAATAAAAGATTCATAAAGTGTGGGGGTGCATGGTGGGCAAACCAAGTGAGAAGGTGACATGTTGGAGGCCCGATTCCTCCTCAAACGTCTCGGAAGTATTAGGCATTGAAGTGTGTGTGTGTCCACAACAGGTGCCTACTGCATGACTGGCATTGTGCACCCCACCCCCGCTGAGCCCTGCAGGTCGCGCTCTGCCCTGCTTGAGATTCTCGTGAGATGAACCGTCACTAATTGGGGGGACACCCTCTGCAAGAGTGATGCTGAAACCCGCACCAGCACTAGGGGAGCTAAGCGATAGAAGGGCTGTCGATTGGCCCATGGCTGTCCAGAGCCCACTTAGCCAGCCTAGACACTGTCTGTCAGTGGGACGACTTGTACCCGCCCTAGGGGACTTCACTTTCTGTGCGGCGGTACTGCTGGCGCAAACTCCAGCAGCAGCAGCAAAAATGGAGGGCTGCCGAGATGCACAAATGCAATGTGACAGGAAAAGGCTGCCCAGCCTCCAGTCGGGAGCATCCGCTGGCCGAGAGCAGTCGCGTCAGGCGTGAGTAATTGGCAGTGACAGGAGGTGGGGGGCTGGGGGTCAGTGAAGTGGGCATCTCAAGAGCTGGAAATTTACAAAGGTCTGTCAGATTCCACGTTTGGTGTCAATGGCCACCATAAAGGTGAGCCTCGTATTGGGTAGCTGGCAGGGGTGCGTGGTAAGTGTGGCATGCAATGGGGAAGTGCGCCAGCTGGGCTTGTGTTGGCCACCAGTCAAAGTGGCCCGCTTCTACAACATTAAACTCATTGGATTATATCAGAGCCCATCACTTCGTGCTCACCGGCCAAGCACCCCTGATTGCATGGATGGACAGAAGCCAGTGAACAGCAACTGTTATGTGATGAGAGCACATTTGGGTATCATGAGATGTTCCTGGTCGGTGATATGTTTGAATGATGGGACACTCTGAGTGGACTAATGTGTAAAATGAGCCACACCTGAAACAGTCCTCACTCTGAGCCGACACTTATGTCAGATTTTCCCAGTCTTTACAGTGATGCATGCAGAGACAGCCCATTCCAGGTTTAGCGTTGTGCATGAACTCGTTCAAAAGAGCGCCTTCATTGAACAAGCTCATTTTTCTAAGAATGGTGAACTTAACGTAACGTAATTGCAAGTGAAGAACTTGAACGTGAGCTCGTTCAGTTTTATTTGACATTCCGGATCTCGTTTAGGTCAGGATTAAACGTTTTGCTTTACCCTGTAATGTAGGTGTGGCGCCGAATTTCGTACGATTTTTTTGCCATTTGTTTGTACTCGGAAAAAAAAAAAACGTGAAATCAAATCGGCGCTGTCTGAGTCTGTGTGCTTGTGCTTAAGCCGCAGCCCCGCTGACACGAGCACGCCTTGAAGCTCCGCTTTCGTTTTTAGGAGAACGTTGGACTTCGCGAGGCCACTTTATATTTTTCCCTGTTGGACATGCAATATGTGACGCGGATTGTGACCGGCAGCGTAACACGTTAGTTCACCTACACACTGGTCCACAGTCACCATTTGTGTCACACGGTTGGAAATAGAGCGGTAATTTATATGTAGACTTGAATCTATCTATTGTTTTTTGGTACCGGGAATATATTAGCATCTGCGGTGGGCTGGCGCCCTGCCCGGGGTTTGTTTCCTGCCTTGCTCCCTGTGTTGGCTGGGATTGGCTCCAGCAGACCCCCGTGACCCTGTAGTTAGGATATAGCGGGTTGGATAATGGATGGATGGATGGATATTAGCATATACTGTATGGTTATATGTGTTTGTTGCTGGGTATAACTCCAGCCATCCATTTTCCAACCCGTTGAATCCGAACACAGAGTCACGGGGATCTGCAGGAGCCAATCCCAGCCAACACAGGGCACAAGGCAGGAACCAATCCCGGGCAGGGCGCCAACCCACCGCAGTGGGTATAACTCAATAAAGTGTATTTAAATTAAAAAAGTCTTCATAATTATTATATTTTATTCAAGAACACTGTAATAGCCTAATATAAGGCATTAAAAATTGAAAAAAGTAAACTCATGGGTCATTTATTCTCACTCCTTAAAAAATACAAAATGAACTGAACATGAACGAGTTCACAATTGAAATGGTATACTATGAACGTGAATTTATTCATTTTAATCTGTGTGAACTGAACTTGGAGCGAGTTCTTGTGAGGTGTGAACTTGCACAGCCCAGTCTAGGTTACTCCTCTAAGTGGACAGGCACACCTGGTCAAGGAGACACCCCTTCTGGTGAGCAGACACATGTGTGTAAGTCTCCATTTGAGATGACCCACAGTGCCTTCAGAAGTTCTTCAGGCCTCTTCACTTTTTCATATTTTGTTATGTGACCAGCCAGATCCTAAAATCCATTAAATTAATTTTCTCCCACATCAAGCAACACTCGACACCCCAGAATGACAAAGCGAAAATTTTTTTTTTACAATTTTTGCAGTTTTATTAAAAACAGCAACCTGAAACATTCCATTGATACCAGCATTCAGACCCTTTACTCTGTACTTCGTTGAAGTCCCTTTGGCAGCCATTCCAGCCTGGGGTCTTTTTGGATCTGAGGTGACAAACTTCACATCCTTGGATTTGTGGATTTTCTGCCATTCTTCGCTGCAGATCCTCTCAAGCTTTGTCAGGCTGGATGGAGACCCTTGGTGTATGGCTGTTTTCAGGTCTCTCTAGAGACATTCCATTGAGCTGAAGTCCAAGCTGTTGCTGGGCAACTCAAGGACGTTCACGGAGATGTTCCTAAGCCCCAATGTGTTGTCTTTGCTTTGTCCTGTTGGAAGTTGAACCTTCAGCCGGGTCTGAGGTCTAGAGTGCTCTTCAGCAGGTTTTCATGAATAAATATCTCCATACTTTGGTCCGTTAAGCTTTCCCTTGACCCTGACTAACCTCCCATTTCATGATGCTACCACCATCATGTTCCACTGTTGGAATGGTGAAGAGTGGGGCCTGTTTTTTTTTATTTTTTTATTTTTTTACCAATAGGATCTTAGGTTCTATAGACCAGAAAATTGTGTTTCCCACAGTCCAAGTGCACTTTAGGTGCCTTTTTGAAAACTTCAAGTGGGCCTCCATGTGCATTTTACTGATGAGAGGCTTCTGTCTGGCCACAGTGTTATCAAGCCCAGATCTGTAGAGTGTTGCAGTGATGGTTGTCCTTCTGGAAATTTCTCCCGTCTCCACACAGGTTCTGTGGAGATCAACCAGAGTGACCATTGCGTTTTTGGTTCCCTGTTTTACCAAGGTCCTTCTCCTATTAATTCTAGGAAGGGTTGTGTTTTTTCTAAACTTCTTCCATTTCAGAATTATGAAGCAACGGTGCTCTTGGGAACGTTAAACATTGCAGTAACGTTTCTGTATCCTTCACCAGGTCCATGCCTTGACACAGCCCTGCTTCTGAGCTCTGCAGGTGTTTCCTTGGACCTCATGGCTTGGTTTTGGCTCAACGGTGGGACCTCCTATAGACAGCTAATCAGTCCAATCAACTGAATTAACCACATTTTGTTTTGTTTGGACTCCAAATAAAGGTGTAGAAACATTTCAACGATGAGATGCACCTGAGCCACGCTTCAAGTGGCATAGTAATGGCTCAATGGAATATTTCAGATTATTTATTTTTAATGAATTTGCAAAAAATTCCAAAATTCGGTTTTCGCTTTGGAGTGTTGAGTGTTGCTTGATGTGGAGACAAAAAAAATTAACTTAAAGGATTTTAGCACAAGACTGCAACATCACAAAATGTGTCAAAAGTGAAGGGGTCTCGGTCCTTTCTGAATCCCCTCGATGTGTATAATGGCACACACCTGCCCATGCCTCGTCCCTTGCTGTGTCACATATACGCTGCCAAGTGTCGACACTCTGGTTGTGTATAACTGGACACACCTAACCCCCCCCCCCCCACACACACAGCCGTCTCCTCTCATTTCTGTAGTCTTTACAAAATGAGTCGAATGAAAGCAGAAACACACCTGACCAGGCCAGCTCTCCAAATGGAGATGTTTCTGTCACTGAACACACACCAGCTAATGTCTCCATCCTGAGCGGACACACTTTTACACCGAGACACAGTCTTCTGTCTGTCATGTTTTCTCACCTGGAGGTTGGAGTTGGGGGAGCATGCTCTGATTACAATGCATTTGCCACATCCACCACCTGACGACCCACCCGGATTGGGACACGAGTGCATCTGTGCTACGGGTGACCCTCAGCACCACACTGAAAATGTGTAAGCTCTTCACGAGTGCACAGAACTGAATTAATAGTTTATAGCAGAAGAAGTGACTGTGCAGGGTCCGCAACTGTAAAAGCTCAGACACCCGGAAATCCACCTGCCATCTCCAAGTTTTCTTCATAATGTGAGTTTATACCTGCTGCTGTCTTCTCTCTTTTTCAATTTGCTGGACAAATATCTACAGTGAATTGAGAAAGTATTCAGACCCCCTTACTTCCTGCATGCTTTATTGTGTGGTTGATTTAATTTTAAATGGACACATATGCCATTTTTGCAATCAAACTACACTCAATAACCCAAACTGACATTATTTTCAGAATATCTTCTAAATGCATTAAAAATCAAAAACTGAAATTTCCCATCTCTGTAAGAATTCACAGTTTGCTGTGGGACTCCAAATTGTGATCAGGTGTGTCCAGTTTGCTGTAATTCTCCTTGAGATGTTTCTATTTTGATTGGAGTCCACCTGTGGCAAAATGAATAAATTCGACATCCTTATATATAATTTAAATACTATCCGTATGTATGGTGTTCGCGTCAATACCTCGACTCAATACAAGTTAGAACCATGCAATGGGACTCTGCCTCTGTAGTTAGAACATAATGTGACAAATGCAGACACAGTATTGCATGATTGGCTAAGAATGTGCAAATGCTTCAGTGACGCTGCTGGACGGCTGAGTATAGTAACCCAATGTTGGTTCAAGCAGATAACAGTAAGTTCGGTTGGTTTTTGGAACGTTGATTTGGTGGGGCGTACTTTCCAGGACTAACATCGTCGACTGACTTAAACCCTTCGACAGCTCCAGAACCGTAAGTAATTTAGTACGTATCGCCATTTGCTTGGTACGTCGAAATCTATCTTTGGGCAGTTCGGTTTTGGCATCTGTCCTTCTGACATCTATTGGCAAACTGAGTAATGATAGCAGGGTATTAACAACGGTCATTGTTTAAATTTTAGCCGATCTCAGATGTAAAATGACCACGCCAACATAATTATTACTCCGACTCAGATTAGAGTAGTAAAATACGGTTTGTTTTGAAAATTTGTTTGCAGGAAAAAAATCAAATAAGGTGCGCCGAAGAGCTGAGTTCATGTCTCGCAGCCCTGTTTAAACAGGAAGCTCTTCATTACATCGGCCGAAAAGGCCTATTTTAAGCACAAATTATGATAACAAAATCATTTCAATGACTTAAAAAATCAAATAATTATTTGCAGAGAAAGTATGGATTTCACAAACGTAGAATTTGTAGCCCGATTCGATCAGGTTCCCAGTCGCTAGTCATTTATAAAAGCACACGTGGACCTGCGTATAGAAGGTCCCACAATTCACACTGCATGGCAGGACAAAAAAACAAGCCCCGACGTGCAAGGAACTGTCTGTAGACCTCCACGATCAAATCGTGGTGAGGCACAGATCAGGACAAGGGGACAAAACCATTTGGAAAGCTTCAAGTGTCTCCAGGAGTACAATGGCCTCAAAGATTGTGAAACGGAAAAGGTTTGAAACCACCAAGACTCTTTCTAAAGATGAACATCCGGGCCAAATTTAGGAATCCATGACGAGGTGCATGGTCAGGGAGGTGACCAAAACCCCAATAGTCACACTAACAGAGACTTTCACAAGTACTCTGTTGAGATGGGAGAACCTGTTGGAAGGACAAGCATCTCAACAGCACTCAGGTGCTTATGGTGGAGTGGCCAGACAGAAGCTACTTCTGAGTTAAAATCATTTAAGAGGATGATGAGCTGATGAGACAAAAACTGAACACTTTGGGCAGAACTCCAAGCACTATGTCTGATGAGACCGCATGGGCCCTGCTCATCACCTGCCTAACACCATCCATTTGGTTAAGCATGGTGTGGGCAGCATGGGTGATTCTCAGTGGCAGGAACTCAGAGTCTGCTCAGAATTGCGGGAAGGATAAATGAAGCCAAATACTAAGGAGACAACCTGCACCAGAGTGAATGTGACTTCAGACTGAGGGGACGATTCACATTTCAGCATGAAATACAGCAAAGACAACTCTAGACTGGCTTTGCAATTAGACTCTGAGTTTTCTCCTGAGGGGTCCCGCCAAAGTCCAAACTTAAACCCACTGAACATGTGTGGCCAGACCAGAGGTTGACACATGCTTCTCATCCAATCTAATGGAGCTTGAGAGGATCTGCCATGAAGAATGTCATAAACTGCCCTAATCCAGTGGTGCAAAGCTTGTAGAGACTTACCCAAGAAGTTGTGGGGCTTCTACAAAGTACTGAATTATGGGTCAGAATACTTCTGTTTTTGATTTTTAGTAAATCTGCAAACCTTTCAGAAGACATGATTTCACTTTGTCATTATGGGTTATTGAGTGTAGATTGATGGGCAAAAATATATTAGCTTAAAATGAAATCTACAATGCAATAAAGTGTGTAGAAAGTGAGGGCATCTGAATACTTTCTGAATCCACTGTATGCTAAGACGCAACTGACCAAATGCAAGAACTTCAAAGGGTTCAGATCCAAAATCTATAGTACTTCTGTTCTCTTGTCTTTTTATAATGTTAACATCGGAGGTTGTTTTAAGATACATTGTTCTGTCCATTTGCCTATTCTTGACACCACTGAATTAACTTTGCTGTCTCTAACTTTTCTTACTGATCTGTCATGGCCTGCGATTTACTTGTAGACCACTTGCCAGTGCCAACTGCTACGAAAGGCACTATATGCAAAGGTTTTAATTTGATGCTTCATTAACAACTATGAGGGGTCAATGGTGCCCTGTTCATTCACTGGCCAAATGGACATCTGCTGGGCACAGTGACACATAGGCTTCTGCCTCCTGGTAGGGATGGCCTCCCTGAAGCAAGCAGTTGAGGGTCCGACTGAGCACGAGATCGCCTAGCAGGGCCACCACATCAGCCAAGGGCCCGTCCTCTCGTGGCCGCCGAGGCTAATTGTACAGCCCTCATCGAAAGGAGATTATCTTGGCTCCTTTATATCTCAATGTGTCTGGATCTGCCCCCCACCCCGCATCGCGCAGCTTCTCAGCTGCTGCCCTCTGCTTAACCAGCTAATAAATATGAAAACAGCAGGTTTTAAACTTTTATACGACGACGTACTTTAAAAGATTAGCTCCTCAATAGAGTTCCATGGAAATCCCTCCAGCTCATAATGGTCTATGTTAACTCATAAAAACGTGGAACACAAAAGGAGCAGGACGCGCGTCTTTTCACGGCTAAAGCGTTTTCCCAGGACCGCTTTGAGAGGGGATTGCCGGCGACACGCTCCGCTGCCTTATCCTAATGAGCGTGAAAGCGGAGCTCAATGCGGCAGGTGCGCCGGGGGTGGAGCGAAGGTCCCGTCAGGGGAGGCAGCTGCCTGAGGAAGCCCGCCCCGCCCGAGCCGAGCCCGGAGAGCGGGCAGCCCAACAAAGGGAGGGAGCGCCGTGAAATCGGGATTAACCCCAAGCCGAAAGGCGCAACAAGGCTCAGCGCCGGGCCGATTCAGCCTGAGCCAGAGTTGGAGTCAGAGTCGAGACCGGGGTTCCAAGAACGAGCACGCGCTTCCGCCTTCCAGAGCGCATGCCCGGTTGGGTCTACTCGGCTCGGCTCGGGGCGGGGCCGCGCAAAAACTAGTCGACTACAGTATTCTCTTTCAAGGTGCGCAGATTGTTTTGTGGGGAGTCGAAAAGATGGCATCGATTAACCGATAGGCTGCTCACGCATATGGTGGTAACACTGTTCAGTTAAAAATCAGCAGAAAAAATGTCTGCAATTGCAAGAGTTTTGTGTGGTGGAAACAGCAGTCGTTCATTCACTGAAACAGTTTACTGCCTAACATCCGAAAGTGCTGCTTTGTAGTTTCGGCTGTTTGTGTAGAGATACTTGGTATTTAATGATTTGAGATTATACCATAGTTTCGTTTTTATTTCCTGCAGTTTCTTTATCTCCATTGATTTTAATTGTATCTGTCATGGAAATCAGTTTCAAAATTGTAAACTAATTCCAAAAGTTCCAAACTCAAAAACATATTTTTTAGTGTAGTTGCAACTTGTCATATGTGGACACCGCATCACAGTGCTTGAACTCAGGTTTGGTCCTTGCCCGGTGGGTCTTCTGTATGAATATTCCATGTCGTTAATATGTCATAAAGACAAGCTGTCAGGTGACACTTAGCCAACCCACTGGGGTGAGCCAAGCAGCCATCTCTCAGACACACACCTGTAGTGGCCAAAGCAAATTCAGGACGCACTGCGTTTAAAACACAAATGTAAGTGGGTAGCGTTTGATATTACATGAATTAATGTATGAATTATGTATTCTGAATTGAATCAGTCTCGTACAGTGGCTCCTTAATATTCTTACATATCCTTTTCTCCCCAAATTCCTTCTTTTCTGCACATGACATCCCAAAATAACCACATAGCACCACTACTTAGAGTGATATAGAGACCTTCTCAGCATCCCCTCTTACCTCAGTCTCAAAGCTTAAAAAACCAGCATATTCAGTCTGCTGTCTTATTACTGATTTACTCATTTCACTTATTAACATGCATCTGCAGCTCGACTCTCTGTACCGCACATCAAACTCTGCTCTATGGGAGCTCGAGTGTCCTCTCATCGTGCTCCTCAACTCTGGAATTCTCTTCCCTATCACAGCTGTCAACTGGACTCAATAACACAATTTAAAACTACTCTCAAAACGTATCACTTCAAACTGGAATACCAACTAGGATCTTACTATCGTTACAGCCACTTATTTGTTATTATTATTATCTTTTATTTGCTTTTATTTTGATATTTTTACTATTGTTTAATTCTTTGTAAGGTGACCATGAGTGCTAAGAAAGGTGTATATTAAATAAAATGTATTATTATTATTATTATTATTATTATTATTATTATTATTATTATTAT
>JANRMT010062850.1:15406274-15436143 GCA_026402145.1 Polypterus bichir lapradei | reverse complement strand
ATTATTATTATTATTATTATTATTATTATTATTATTATTATTATTATCCCATCCTCGTCGCCAATGTTTGATCTTACTTTAATGCATGGATTATGTATTCTGAACTGAATCGGTTTCACACAAACGGCTTCTTAACTAACTCCAATGTCTATATTCTTATATATCCTTTTCTCCCCCAACCCCTTCTTTTTGGCCCATGACATCCCATAATAAAAACACAGCAATACTACTTAAAATGACATGCACCTTCTCAATACATGCCAGGTAGCGAGCACAGTAAGTGCAGGTGTCTAATAGGGCAGTTTTATGAGATTGGACATTTGTTGTGTTACTGTACCACAAAAGAGGAAAAGAAAATTGTTTGTCATTCAATTTGTAGCCCAATGGTGCAGCAAAAGGAAAAATTAAAAAAAAGAAAAGCTAAAGAAGGTGTATTGGTAAAAACTATACCTTATACTAACACAAGTAACTTCTAAAGAAAAAATAAATAACACCTAAACAATGATTTGAACACGCCGTAAATTTGGCAGTTGAGACCAAATGAGTCTGACCTGACAAGATAGTCAGTGTTATGTCAGGAAACCAACAAAACTTCTTTAGGGGTAAGAGACACAAAACAGAAAAGGGTCAATAAATAAGTACCGAAACAACAAAGGCAAAGAGCAAGATGAAAATCAGGGACCCCAGAGGTCAATTCAGAAACAAGAAACATTCGCAATTGGTTTTAGTAAAGTTTGTTATTTTTATCTACAGCTTGGTGAAGTGAGTAGCTATTTAAGCCCACCACTGCAATTGCTGACACGTGACAAATCTGGGCACCATGCCCCACCAAAATCGGGAAGGGTTACCCTGGCAACTTGAACAAGCTGTGGTGCACTCAGGGCACACGAGACAAATGCCAGAAAAAATAATATTTAAAAATATAACAGTCAGGAAATAGCGAACATTTCTGCTTCCCATGACACCGACACAGGTGTGAACAACAATGTGGAAGACAATGAGGACACTGCAGGAGACACGACACACCCAACAACACAGAACCAGAACAAAGATATGTAATTATATAAATGAAAACACAAAAGAGCAAAGAAGCAAAATGGATGTAACTGAAAAGGTAATCCAAAGGAACCAAGTCCTAATAGATACCTTAGTAAATCAGAATTACAAAACAGAAATAATCAATCAGAAACCAGAAGAAAAAAACTATAAGAAATGTCTACACAAAACCAATGACCCACTGCTGGATTCCTCTCTCTAACTGGATGTAAAGGCAGAGGGAGGGGCAAGCAGCAGTGATGTCATGATAGCCACACCTCCTTGAGGGCGCCACCCACAAAATACAGAGAAAGGAGTCACATATAAAGACGCAGTACATACATATTAAATAATAAACTAGCATGACAGAAATAATGTAAATAAAAAAAATAAAAAAAAATAATAATAAAACAAAAACTAAATAGAGGAACTTCAAAAAATATCCAATATAAATTTTAACACTCAAGAAGATCAAAATATTACAATTTTTGAATACCTCGAGACACTTTTGGCTTGTCAAACCAAATAGGTAGCATTTACCCACCACCATATTGCACCAACAATTTTCTGTGGCTTGCTCACCACCTCTTCCAGTTGAGTTCAATACCCAACATCCCAGTTTCAAAGGGTTTAATTACTTCGGGATCACCCTGAGAGTAACACCTGGAATCATAACTAGCCTAGTGGCCATCCTGCTAGAGCTCCCTCTAGTGTCCCTTTCCATAGACAGAAAAGGCAGAGGAAAAATATTTAACATGAGGACCATGAGATGACAGGGACAGTAAGATAAAATAACAAAACATAGGTCCAAAGGCGGAAAGCCTAAAAGTAAAATTAAATAAATAAAATAAATGGCCAAATTGTAAACCAGAATCAAAGTTAAAATAAAGTTTACATTCCCCAAATGACTCTTATATGACTAACACGCTCCATCGTAGATAAGGGATGCTCTCATGATAAAGGTGTATAAGGGTGTGAGATACAAAAAACACAAAACAGTGCAAATGTGCAGTCAAAAGAAATGCTAAGTAAGGCCAAGTCAGGCCAAGAGACACCAAATCAACACTAAACACCACAAACCTCTGTGGCCATCCAGAAACGTACACAACAAGAGATAAGTGATGCCAAGCTTTACGGCTCCTCACGAATCACAACCTCCTGTTGTCACGTGGCAAAAATGAACAAATTAACCCAAAATGGGAGACACAAAAGATTTAAATAAACTGAACATTACCCCCAAATGACACAACTAATTATATAAATGGATTTCATGTATTCCAAGACCTCTAAAAAAAGGAAAATAACATGGAAATACATTTAATAATGTCAGAGAAAAATTTTTAAATGTTCATATTCATGACAGCACAACCATTTTTGAATGATTGACTCTCCTAAAAACTCAGCCACCTTTCCTCTAAAGTCACTGCTTTAGCTGTTGAACCTTTGATTTGCTATCTGGACTTTCTGATTTTCGTTGTATGTTTTGGTTTAGTATTTGGAGTATATTTGATTGGAAAAACTTGACATTTTTACATTTTATTAGATAAAACCCCTATTATTTGATTTGTGTGGATATTAGGATTATTGTTGGGTTGTTTAAGTAAGATGTAGCTTTTGAAGTGAATACACTGGGTAAGCTAACATTATTTCAGATTTAAACAGGAGTTTGGCAAGCAGGTTCTTCTTTGGACACAAGGTTACACATTACAATGACTCATAGGATAATAATGGAGACAAAGAATACTGGGATGTGTGCAAAGAAATAGAAATTACTGGGAGTTATACAAACACTAGAAAATTATTCCTATTAGAATGTATATGTTTCTGCAGTGATAAACTAGCCAGTGTGTATATGCTGGTAAGAAGATGAGAAATAGCTGCTTTGGACTTTACAGTTAACACATTCTCAAATTTAGCAAAAAGTAATTTTACTGACAAGTAACAAGACTGTGGGAAATTATCAGCTGTCTGATTTCACTTATTCAACTTTTGGAAAAATCAGCTACTCAATCACTCTATAAAAGAAATGATTTTGAGGTCATTTAAAGGAATATTCCACCCAAAAATTATTTTTAATATGGAACCTACCCCATGTGCTTTGTAGTGGTGGGCAAAAAAAAATGTAATCTAATGTTTCCATACAGAAAGCAGAGAAAAAAGTGTGTGACATAATAGAAGCAAATGGTGACAAATAATGTAAAACAGATAAGGACTTGAAAAATTTCCATGGAAAAAAGACAAACAACAAATTCAAACAAGAAAAAAACAAATTTCACGTTACTGGTGTTGCATAATCCACATGTCAGTTATTCAGCCTTATGTTCAAAATGATCAAACCTTATACATTTTTTTGCTAAAACTAGGGGGTTCTGCCCCTGCTTACTTCATTCGCCAGCCCCCGGGCGGGCACTACGCACTAGCCACATTGCGGCTCTGTCGCTCGCATATGAGGAAGCGGAAGTACAATTTAAACAGATTGTTATTTTCATGGGAATTGTTACATATGCGTAATAGAACTAACTATTTTACATTACTGTCAATAATTAACCACATTAAAAAATAGTAAAATGTAATAAATTGAAAGAAAATTATGTTTCATGTTGCGTTAAAGGTATTTGTTGCATTATATGTTTTAGTTCTGTTTGTCTTTAAAATTAGCACGCAAGTACTTTTTAAACTTACACTTTTACTGTAAAACCTCAGTAAAAGTAATATTTGGAATTAAGTTTTCATCAATATCGCACTGAATTTTGATTCAGTGTTTGGACTTACATTGTGGCAACGTATAACTGCCCGTATTGTTTCTTTCTCTGTACTAAATAAACCGACTTTTTGGAATGTTTGTCCCTGTGATTTGTTAATTGTCATAGCAAAAGCTATTTTACCAGGAAACTGTAAACGTTTTAATATGAATGGCATATCAAGATCTTCTTTGGTGTCTAATGTTATCCATGAAAGATGTACTACATTACCTTTCTTGTCGCCTGTTAAAATTTTACATGTCAGAATTGCTCGACCAATTTTGAATACAACTAATCTCGTCCTATTGCACAGCCCATCACTCAGACATAAATTACACAATAACATTACAATGCATCCTCCTTTCAACAGTAATTCGGCCAGTGGAAGACCGGATGGTGTTAATGGTTGTAGATATTCTATTCTTCTTCGTGATATTGTAAGTTGATGTTTTCATCTTCTGTACCAGCACCACCAACTGTTTCAGCATAGTCTATTAATGTGCATGTAACCAATTTGTTCTTGTAACCGATCAACAATTTTCAAGTTAATTTGTTTGACTTCATCGTTTCTTGGTGCTAGGATTGCCCGTGTAATCATTTCTTCTGTTGATAACCGTTTGGGATGAAATTCTTCAATAAGATTTGGACATAATAAGTCTTCTTTTATTAAGAACTGAAAGTGAGGAAAACATAAAAATGTATAAGAGTTGAGAGCGCAGGAACTGAGTCTGACAAAAGCATTCACACAAATGAGAGGTGAGAGGACTGTGGGCCGTTAACCGTAAATGGTTGAGAGGAGGGCAGAACTTGAAAAAATCTCTTGGCAATAGTCTTGTCTCGTCTCAAGATTTTCTTTTATAATACAGAGATATTGTTAAATAGTAACTTCTGGAACAATCTGTGTACATCATAAAGACAAAACTAAAGTCTCATGGGAAGGACTTTTTGAATTGCAGACCTGCCTGTAGCCCCCATTCATTGGTCAACAGTCCTGTCTTCAGTTTTAAAAAGGAGTACTTCAAGAAATGTGGCACTTGGTGCCACTGCTCCACTGCCAAATTGTTTTCCAGTCCATGGAAAACTCATCTGAGATACTGGGAGCCCTGTAATTATTGAATGGAAAAAATCTGTCATCAGATTGGATGGCCCTGCACAGACTCTACAATAGAATGACCAATGGCGTAGGCTGCCAGTTGACCGAGTCTCCAGGACTGTGACTGTGTCTGACTTTGTCTGTTATAACTGACTGTGGACCCTCAGGAATTTTATTTTCTCTGGGGATGCTGCTGACTGAGTTTTTGTTTTACATTCCTTCGTTGTCAACTTTCTGCAGTCCGACCATTAATTAATGGACGGATATTTTTGGTTTTCATTTACGTTAATTAGTTTCAAACTGCTTTGTTTTCTTGTGTGTTTAAATAAATTTGTATTTTTATGTGTTCTAATTCTTTTTTTAGTAAACTGTAAAATTTATACCTACATTTTACCTGCAAACTTGTCACAGCATTCTGTTTCTGCACTTAATGAAGAGCGTTATATAAAAATAAACTGAATAGAATTGAATAAGTGGAACAGTATACTGTAGACTTGTGTTTACTGAAGAAAGAAGACACCACAAAAAAAAAAACAAAAAAAACACAAAATCCTCTTTTAGTTTGACCTTAGAGCTTCTCGGTGGTCAGGGTGCCAGCTGCAGATCTGTGAAATGAATGGTACCAGTAGTACTGTAAGCTGGTCTTTGATAAAAGCCCCTGCTAAAATACAAATCTTCATGGCGGATAGCTTGGTGGCACATTACTCAATGTTTCTCCCCTGGTTGAGGTTGAAATTCTTATCTTATGTCCTTTTGTGTCATTTTTGAGTCTTTGATTTGCATGCCTGTTGCTTTTGCTTGTTATTTGCTGTACTGTATTCCTGATGTCTGTGATATGTGCCTTGTTTTTTGTGGGTGGTTCCCCAAAAGGCGGGGCCACCTGCCCATCAAGGGGCTGCCCTCAGCCTTATAAAGGCACGGATGCCCACAGTCCCTTGCAGTTCATTTGGATGTAAATGAGAGCTGGTGAGTGTTTCTTTGTGATTAGTTCAGTGCTTTAGTGATTTACTAAACCTTTTTGCTCTGTTCTTGACCACACTTTGGATGTCACATTGGGCTTTACTCACCTTGGATTGCCTTTACTTGCAACTTCATTTCCCCTTTTGTGCTCCATGGAGCTTTTGTTTTGTTCATAACATTTTATAAAGAATAAATATTGTATTTTTAAGCAAATTTGTGTTAGCCCTTGTGAATAGTCTAGGTCTGACAGTTTCCTCCTCTAGTGGGTATTTTTGGAATATTCTGGGAATTTGTTCTTTGGAAATTTCAAGTTTCTTAATAATTAGTGCTGCTGTTCCCTGTCCTGACAGCAAACTGACAGGTAAACTTTTTCAAGTAGCATCGGTAAAAAAACAAAAAATAGACAAGCTGGGAAATCATAATTAGAACACAAAACCCAGGTCGTGAGACAAAATTGAAGTCGAAATAACAGGGAACAGGTCAGAAGGGAATGAAACGTGAGAATATTTAGAGCAAATTTTTTTTTTTTTGACAGAGTTTTGATATCCGCAGATTGGATATGGAAACAAACCCTTGGCCGTCCTTTTATCCAGTCATATTGATTATGAACCGGTCACACCCTCCAAGGCCACATCCCTAGAAATGAGGTGAAGTGGACCTAATGTTGGAAACTCAATATGACAGCGTTAAGGACCTAAAAGGGCATCCGAGACATTGCAAAAACAAAACACGTCACGTAAAGCATAAAGAATTCAGAAAAAAATTGACAGAAACAGAATCCTTGAACTCAAAAGCCCCCAATTCATCTTCTAGATCACAGGTGTCAAACTCCAGGCCTGGAGGGCCGCAGTGGGTGAAAGTTTTCTTTCTAACCCTTTTCCTAATCAGTGTCCAGTTTTCACTGCTAATTAACTTCTTTTCCCTCTATTTTAATAGCCCTGTTTTTAAGGATTAAATCTTAAGTATTAAATGACAGCCAAACAGAAATGAGACATGAAACGAGCCAACAGATGACCAGCTAAATTGGGGCTTCAAACTCCAACCGGTTCCTTAATGAGAAGCTGATTCTTGCTGTTAATTAAACCCGTTATTCAATTCTATGGCTTGTTGCTGCTCTCTTTTTGCCACAGCAGACATTTCCAAAACTGTTTATATTCTGTTTTTTTCTAAGAACTCCATCCATCCATCCATCCATCATCCAACCTGCTATATCCTAACTACAGGGTTACAGGGGTCTGCTGGAGCCAATTCTAAGAACTCCTAAAATGTTTTGGTAACCTGAGGGATCAACCTTACTGAGACATTCATCTTTATTTTCAGATTTTGTTTGATGGGTACAGGTGAGCTGGTCATGTCCTGCTTGTTTTATGTCTCATTACTGCCCGGCTGCTAATTAAGGAAAAAACAACTAAGGGGCCTGAGTGCAGCTAATTAAAGCTAAGGCTAAAGAAGTTAATTAGCATCAAAAACTGGTCACTAATTAAGAAGATGGTTAGAATGAAAACCTGCAGCCACTGCGGCCCTCCAGGACTGGAGTTTGATACCCCTGTTCTAGATAATACTATATAACACCAAATCATGACATTTTCCTGAGTTTGAATCCCATGTCCAGTTACTGCTCATCTGGAGTTTGCACATTTTCCCTGCATCCTCCAGTTGAACTCCCACGTTATCAATGTTGCAAAGATTACCCAATACTCTTACCAGCCCCAGTGAGAGTGTGCTCAAATGTGCCCTGCCTGGGCTTGGTGCTTGCCCTGAGCTGGTCAATTCATTAGGCGACACAGTCAGCCACCCAGGGCACCATCATCTGTGCGCTGCCATTTCTTAAAGTTAAAGGGGACACCAAGAGAGACCCATGGTTGACAAACTCTGATGATAGTGAGTGGGCACTGTTACCCATTGGGCAACATTTATTAAAGTAAAAGTGTGTACGCTTGGTACACCAAGGGGTGTGGGTTCCTTACATTTGTGCCAGTGAAGGGGTGCGCACTCCGAGCACTGAGGGGGGGCACCACTCTCACTTTCCCCAGGTCGTTGAAACCTAATAATACTGATTACCTGCTATGGACAAAGAGGGGTGATGTGCATCCACCTCACCTAGAGCTCCAAATAGGCTTTGACTGGGTGTGCTCCTGCGTCAAGCATGATATTGCTAGAATAGGCTTTGGACCCCTCAGAACCAACGAATTAGATTAGGAAAGTTTGATAAACTGGCTTTATGCCTCTTTTGATGTTACTCCACAGAAGGCTAACAGGACTCTGTGTTTGTGGGTGGGTGGGTGTGTGCTCGTGTATGGGGGGCACAAACTGGAAGTAAACCTGGCGCCCATTTCACTTCCTCCTCTTAAAAGTCTGAAGTTGAAGGCGGGCTTACTTTGACATTGGTGCGTACAGCTCTCCTGTATCCTCCTGGATGGATTTATTTCGCTGGTCGCGATCGCTATGTGCTGGAAAGCAATCTGCTGTTCAAAATGCATGCCAGCGCCTGGCAAAGCGTAGCATTCCCACAGTAGTAAAGGACGGAAGCGGCTGCAGGTTGTCACCTTTACAGCGGGAGACATTGGCTGCAGGTGTAAGATGCAGGGGGAAATTTGCCCAAGCGGTGTGACGTAGACGTCCGTTTAAAAATAATCACCATATTAATAAAAAGTCCAGGCTTTATAAAATCCAAGGCGCGTGGCATGAACCCGTCGAGCAGCCAACGCAACTCATAACGCTCACACTCAGCGGAAAGTACGCAGACCTGCTTTTTAAAAAAACGCGGAGTCTTTCCATCCGGGATGCCGACAGCTGTGGAGAGACAGTCAGCGCGTGCGGTAGCCGCGATCTCGGCTCGACTCGGAGACGGCGGACAGGTGCGAAGCTTGCCGGCCTAGAGCTGCGTGCGGTGCCGCGGTCTCCCGCTCCTCTGCAGTATCTCGGAATGTGGAGGTGTGGCGTCCCAGCGGGGGGGCAGCAGGAGGCCGCTGCGGGGGGCCGAGGAGGTGGGTTGAGGAGGGCTAGAGCTGGCTGTTGGTGAGAGACCTGTGAATTCCTGGGGAGTAAGGGTTCACAAGATGCTTGCTGCACACACTGAGCATGGGCCCCGGAATTAATTATCTGCTGACACAATCTCGCCGTCTCCCTTTGTGTTGTTTTAATTACCGGAGATCTCCTCCGAGCGAGCCAGCTGTCAGCAACATTGAGAAGCTGTTGGCAACAGTGAAAAAGACAGAAAATAGATACACTGTCTAAAGGAGTGCCGAGCGAGCGGGGCCGGGGGCCGCTACCGACCCCAGCACGTGGCGAGCGCGCCATCCCAGCGCGTGGATCGCATTGTTTGGCATTTCCAGCTATGAACTGCACACTCATCACTTCACAGTTGATGCTGGACAGAAGTTATCCATTTTCATACCCCCCTTTAGCAACAAATAGGGTTACCTCACATGAAGCCACAGCCGAAACTGATATTTGTCTGGTGCCACACTGAGCCTGTCCTGAATTGCTGGTCCTAATGTATGGTCACAATGGGTACTGGACCGGGGTGGTCCGGGCAGAAGCATAGGGTTCCACAATGTTTCTGATGCCTATGTTTGTTTCTGTTTTGCTATCAGAATTTTGCCCTGGGACCTATGATCCTGTTAAGACAGCCCTGGGTCCACCACAAGGCACACAAAGCAGACTCATCAGCCCCTTTTATAGCAAGTCTTTGAAATGCTGGTGGAAGTTGAAGTGTTCAGAAGAAATCATCTTTCACAAAAGGAGAACCAAAAACTGAGCAGGGCTGTGAGAATTCATCTGGATTCCAGACGACGCAGCCTCTGGCAGATTCAAGTCTTTTCAATTCCATTTATTTTTTTATTGTGCCGAGCCAGTCTTTGGAGCAGAGGTGGATGCTGGAGGGCCACATGGCTGCAGGTTTTTCTCCCGTCACTTCCATAAGCCAGCAGCCATACCACACTCTTGTAAATAAAGGTGCCAGTGTGGTTCTCTGCAGGGGAAACATTTTCGGTTGCCAAAAGAGCCATCCACATAAAGTTTCCAGAAAGAACCTTTTTTTTTTGTTTTGTTTTAGATGAGTAACAGGTTAGATAAGTAGCCATGAGCAGCTGGTAAAAGATTTGTGAAATGCCAGTGGGTTCCTGATTTTAAAGGACTCATAGTGCATACAATAACTCAGGCTAAGTTCAGGTTATCTTAACTGTTGTGTCCTCCTAGGTCACCTACTTTGCATTGAAGATTTCTACTTGTCCACATATTAGGAACCCTTTCAAAGCCCAAAGAACCAAATTCATGTGTAAGGACCCCTTCTTAGAATGGAATGGTTCTTTGTCAAGCAATGGAGTTGTCAGGAACCCTTTAGCCCAGTAAAGCAGTGCTTGATGTTGGCCAGTCCTGCTGCTCTTCCAATTTCATCTTAGACTTCTGGCACCCTTTTGTAGCATGCAGCATATTGTTTGCTATACCTGCCGCGCTCAAAGTTTCAGATGGCTTCTCCCGCTCTTCAATCGAATGCAAGCGTATCATCATAAACAGAGTACCACAAGTTATTTGGTTCCACTTCAAAAACTGAAGTAAGGTGACTTTAAAGAGTCATTCTTATAAAGGGAGCACCTGCCCTTCAGAACAGCTCATCCTCCTGACTAAGCATGTTCAGGCCTGGCCAGTACTAAGATGGGAGATCAAACAGGGAAAGCTTGAGCTGCGGGTGGGAGACTTGTTGGTGAGGCCATCTGGGGGCACTTAACTTGTGGTCTGTGTGTGAATCCCAATGTCCTAGTGCAATGACGGGGACACTGTGCTGTGGAAATGGTGCCATCCTTCGGATGAAATGTTAACCAAGGTCCTGATGCTCTGTGGTCATAAAAGATCCCTGGGAATCATTTGAAAAGAGTAGGATTCTTCCCAATGTCTGGGCTAAACTGAGCACCATAGCCTGGGTATTCTAGTTATGTCCTCTCCCTTACTGGCTAACTATCTCCCTAATAGCTCATGTGTGGTGAGTATACTGGCATGAGAATGGCTGTCATACCATCATCCAGATGGATGCTACCCAGTGGTGGCAGTTGAAGTGCCACCACTGAAGTGCTTTGAGTAGGTTAGAAAAGTGCTTTATAAATGGAAGTTATTATTATTTAGTAACTGGTTATTGCAGCTAATTTATCATACATCCTTTGTAAGTTTTGAAACTTGTCTTCTGATTCTGTTGTGGCTTTGGCTCTGCCAGACCTGTTGCTGTCAGTGTTTCCTCCAGTTTGGTGTAGGAAACTGCACTCACTGCCACCTTGGCGCCTCCTTAATGGAAGAACAGGGGAAGATGACTTATGAAGGGCGCTATCTCCCCCAAACTGCTATTTGGCAGTCCCCCTGGGCTGTAATGTCCCTTCGGAGCCCTACAGGGCTATGTGGAACTTGGTATTGGTTGGCTCAGCCCTGTTGAGTTCCAGGGATGCTGCCAGGGAGACTCCAAGAGTTCCAGAACCTGCAGAGCCCTACATTGGGCTTCCACCACACCTGGAAGTAATTCCAGGCCTCCCTAACGATCCACCTGCATTTTTCCCGGGTACGGCTTACAAGGAGCCAGTTACCTCACAGAAGAGAGCCTGAATCGGGAGGAGGTGGATGAAGCTCGCCTATGAGGAGTGGAGAAGGAAGGGGGCTGCAAGCCTATGGAAGGAAAGGACAGTGTTATTGTAGTACTTGTGACCGTGGGTATCACTCTTTGAAGACTGATCTGGACTCTTTTCCCTAAATAAAGGGGCTTTTGTTGGATGAAACTGGTGTCTCTGCCTGTTTGTGTCGGTGTGGCAGGTGCGCCCCTGGTTACCACAAGTGGCATCCCAGGTGAGACTTCCTGGCCGTCTGGGACTCAGAGGGGCCGTTACACCCCAGGGGGACTGCCAAATAGCAGTGTGGGGGAAATAGCGCCTTTCATAAGTTATCTCCCCCTGTCCTTCCATTACGGAGGCATCCATCACAATACATACAGAAAATATACATATATACACATATATACATACAAATATATATATAAAATGATGACAATGATAAAGGTTTGGGGTACCTACCTGCTCACCCCATATAACAAAAAAAACACTGAATATTTGTAGACATGTCTGTACAGACACACATTCACAGCAGAACTGACAATTATTATATACACACACACTAATATACAGTATATATAATGTGTACTGTATACACAGTGTATAATACATACATCTAGTGTTCATAAACAAACACTAGCAAAAATACATTTTACAGTCATGCGACAAAGTGTGTCACCTTTATCTGTAAGCACTGTTTGCATGAATATCTACTGTTTGCCTCTTCAAATATGTTAAAAAGTCATCAGTTTCCATGGGGTGTACATTCTTTTTAATGTGGCTGTGTATATACATCCATCCATTTTCCAACCCGCTGAATCCGAACACAGGGTCATGGGGGTCTGCTGGAGCCAATCCCAGCCAACACAGGGTACAAGGCAGGAACCAATCCCGGGCAGGGTGCCAACCCACCGCAGGATGTATATACATTACAAGTAATAAATATTGGCAAATATAAATTCTATACATAGTATACAATTGTGTGTATACATGTATGTTACAGGCATGCATACTTTCTACGTGTGTGTAATGCTGTTGTTACTTTTCTGAGGAGACATGCTCTCATTGTAATGTGTACATTAGAAACAATAAACTTGAATTTATTAGGTGACTTGCTCAGAATCATATAGTGACATAGAGTGAGTAAAATGAACCTGTCATAGTGTCTTTTGATAGGGTAGATTTTTCTGAAGGGCTTTTCAATGTATTCCATATTTCTCTAACTGGCAGATTATATGGTGTGCTCAGGACTGCACGGCCCAGCGGTGGTGAGAATGAAAGTAGCGTAATCATTTTTAGTGTAATAATTTTCTCCTAGTTGTAAAGATGTATAATATTTAGAAGGATCAGTTATTCAAATTCCATTGAGTGAGAAGTCCAATGTCGGGGGTGCGGCAGATGAAGACACGTACATTTTTCTTTTTTATCAACAAGCGTCTTTTTCTGTAGTCCCTCTCATGCATGGCTTATGTGTATTCTTACAATCGGTGACTGATCGCTTTTCATTCCCAGCTCCTAGGGCCCCCAGGCCCCCAGAGCACCTCTGCCATATGTAATCAGCACTGAGCCCCTAGGACTTACACCCCAACCTGTCTGTTCTGTGGACATCTTGCTGCCCGAAGTTGGCTGGCTGGCTGGCTTGATGCCCCTCCAGCTGCTTGCAGACGTACAGTCTAAGCTGGCACGCGTGTCCGCCTCGGTGTGTATCTGCGGTGTGCGTGAGCGCTTGACAGGAGGAGCAGAGAGAGCCAGGGGCAATTCCTGTGTGTCACTGTGATAAGCAACACACAGAGGAAAAGCAGAATTTCAAAGAGCAGAAGAGCACAACAAAAACACTTTTCTCGGAGGAGAGGAGGAGCTAACCGAGCTGGTCAGCCAGCCGGGATAGAATAGACGGAGAAGTCGCCTTTCATGGCACACACAAGTGCTTCTCATTTATTGGATGGGGAGCGGCAGTGCTTCTCACCATTTGTATTTTGTGAAGCATACCCATTTATCAGCAATGGTATTCGTGTTAGTTCAGGGAATCTGTACGGGTGACAGGTTTGTTCCAATAGCTTTGGGGAGGTAAGAAGACACAGAGCGGCCCATGCAAGCCCAAAATGTGCATTGAAAGGCAAACCCGTCAGCCCCCAGTAGCACAGAGAACGTTGGTCAGGGTGATGACAGCTCTGCTGTAGCCCTAATTAAAAGCATTGTGACAGTAATTAATCGAGTCTTTGGATCTCGGGGAGGCCTCCTGGTAGCTGCTAATGAAGGCAGCATGCCCGCCAAACATAACGGGCCTTCTTCAGAGCGTCCTGTTAGACTGTCCACTTTAATATGCAAGGCCTGAAGTCCTAGTGGTCTGCCCTTACCCTTTGGCGTGTGTCATTCTGACTACCCGATCGGCTCTAAAGTTAGAGATAAGATCAACATTAGCCAGCCAGAGATGACATTGCGGGATAAATAGAAATTCAGTTCACTTGTCGAAGCTGAAGCAGCTGCACTTGAAAGTGGCCACCTTCTTTTCTGCACTCCTTCTTCTCACTGGCATTTCCCGGGCAGGGTGGCCAGGTGTGCTTCGGGTAAGTATGAGGGTACAGGAGCAGGGTAGAGTATCCATCACTTCCCAGTTTACAAGCCAGTTCCAAAAAAGCTGGTACAGCTTGGAAAATGTTACTAAAAAAAAAAGTTACTTGGATTTGTATTTAAACAAAAACAGCTCAAACACAATGTATTTTATGTTTTACTTAATCAACTGCATTGTTTTTTGAAATGAATGTCTGTAGCACATTCCAAAAAAGATGACACAGGGGTTAGTTCATTACTAAAAATGACGTGACAAGTTGAAATAACAAGGTGATGTGAAGCAAGTGAGGCAATCACGTCATAAGTGATTGACTGAAATCTAAATAATCATGTAGACTTCAGTGTTAATATTTGCAATGCACCATCTACTGGAATTCATTTTGTAATGCATGTAGTAATAAAATTAATTGCATTTGTCAGTCCAACAGATGGTGCATCACAAACATATGTAGTGATAAAATGAATTACTACAAAAGTTTGTAGTGTACCATCTTTTGGAATGATAAATGCAATGCACATATATCTGTTATATGCCATTTGGTATGGGATTTGTAAAAGGAGTGTTAATGCTTATGATGCATCATCTGTTGGAATGGAAAATGCAGTGCATTTTAGTACTACAAATGTTTCTAATGCAGGACAGAGACATAGCAGCTGGGCAGATACACAGACACACAAACAATTGTGCTTTTATTAAGGCTGAAAGTCCTAGTCCTTCAAGAGCAAGGATGGCTTAAGGTTCGCCAGTTTTCCAACAGGTACTTCCAGCACTTTGAAGCAACATTCCCCAAAGACAAATCGTTTGGATTTTGAGTGTTTCACCCTCTGCAGTACACAATATGCACTATATATATATATATATATATATATACACACACAGGTCCATAAATATTTGGACAGAGACAACTTTTTTCTAATTTTGGCTCTGTACTTGAAGTGCAATTGAAGTGCAGACTTTCAACTTTAATTCATTGGGTTGAACAAAAAGATTGCATAAAAATGTAAGGCAACTAAAGCATTTTTTAACACAATCCCTTCATTTCAGGGGCTCAAAAGTAATTGGACAAATTAAATAACTGGAAATAAAAATGTTCACTTCTAATACTTGGTTGAAAACCCTTTGCTGGCAATGCCAGCCTGAAGTCTTGAACTCATGGACATCACCAGATGCTGGCCTTGGACTGCATATAGGCTTAGGTAAATTTGTGGCAGATTCAATTTATTGTAAGTAAATGTAAATGATTATATCATATGGGATGTTAGGTTATATAGTGCTTTGACATGTTGGGTACAAGTCAAAGGAGGTTATGCTTAAATTATGCAGCACACAAGTGAGGCCTCACCAGAGTTAGAGTGTGCAGGTTTGGTCTCCACATTACAAAAAGAGACACAGCTGAGATAGAGAAAGTCCAGAGAAGAGCAACATAGCTGATTAGGATCTGAACATTTTCATTTTAAGAAAATGGAGATTAAGAGGGGACTTGATTGAAGTTTTCAACATTAAAAAAGGAATTAGTAGAGTGGATCCCGGCTATTACTTTAAAATAAACTCTGCAACAAGAGCACAGGGACATGGTTGGAAACTTGTTTAGGGCAGATTTCACAAACAAGTTACAATGTTTTCCTTGTGAAAGAACCATAGACAGATGGAATAAATTACTAAGTAATGTGGTGGAGAACAGGACTTTACGCACTGTCAAATCTTGACTTGATGTTATTTTGGAGAAGCTAGGTGTATAGCTTGTTTGCCTGAATGGCCCATTAGTCTCACAATTTGCTCTAATGTGGTAAAGTTTTCTAATGGGATTTAATACAGAAATGGTGGGCAATGGTTCCAGGAAGATTTTCTGAACTGGGTGCTGGATGAGGTGTCCCAGAGCGTCAGGTTGGGGCCCTTTGTTTTTAATTTGTCAAACAGTATGAGTGCATGCCAAATGACCAGTGTTAAATGAACTGTTATACTGTATACTCCCATTAAAACAAATCTCATGTTTTCTTAGAGAATGGAGATAACATTTATTAAAGAGCAGGCATTTATGGTGGCCAATACTGGCTGCAGCAAACAATATAAAAACATCCATGATAAATGTTTGCATTACGTTGTTGCATTATCTATATGTCAAGCCATCCAGTTGTATGCTAAAATGTTTTTAAACTTGCTGTGCTACAGTACCTGTCTAAGATGGGTTGAAATCTAATTTATCAAGTAGACCTCAGTGTTAACATTTTCAGTGCATCTATCTATTGGAATGTATTTTGTAATGCGTGTAGTAATGAAATGTATTGCATTTGTCATTCCAACAGATGGTACATCACAAACATTTGTAGGAATAAAATGCATTACTACAAATGTTTGTGATGTGTCATCTGTTGGAATGACAAATGCAATACATGTTATTATTACAAATGTTTGTTATACACCATCTGTTGGAATGACATAGACTTAACAACTGGATGGACACAAAGATACACAGACACATAGGTGCTGGTCCTTTTATTAAGGTGGTTGAATACCTTGGGGACATTAAAGCAGTCCACAAACACTAAGCCCGTTCACACGGGAGTGTGCAGTCTGGCTGGGGCACTAGTACAATTGGACCAAGGGCTTTGGATTTCTTTATTAACCCCTAAAGCCAGAATTCTTTTGACCTCAAGCTCCACTTCAGCCCTTTTCACCTTGGGGAGGCAGTAGGGGCATGCCCTTACCACTACTCCAGGTTCAGTGATGATGACATGGCATTAGTCAGCCTGGGGTTCGGATTGACCACTTACCTAACCACAGCAATAGCTGCATTCAATTCCCACCACTGGTGGGGGCTCAGGGTCACTCCTAACTTATGCTCCCAAGTGCCTGTGAAAAGCACCATGCTAGGGGCAGGCCTCGCCTCCTCCATGAATTCCTTCTACATATTCAGGAGGTTTACGTGGTGAATATTCTCCTGTGGGAACCAGTTGAGCTGGATCACAAGGTAGTCCATTAGTCCCCTCCTTTCATCTTAAAGGGACCCTGCCAATGGTCAAGGAGTTTGGAGTGGGGCGTGGGGACTAATACCATAACCTAATCCCCAAGACTGAACTCCTGTAGAGTTGTGCCTTGGTCGTGCAGGGGAATCTGAGAACACTGGGCTTTTTCTAAATGTTCCCTAACCAAAGAAAAGACTTTGGATAAACATTTCCACGAGGCTAGCGACATACTCCAGAACATTGGTCAAAGAGGCCTGCTTTCCCTCCCAACTCTCCCTCACAAGGTCTAACAGTCACCCAGACTGCTACCCATAGAGCAACTCAAATGGTAAAAACCTTGCAATAGGTGACTGTACTAAGGGGAGCAGCTGGCCCAAGTTTCAAGCACGACCTTCCACAGCATTTGTTTTAGGGTCTGATTGAATTGCTCCACAAGCCCCTCTGGGGTGGTAGATGGATGTTTTGAGGTGCACACTGCTGAGGAGACTGGCAGTCTTCCTGAAGGTTCTTGACATGAAGGGCATGCCCTGGTCTGTCAGGAACTCCTTGGTATGCCCACTCACCCTTCCAGGTTTTCATGTTAGCCACTCGTAAGGGGATGGCCCCCAGATACTGAGTGGCACAATCTACTGTTACTAATATGTACTTATGCCCCCTTGCCAAAGGCTGAGGTGGACCAACTATGCCTACGCCAATACACATGAGTGGGATGTCAGTTAATGGCATGTGGGTGAGGGGAGCTCACGCCTTACAGAGAATTTGGTTTAGCTGATAATCGGTACACAAAATGCAAAACCGGTGCACCTCCTAGTTGATCCTGAGCCAATAGTCGTGCACATTGATGTGCCTAAATGAACCTCCTGTGAGTAGACATAGGCCAACTCACAAATCTCTGTCCTGAATGGCTGGGGGGTGAGGTGTTGGGGCCTCAGCTCACCTTGATTTTCTACCACCTGGTATAAGAGGTCTTTCTCAATATCAAAGTAAGGTCCCGTGGGTGCAGACTGTATGGTTGGTTGACCATTCAACGAGGTCACAGCATTTCTTGCAAACTTCAGATCATCTTTGTTCCACTGTTGCCTTCTGAAGATGGCAGAGAACGAATGATATTAAAGCTGCAACAATGAAAGCAGATTAGATGTGGTGTTTGGCAGCTCTGGTTATTGAAATTGGGCAGAAGAGACAGACATTTTCGGTGTTAGCAGGTCCTGACCGGAGCAGGCAGAGTCTGGGCAATGAGTTGCCATACCCTTGAGTCATCAGAGCATTGAGTCGCCATATTCTTACATGCCCTCTTGCATGAAGTGGGATCCCCCAAGATTGAAGATTATTTCTCCACAGCTAGACTCCAGTGCAGTCAGGTAGTGACTGGTCCATATTGCTTTTACTTTTTGGATTGTGCCTGACCAGCATACTGGCGTATGGTGGTCAAGGGAGGACCACCACCCAGAGGTTGCAGGTGAGCATCTGAGTGTTCACCAGACAAACAGCCAATGGATAACATTGTGTCTCCTTGCAGGTAAGACTGGCCTTTTTACTGTATTGTTGTATTGTGTATCCATTCACCTGCGCCCTGCCTTAATAAGTAAAGGCAAGGGAGTTAGGCATGGCCGCATTACAGTACCTCTTGGTTAGGACCTATCCACAGTCCATAGGGTTGCCATACTTGTAGCACCTCAGGATGGTAGGTGACTGGTCCAGTAGTGTGTTTTATGGTTTCTGGTGCTCTGGCATGGCTGGGTGGTTTAAGAGGGTGTGGATGGGATAGTTGCAAGCAAACAGTGGACTAACTTACCCCATATGTTGGAGGCCCGTGCTCAGGTAGGCCTCTCAGAGTTGGACCACAAATCCTGAGGTCTGTTCAAATCAAACAAGGATCATCAAAATCACAGTAAGTGTGCTACACTTCGTCCCCCAAGAAGGGGGCCAAGGTTTGGGTTAAATCTTCTTGCCAATACCATTGCCTTCATGCTGTCCTCTCAAAGATCAGCAAATAGGCATCAATGTTGTTGTATGGCCAAATGGGCTTTAGCAATTGGGAAGTGCCTTGGACATGTTTCTCCAGCCATTCCCAACCTCCAAATGCTCTGCCTGTTACATCGCTACTTATAGCCGTAGCTGAGTTACCTCACTTGCCAGGTGCCACACTGTGGTCTCAAGTTCCACTTAGTCTTTCATTACTTCCCAGACAAATCCTTCCAACTACGCCAATGTTAATTTAGACATGGGTGCTATATTTATGGTACTAAATCGGGCCACAAACCCAGTTTAACTGTCAGTAATGCAAAGGAATAAAATCCCATACAAAGCAAACAAAAAATAACCATGCCTTGTGCTCCTCACGCATTCACTAACTAAGGTTTTCAAGAGCTCCATCTCTGTTGCAATCTCGGGTCCAAAAGACGCTATTCCCAGTCTCTTCCCAGTTACATCGGCCTGCAAACAGAAAAGCAGAGGCTTGGAACGCCAGGTGGGGCAGGGCTAGGTGTCGTCTCCTAGCAACAGCTCTGTGCTGTGGTGAGATCAAGAGACATGGTTAGTGACAGCGCCCCCTCCTGCCTGGCAGTAGTATTACTCAACTTACCTGAGCCATCCAAGCATGTGTAACACCTGTTAAACTCTGGTTTAATTACACACAATCAAAAAATAATCATACATGTCCCTTATGAGCTTTATAATGCAAGCTTATTTATACAGTCTTATTCACTTAAAAACTGCATCTTGTCTATTCATCCATTTCGTAACCTGCATATCCAGGACAGTGTCATGGGGAAGCCAGAGCTGCTCCCTGTAAGCATCGAGTGCCGGTCCATCACAAGGGAAAAGCATGAAGGCCAATTTAACAATGCTAATTCACCATATCTAAATAGTCTTATAATAATACTAATATTCACACTAATTATTTAACAAATTGTAAAATACATTATGTTTTCACCCCAGTATTAAAAGTCTCAATCCAAGTTACACAGCATTAGCCGCTATAAAGGGCCATACTGCCCGTGTAAAACCACAGACAGGCAAATAAGGTAATAGTTGGAATCATCAGTAAACAAGGGTATCAAAGATGATAAAGATCAAGAAAACGTTAAATGTTCTGGCAGCCAAGCAATAAACACTGAGATAAAGGAAACAGAAATACGGCTGACGAACACCACTTTTAAGGTATATTAGCAATTATTTTGATTGCCATATTAATTCATACCTATAGGACTGTGCCCTCCTCCGTCTATTTCCCTCAGTAGGAATCCCCCTTTTAACCACACCCATGATTTTATTTCTTTGATTTTCACTACATGATTGGCACCAACCCGGGGGTCTGACCGATACGAGTGCTCTGGTGTTTAACCATTTGGTTACAACAGTTTCAATCCCGGTGGAAGGGCTCTCTGCCAACATTTGCCCGAGCACCACTACCAAAAATGTAATGTGATCCATTTATTCCGACTGAGAGACTTTTGCTGTCTGTTAGGTCCGGTAATCTGGGACGCCGGTGGGGATATGAGCAAATTGGAATATTTGCGGACAACGAAAGGGTTAACCGCAAAGCTAAGCGTTTTAAAAAATGCATCGAAACGTCAGCGCGGAGAATACGTTTTTCAGATGAAAGTAAATGATTAAAATAATTAAATTCTTCAAGCTGACAAGCTGCACTGTAGTCTGGCCGGCGGACATTTGTCGGTAATTAGTTAATTAATCCTAATGCAAATTATGAGCCTTAACAAAGCAGTCAAGCTGAACGAGGACGTCTGCTGCGTTATCCACCACAAGTAAACTTTGAGTGATACAATCAAACGACTGGAGCACTAACAGTACTGAAAGAAGCCTCCTAGCTGAAAATGCTCTGATGACGGCACTTTCATTAGCTAAGCTCACCCACGGCACGCAGAGCTGAGCCCACGGCATCACTACTCCGTTAGAGCCCCTGAATCGCGAGGCTGCAAAGCTTCCGAGTATGACCGACCGACCGCCGGCCTGTCCGTCCGAGAATTCCCGAGAGGCGCGCAGGTCCGAAGGAGTTCAAATGAGGAGGAGGAGGAAAAAAAGAGTTCATTATATTGCACTAAGAATATTTAGTAAATAGGTAACAAACGTTATGAAGTTTGTTTTTTTTTTTTTGCAGGTTATTTTTGATCGGCTTTATGAGTTAATTAAAAATGCAGATGATTTACAGGCTGTAAGACGTTTTCACCTATACTGGCCGAACTTCTGTCTGCGCGACGACTCAACCGGCCTTAACTGTAAGCCTTGGGGCAGCAGGTGCATGGATTTCATTGGATTATTTTAATGTCTTTATAGTACATGAATAATGAGTGATACAATAACACCATTTTCTTGGGCTGTCTTTGTATTACGATGCACAGTGCAGGTAATCCATAAAGGAGGCGCCTTTGCAAACATACTGTCCAGAGTATAAAAAATACAAAATAAAAATGAATTTGCACTTGACATGGAATTACTTTGTAGCTCCAAAGGCCTGCTTTCCATTCCAAGACTAGATGGTCCCTGTGTAGAGTTGGAACACTCTCCAGGTGTTCATGGTGAGATAAATAGGCATGGGCCGCCCACTTTCTTAATTGGGCCACCCTCTAGCCTAGGTTTTTAATTTTATCTTTTATGTATTTATGTCAAAATAGCACACCCGTTGTACTTAATTGAATCGGTTTGCATGATTCTTTGATTTATTCAAAAAGAATGATTTGTTCACAAATTTGCTATGACTACTGTTGGACTAGGTGGTGTTGGAGGGAGATGTGATTGGTGTTTCGACAAACAGCTGTTTTAGGTTTTATTAGTGAAAGGAAACAAACTTTTAAAACGTGCCAGAGACTGATGTCTGCACTGCCAATTTCAAAGATGCCCCAATAGCTGTGTTCACTGTAGTGACGGCTTTGCTACCAATGCTATTACTGAGTGTGCTGGAAAATCTACAGTACAATCACCAGACACCGAAGGATTGGTCAGTTCATGGATTTGGCTGGCATCTACGAGCCACCAACTCAATCGAGATTAAAGTTTCCAACCTCTAGTAAGGAGCGTGACTTTGCAGCTCATGGATACAACAGATAACAGTGTCTGGCTGGAATAAGGGATATTGAAAGATGTGATTTTGGCATTTTGTAGCAATCTAGTTGAGGGCAGACTCTCTCGTGTATTTGGAGACTGGAAACGTACACATGAGATATGCATGCACAAATTATGAGGAATGGCAAAATGGTTATGGGACTGGTTATCTTACATATAAACGCCTACGCGTGGAAGTGTGTGTCTCTGTCTGTCTGGCCCAAAAGTGAGGGGTGGAGTAGGGGTAAGGGCTCCACCTCCGAGGAAACAGAAACTCGCTTAGCCGCTAATACACAAGTGAGGCCAGCATGTCAGTAAAACGAAACCTCCAAAGAAAGAGTCACTCACTTAGCCGCTAATACATAAGTGAGGCGATCACATCGGCAAAATGGTATCCCTTTTACTTTTCCTCTCCGCTAATACACAAGCGATGTGAGTACGTCAGCAAAACAAAACATCCTGGCAGAGAGATGCCCAGAATAGTTCCTTTCAATTGCTAACATCTCTACATTTCAGGTTTTTTTTCTGATGATTTCAATAGTTTCTAGGACCCCAGGTTTTTTACACAGCTAGTTGTCATATAAAGGTATACTGGTCAAAATTATAATGGATATTATTTGGCCATTTAAGCCTTGCAAAGGGCTGTCTTATGTATCAACAAAGTTTAGGCATTTAATTTATCTTCACCATTTGTAAGTGGATTTAAATTAGCGTTAATAAAAACATTCAATGTTTTTTCAAATCAATGTGTTTTTACCAGTGATACCAATAACATTAGGCCCACCTGAGAAAAATGTATGTCCACCCAAATATGAAATCCTGTTACTGCTGCAGTAAATAAGTAATATTTTATTTGTCCCCAAGGGGAAGGTAAAACTTTTCAGAAGCACAAGAAAAATGTAAATATTCTAACAAATCTCAACCCACCAATCACACCAAACACACACAAGAACTGCTGCTGTCAATATCAGGCCTGAGGTGGGTGTAAGATGTGGTCAGATCTGCCTGGCTGTGCCACAGGTTTACATTTACAAGCGTTATCATTTGAACAGTGCAGGTCCAGCTTGTTGTGTCCACAAACACACACATGGATGTTTGTTCCTTCCAATGCGTGGTTGGAGTCACCAGCATTGTAGGGTAAGAACGATTCATCATTAGAGTGTTGGTAACAGAGTGAATCATTTCTATTTGTTGAGTTAATAAAAATTAACTAAAATGATGCAACTTACCTCCCTAGGTGTTAATGTGAATGAATTTAGTCAGCATTTCAATGTGCAGATAACACATTTTAGTTTTAATTAAAATGTGCTCACTTTTACTAGTCACATAAATCTGTAGTCCCCCTCCTACATTTTCCACTCCATCTGATCACATTAGATGAAACCTGCCCACCTACAAAGAATAAGTTTGGTATTTTTCAAGTCAAAGTTATTTTTTCTTAATCATGGTGTTGTGGTGTGATGTTTTGCATATAAGCTGATAAATATTTTGTATGTCTTTATTAGTAACTTTGACAAAGCAATGAAATATTAGTGTTATATCATTGATAACAACAGCAAGGGTTTGATGTTTAAGAACCCCCCCCCCCCCTTTAGACAGGGTCAGGGGAAGTGCCTGAAACCAGTTTGGCAAGTGATTCTCTGCAAGACTCTCTCAGTCACCCTCTGCAGGAAAGCCAGACTGCCTAGCTGGCAAGCATCAGCTCAATAAATGGTTTTGGGGGCAGGTGTGAAAGGTATTGTGTGTCTCCATTGGCCTGAAGTATGGCTATTTGAATCAGAGGTCATTCTGTAGCACGACACCCTATTGGTGTAAAGATTTGGACAAAGAATGTATACATTTGGTTGCTTTACCCCCTCCCTCTCTCTCTCTCACTATCATGATGAAGGAACATCTCACACACCCTGAATTGAAATGAAGACCACATTGAGAAGCACAACTCGGTAGCCATATTGAGACAGGTATGCGGTCTGTCCTGAAGAAAGCCATAAAATGAAGACTTAACCAGAGACATTTTAAATAACTAACAAGTCGGTGTGCCGCCTGAAACTACACATCAACATTTATCAGGCTGTATGCTTGCCAATATTCAAATGTACTTTGTTTATTGTTATTATTTTACGAATATTAACAGTAATACATTATTTCAAGTTTTCGCTTGCCTCCTGCTTGTCTTTCACTCCATGTAATTGCCTGAGGTTATAGTTGTAGAAGGGGAGGTGGGTAGAAGTTATAAAGTACAATACCTTATAAAGAGTGGTAAGTCTGTGGGATTTGAGGCATTCTGACAAAGGCTACACATTAATGATACAAAAGGGGGAAAGTAGAGCAATATAGAACTCTACCAAGACAAAACACATGGTATATATTCATTTGCTGAATAAAACTGAGTTCTAAAGTGAAGCATTTTTTTTTATACATTTTAAAAATACATGGTCTGTTCTTGCAGCTTACAATAGGGCTAATGGAAAAAATGGGTCCACAGATAGAAAAAGCCTTAAGACATAAGGGTTTTGATTTAAGAAAACATACCTTCTGTGTTTTTGAGGCTTCCTTGTGATAATGAAAGGGAATTAGAAATAATTATTTAATCACAAATTGTGGTCCTCTTTTTTCTTGAGGTAAGAATATATTTCCTGTTCGCTCATCTTAAATCATTATATTAGTTATCATTTAAATACCTTCTGAAGTAAGATGTTTAAGCTAGTCCTCCGCAGTACCCTGACAAAATGCCACGATCCCTGAACTCGCAGTGACTCACTGTGAGATATGACATAACATCCAACTTATTTAAAAGCAATTAAACATTGCTCATTATATGGAGGCAGGCCAGATCTAAAACCCTTTCCCCTACTTTTATCATCGCTCTGGATCTTCACCCTTTCCATCCACGGATGAGCTGCTCCCACGATAAACTGTAACCAAGCTCCTTAGGTGGCCACGAAAACAGTGCTACCAGCTGAGTACGGGAATATTTAATATATCGCACTTTACATTCTCTAAATCTCTTACATTCTAAGATGTTGTAGTTTGGAAAACATGGAGGTCTGATTAATTGATGGGTCTGATTTGGGGGTGTGAGGGCTGGTGCCGCATCTAGGGTTTCTTCATGCCTTGTGCCCAGGACTGATTGGAGAAACTCTGAATCAGACTAAGTGGTTTCAGAAAAATGGGTTAATTGCATTACTGACAGCATGGTGGTGTAGGGGTTAGCACTGGTGGCTTTATAGACCCATCTTCATTCCATTTCCCTGCCAGGTCACTGTCTGTGTTGAGTTTGTACTTTCTCTGTTAGTCTTCTTCATTTTTCTGGTGTATGTAAAGTTAACTGCAGTTTCTAAAAACTCTCAGTATGAGCTAAAGAGTATGGGTGTGTGCTTGAGTGTGCCTGGTAATGGATTGGCATCATGTCTACTGTTGGCTCCTATTTTCCCTCAGGTACTGCTGAGATACAGTACAGCTTCCCTGAATGCTCTATTGGAGTTTATTTGAGGAGAATAGACAGAGGTGTGGACAGACATTTAATTCTAATAATATATCAAATATTACTGAAAGCCATTGTCAATTTCTTAAATATTGCACATACTTTTCAAAATAATCTTTGAAATTGTGTTGCCAATGACTGACCACTGGTAACTCAAAATGGGTGGATAGTCTCAGAGTGCACCAGGTGATGGAATAATGCTGCACCACATGCCTTGTAGCCAATTTAAAATACATACTCTCTAGTTTTGAACACATTTTCCAGCTACACAATAGAAATAACAAGAGTGTTTCATTTTTTGTCCCCTACAGACCACTTTCACGGGTATCTATGGTGACTTCCTGCCGGTTTCTTGCTGGGGATAATCAACTTCCTGTTTAGTGGTGGTCAGCAAATAGATTGGAACAATCAAGACTGTTGTTCAGCTGTTCTCTCAAAAATCTTCCCAAACTGACCATGGAATATGTTACACAATTAGTGGAGCACAACATGTCATCTAAACGACTTGAAAAGGGATACAATTATTTTCATGAAAATTATCTGTTCAGGTGTGAATGTGAGTGCTCTCGGTAATGGTATCTTTCCAGCTAGAATCATATGCCATGCTAATTTATGAATGAAATCATTTCCATTTTCATTTTCTTTTCTTCTTTGTATGTGATTAGTGTCAAACTTGTTGAATAATGAAGTGTCACAGATCATTATGTTTATTCACTGCGATTGTAATAATTTCTGTTACTGAGTACAAGTATTAGATTTACATTAGCGCTTGATTGCTGATTCTTTGTTAGTCACATAAGTGATACAGTGGAGTTTAAATAAAGATTACATTAAAAATCATTATATTAAAACAGGTAAGCATATCTGATGAAGAAGGATGTGCATCATTGTGGTCTGCCAACATATAAGAGTCACACACTTCTTCCATGTCCGTCTCCTGCGTTTTGAATGGCACAGCAGAAACAACATGTCGAAAATCATCTCTCAGATGGCGCTCTGCTCAGTCATACACAAAAAGCCATCCTTGTTTCCCATTTCCCCAGCTGTTCCACTTAAAGTGGGATGGGACTGCGCCATTTTTTAGACGCTTACTATGTACAGACGGGAGGTAGTCATTCTTGGTAAGAAGCAGACTACATACAAAAGAGCTACCTCGGTTAACACAAAACACTGAAATATGGTAGTTTTTGAACACTACAAAAACTCTTCGACTTGGTTTCAGACATTGTTGTGATATAACCAGATATGCCAAATCCTAGCAAGCAAACGCTTCTGAGTTTATAAACCTGGAAGTGTGAAAGTGGTTTACTGTGCTTGAACTGTAACACATCTTTATTTTCCTTCACGAACCTTTGCAAATTGCCAGTTTTTTTAGAAATTTAAAAATGTGATATAAAACGAACAATTTGACCTAAAATGCTTGCCAATTCTATCCACCTAATTTCTCCAAAAATAACGTCAAGTCGAGATTTGAAGATCCTACTCTCTGCCACACTATTTGATCATTTATTTAATACGTCTGTGGTTCTTCATGTGAAGAAAATCTTTGTAGTGTTTGCGCGAAATTTAAACTTAACAAGGTTCCAACTGTGTCTCCATGTACTTGTATTTTCTTGTGTTTTTACAGGAGATGAAAATGGTTGAAAACAATTAAAAGTTTATTTATAGATGAATAAGTGTAAAACTCATCACAGCAGCATCTAGTGGAGTGCCACGTGACTTCACTGTGCTGGATAGTGGGGTGAGCCTTTGCAGGGCCATAGGATTAAACAGTAAACCTCTAATGACTCCAATAAGAGACTCCTGGCAACAGACTGAGATCATTTTAATATTTTAATAGTCTAACATGTATTTAAATTAAACAGCAAGTTTGAAAGTGATACCTAAAAACATCTTGATGAGGCCAATAATGCAAATTACAGCATGAAATGACAAGAAAAAAAACAGAAGTGAAGAAACGTACTGTGTAGTCCTACAATAATGAAAAGATCAAATATGAATGTCACACATTTCTTGGTTTTTTTTTGTCCTGACCCAGCCAATTTTATGGGTCGACTAATGGTTTCAGATAAAGAAGAGTAATGGCCCGCTGAGTCACAGCACTGGAATGGCAATACTGCTTAACATGAACGCAATTCAGGAACGGCTGCTTCAGATCTCAAGCTCTTTGCTGGCCAGCGCTCCTTCTCACCTAATTATTGATCCCTTGGCGACAGACATGGTGCTAATCACTAATATTGACACCTGAAGCTGTGAGTCCAGTCCATTTTCACCTGCATAGTAAGGATCGATTTTCTTTCTCCTCTAGGCTTTGGCCCTTCCAAAGAAGGAATTAGGCCTCGGCGTAGAAGCTTCCATTTGGTATTGCAGTCTCCTGCTGTCATGTCCAGTATTACTGTACACAGGACACACCCCGGCTCATGAGTTCTGTTTCCCCAGTTCTGAATGCTGGACAACTAACAATTCCCACTTTCTTGAATTTCAGCCCAGTTTTTGATTTCTTATGAGTACACCACTTCCTGTTTTGCTGGTTTCCAATACACTAATCTTCTGTTGAAATCTTTAGTGTTTACTCGACAGTTTTCCGGGCCAATGAATTGAAGTCTCAGTTGCTCATTTACTGAGTGTCTATCTGAGCGAAGATAAACACAGCATCACAGCATGAGGTCAGCAAAAGTATAGTCGTGTTGCCGTTGATCTGTTATGAAAAACAGCACAACAGGACACAAGTCCAATAATGGGATACTTAAACCAGCTGTCAAGAGCAACACCGTGATGCTGTAACAAACTCTGAAGCAGACAATTGACGGGATAGAAAAAAAAAACCTCATGATTCTGGTCATTTTCCAAGACACTTTAGGGTTTACCAGAACTTTACAATACAAATGTCGGTTTGGCAAATACAGCATCTTGTAATTTTAGAGTATAAATTGGAGCCTTACCCTTGATGACTGCAGATTGCTCTTTTAAAACCGTTGCATTACATTTATATAGTGCTCTTCTAACCTACTCAAAGCTCTTTACATAGACAGTGAGGAGCCACTTCAACCATCGCCTCCTTGTGTAGCACCACCTGGGTGATGCAGTGACAGACATTCTTGCGCCAGTACGCTCATCACACATCAGCTATTAGGTGGTGAAGGGGTCAGAAACATAGTTAGACAATAAGAGACCAGGGATGATTAGGGGGTCAGAATGACCAGGCCATGGTGGGCAATTTAGCTAGGACATTGGGATACACCCTACTCTTTTCAAAAGAAGCCATGGGATCTTTTATGACAACACAGAGTCAGGACCTCGGATTTATGTCTAATCTGAAGGACGCTGCCAGTTCTTACAACACAGTCCACATCAATGCACTGGGGCACTGGGATCCAGACTCAGACCACAGGGTAAGCATCCCCTGCTGGCCTCACCAATACCTCTTCCAACTGCAACCCTTGGCTTTTCTAGATGGTCTCCTATTTCATTAGAAGAAATTCTTACATGATTCTGCACTTATTGAGTGTTTTGATAAAGGGAATGAGACAGAGCAGAAGAGTCAGGTGGAGAACCTTGTTACTCGGTACAGAAAGAATTCTCTGCAAATTAGCATCAGTAAAACAAAGGCACTGGTTATTGACTTTCATTGCACCAAAGAGGCTCAGTGTCCGGTCATTATTCAGAGAGTGGATGTAGAAGTGGTCCACTCCTATAAATACTTGGGGGTCCACATCAATGACAGTCTGCACTGATCTCATCACAGTTTGGAACTTAATAAGAAAGGGCAGAGCAGGCTATTTTTTCTTAGGAGAGACTGTGTTCCTTTAATGCAGGAAGTGACATCCTTCACATCTTCTACAACTATGTGATGACCAATCTGTGGTGTGCTGGGCTGGTAACATCACTTCAGGACAGGCCCACCAAATCAACAAGTTGATTAGAAACACAGACTCGGTTATCTACTCACTCTGGACCCCCTGGAGGTCATAGTTAAAAAGATAATTAAAACAAAACTGAGTATCATTATGAACAATGCTGCACATCCTCTCTCTGACACACCAACAGCCAATGAATAATTCAGTAGAAATGTGTCAAAAAACACAACGGGGCTCCTTTATACCAACAGCAGTACGTCTATATAATGCCTCACTGGGACTGAGATTGTCAAATCAGAAGTTTTTATCTCTTTTTAGCTTTCTTCCTTTTTTGTCATTCTGGTGTATGTGTATATATATTCATTTACCTGTCTCTTTATGTATTATCTGACAAGCTTCTGCAAAAAGCCTAATTTCCCCCAGGACAAATAAAGATCTATCTATCTATCTATCTATCTATCTATCTATCTATCTATCTATCTATCTATCTATCTATCTATCTATCTATCTATCTA
>JANRMT010062850.1:15379084-15406174 GCA_026402145.1 Polypterus bichir lapradei | reverse complement strand
CTATCTATCTATCTATCTATCTATCTATCTATCTATCTATCTATCTAATATATAGTGCCATTCCTATCTATCTATCTATCTATCTATCTATCTATCTATCTATCTATCTATTATATAGTGCCCATCATATCTATCTATCTATCTATCTATCTATCTATCTATCTATCTATCTATCTATCTATCTAACCAAATACTGGCCAGACCCAAACTTGCACGTAGCTTCAGGTAAATTACCTGAAGTTGTTGGATAAAGTCTTTTAATAATCCTTTAGCATCATGAATTTTTATCCGTGTTATATAAACAAGCATTCTTTTAAGAGATGCGGCTGTGTTCAACCTGAATTGCCCTTAAAAGGATGCCATAAGATTACCAACCTAATAAAGGCGCTTTATACTGACTTTTGTCCACCTGATTTAAAGTATGCAGACACTTCCATGGGAAGCAGCCACTGACCATGAGTCTCAGCAACAAGAAAACTTCTCATTATTCATGGTTAGTTCATCCTATTTTACCTTTTTTAAGTAAATGTTCTTTCCAACAATTTCATGCTATCAGCTATATGCTGAAGATGCTCATGTGTATTCATATCTATAAAAGCTTTGTCCAAAGAAAGGAATTGTTAGCATATTTGTGATTACAGGACAAGGAAACACAACTTGCTTGGTGTGCTCCGGTGATGTCTTTTTAAAATAAATTTCTTGTATAGTTACTGGAGTCCTGAGAACCTTTGTCTTCTATCTGTGAACTGAGGATCAATAGAAATTTGAGATCAGGAAATTTTCCCTGTCAAAGTGCAGGTGATGTGGCTGCTGGTCATTCCATTAACTTTGTTCTCTAAAATTCCAGATGAAGGTTTTACCTCTTCATCTTCTTACTTACTGTTAAACAGGATCCTATATTAAACTCCAGAATGTATTGAGATTAATGCATCCATCCATTTTCTGCACTCACCAATCCAGTGCAAAAAAGCTGGAGCCTATCCTGGCAAGCAATGGGCACAAGGCAGGAACAGCCCCTGGACTGGGCAAGCACACACACACACACACACAAATGTGTGTTAGCGATGCCAGTCCACCTAGCCTAGCATGTCTTTGGACTGTGGGAGGAAACCAGAGCACCCAGAGGAAATCCATGTGGATACAGAGAGAACATGACAACTCCATGTAGGGAGTACTGAGGACTTGAACCCAGGTGTCCTTGTAGTAAGACAGCAGTGCTACCACTGTGTCATCATGGCTCCCAATATTGATATTAATTCCATGTTTATTTTTAATCTGATAGTAAATGGTATAAACATTAACAAAAGAAAAATCTCCATTACATTTCTTCAAAAATGTGGTTATAGATGTGCAGATAGTTTAGCCAAACAAAGGTGCACCACTACTTTTAAAAATACGAACTGGAGAATTGCTTGGAGTTACAAATAAAGTTAAAGAAGTTTCATTTAAGAAATCCACTTATTGTACCCAACAAATCAATCACTGCAAAAATGTAGGGTGGGTATTAACCCAAAGTGTTTAACATGTTTTTCTGGGGATAAAATCCAGTTTAGAAAAGGACATCATATTTTTTTAATGGAAAAAAATGACACTAGTAATCTGTTAAATCTTTTTATTTTATATGCAAAATATCTTATTCATAAATTAAAATGGGCACAAAAAACCCCAAGGATATCCAAAATGTAAATGACACTTTATTTCAAAACATTAAAGTCTTGCATATATCTTTATAATTTTTTGAAATTTGTAATATATCTTTGTTAATTTTTGTATTTTCTTATATGCATACTTGATTTGTATTGATAAATATTTGGTTATTTGTATACCACAAAATAAAAAGTTTGATTTTGAATACAAGTTAACACTCAAATCTCGCGTGACCTAGCAATACTCATATCACGTGGCGAGGGTATGGACGCTCCCGCTTATGACGTTAGGCGCGTGCGACAGTGACTGTTCGCTTCTGGTTCATATTTGCTGTGTAATAAGAGAGCGGCGGGTTGTTAAACAAGAAGCCACAGTAACACTGATAGACGAATATCGCCGCACGTGTTTATTTTATTTATTTTTTCCTTAAGGAAGAACTTTAGGGTTAACGATGGAATACCTAATTGGCATCCAAGGACCTGATTTTGTTCTGGTGGCCGCCGATACAGTGGCTGCTAGCAGCATCATTCAGATGAAACACGGTACTGGATTAATCATTTAAGTTGCTTTGGCTTCCTCGTTTGGGAATTGGGATAACATTATGGGAAATGTGTTTCTTATAACTTAGCAGCGTAATGTGTAGGGGGATTTATACTGCATTCTGTTTTACGGGTCCGTAGATAAGCTTGGGCCTCTAGTACCAGGCCTTCGCATTTAAGGGAAAGTGAAAGTAACATACATTTAATATGTTTGCTTCCTTTTAACCTATTGCATGGAATTCAGAGTACGTACGTGTATATTACTACAGGGCAATCTAACCGTCTTCGAATAGATCATTTTTCTCCGTTGGTCGGATAAATTAAGGGGATATCAGTCTGGTCCCTGATTGTAGTAAAGGGAGCAGATTTTATTTTGCCAGACACTTAGTCATAGGCTCGTTCTTGCTTTAAGTTAAATTTAAAGTATACTCATTATGCCTATACTCCTTTAATACGTCTGAATGTGAAAAAAAAAAACATGACATGTTCATTAGCGCTTGTTTTGTTTATATTCAGTTTTATTATCCCAAGGGGGAAAAATCTGGTCGTCTGCCGGTCCCACAGAGCGATTAGAAACACATCGACAAACATCGGCATTACTCACAAACTTAATGCAAGTAACTTAATTTGGCAGTGGGCAAAATACTTTCGGTATTGCATTAGATCATAGTGTATATACAAATTAAAGTAAACATTAAGACTTGATTAATGCTTGATGCAAATTCTAACTGTTCACCTATTGGTTTAAATCTGTGGATGCTAAGTTGAGTTTATTTAGATTAATAGTAGTTGGTATGAAGGTGTATTTGAGCAGGTTGCTTTTTATCCTTCAAACCTTGATCATGTGACATGATGACATCTGATGGAATTGAGATTCTAGTGAAGGAGTGTGACAAAATCTACTTTGCCTTCCATAATACTTCCTTATTAATTTAAACACGTGTGTGAGTTTTGATTGTTGAAACTGTTATTGCACCATTTTACAGTTTGCCTTTTTTGTTTTTGTTGCTGACATTAAGATTTCCAAACCAGCCAAAATAACATAAGTAAAGGCATAAAAGACTGACATGGCAATGGGACTTTCTCTAAAAAGATTCTGCTTCATAGGACAGATATAATGTTTTTTTAAACATGATGTTGCAGGGTTTGGAGTTTACCATTGTAGCATCAAATGTGTGTCAGAAGTCAAACCTGGACAGGATGCCAGGCCATCACAGAGCTCCCTTGCATTAACACAGAGCCAAAGCTGATGTGCATGTATTGGGAGAACAAACTCCCCACACGCCGAAGTTTGGTGTAGGCTTCTGAATTTGGGACCAACCACTAACTACTACACTTCTATTCTGTTCCACAGTAAAGTGGCAGATAATAAGTAAACTGAAACATGCATTATCGAATATGAATGTAGTAGTAGTGGGTGAGATTAATTACACTTAACCATCTTAAATATCTTTAAACAAAGTGTCTTCTAAGAAAAAGTAAGTTTTTGAAGATAAGTAAAAAAAAGTAAAATTGAAGGTAAAATGTGCCCTCATGCTTGCCTCTGTATTATATTTGGAATAAACTGCTGTTTACTTCTTGAACCTGCCTTATTTGATTCAGGATCATGGGGAACCAGCACTGGGTAAATAGGTATCTGGCTTTCTGATATTATAAAGGTGTAATATATACTGAACAGCAAAAAAAAAAAAATCCAAACGAGCGAGTATGTATTCATGTGTTCAAATATATTATTGCTGTATAAGTCGTTGTTTTCATAATTCCTGTGGTATCGTCTCATCACAATACTTTAATAGTAGGTTAGTGCCTTATGAGAGCAAAACCATGCAGTGTTTTTTCCTACAAAAATGTAATTGCTGATTCTAATGCGCTATCAGTGCATGCTCCCAACCTCGAAAGCAGACATAAGGCAAATGATTGAGCAGAGCAGTGAATAAAAGAGAAGGGGTGCAATTTTGAATCGCCAATTAGCATTCGCTTCTTTGACATGTTGGAGAAAAATCCAAATGGATTACGACCGGGGAGGGATCTGAGCCCAGGATGTTTAAATCTCTAAGGCAGCAGCACAAGCCTGTGTGCAACAAAGTGAGCAGGATTGAGTTTGTGGATTCCCTGCATTAGTTAATCATTCAGATGTTTATTGTTATCCTAACATTTCTAAAAAGCCATTACTGTAACCACTTTAAAGACGCGGTTCCATAACTTTGATTCAGATTTTTCATTGGCTTTTGCATTAATGGTTCTTCCATGTTTTCATTTTTAATGTTGTTCTGTTAATTTTCTGGGTAGTTCATGACTAGCTGAAAGCTTTCTACTAGTTTCATTTTATAAACACATTTAAAAAAATTTTAAGATAGTGTATGTAAAAATAAAAAGCTGTAGCTCTGTCTGTGTTTTTTTTCTTTTTGAAACTAAAGTGGTTAAGTTCCTTTAGTCTAGGAGTGTGTTAGTTTGTATTGATCTGCATGGATTTTAGTGCTGTAAAATTTGGAACAAAAGACTTAAATTCTTTCTTTGTATGAACCTCTGACTCTTGTGACCTGAGTGCCACCCATCCAAGAATGGTCCTTACTATTTAACATAATTGTTATATTTAATATATGCAAAAATATAATGTTGGCTTATAACTTGATATGAATTTTATTAAACAAAATGTCTGGGTGTTGGTCTGTTAAAATTGAAATAGCCATCCATGGTTTTTGTTTTAAAGATTTTTGCATTCTTTTGAAAATAAGTTTGAAAAGTAACTAGAATGTGGAGAGCAATCCTCATATTACTGAAACTTACTTCAGAACTTCAAAGTTAATTAACTATGGTGGATAAGTGTTTATTTGTATCTAAAATCTTATGAAAAGAATTACCTGATTGTAGACATTCAGATGAGAATTTCACTTGTATCCTGCACATGTGATCGTATTACTACCGTCATAACTACTTAGCAGTCAAATATCAGGCTTGTTCTCACTCTATATGTCTTAGAGTGTCTTTTGCAGTGATTGACAAAAACCTTTTCCTTCTTAGATTATGATAAGATGTTTAAACTCAGTGAAAAAATACTGCTACTGTGTGTTGGAGAAGCTGGAGACACTGTTCAGTTTGCAGAATACATTCAGAAAAATGTGCAGCTCTATAAAATGAGGAATGGTAAGTCTTCACTATTTATGAAAAACTGGTTTAAAAAAAAAAAAAAAAAAATGAGTGTCCTAACTCTGAAGTAACAGGCCCGTCTTGAATGAGAGTCCAAAAATGTACATGTAATAAACTTGAATGCATTCATATGTTTTTATGTATTTTGTTTCTCTTTATTTTATTATGCTAATAATAATCTAAATCTTTCTGTCAGGTAATGACATTTAATGTTTCTCCATAGGACTTTATTTGGATAAAACCTCCTTTTACTTTTTTGCATCTGTGTGCTAGTATTTTGTTAATGTCTCTTGAGTTAAGGCTAATCTTGGAAAGGAAAGGTACCAGCATTATTTTTGGTACATACATGCTGCTTAAATTCTAGACATTTCTAAGTGTGTGTGAAAAGCACTCCACTTTTCAGGAAGACCTTGTTCTGATAAATTTGTTCTTTCATTCCCTATCCCTAGTGAGGATGAAGATATTAATTGACTTGTACATGCAGAGTTCTTTGAGGTCTTGACTTGTATTTCATCACAGACCCAGTTCCATATCTATAATCCTGTCATTGCTGTCGTGACTCTGTACGGAAATATAATTTCATTACATTGTAGCTGGATTCTCCTCCTTTAGTGTGTAACTAAACTTTTGATTGTAGTTGATAATGGAATTGAAGGGTAAGCAGTAAGTCAACACCTCTGTGTGAGGTTTTAGCTCCTGCTTCAATTTTGCTTCTCAATCCATTGCTGCTCCTGGTCTGATATGCATATCAGAATTATAAATCAAGACCACACTCCTTCATTTACAGAAAACAGACCTCCTGTTTTCTTATCCCTCCTGCTTCATATGTGCCTGCATAATGCTCCAGTGCATGCTAGTGACCAGTTAGAATGACCAAATAGATCATTCTTACAGAGCAGAAATGTTCCCCAAAGCTTTGCAGAATAGATTTTGCAGACCTCAACTGTATATTACGTATTTCATGCATGAACGCTACGAACAAATGGAAAAACAAGGAGCACAGGTGGCAGAGTGTTACACCCATTCTTGAAGAGTGTAGGTACTGTACATGTGTATTTTTAAGATTGACTTTTTTTGCAGCTACCTCCACCACTGAGGTCTTCATCTATTCACTGTCATTTGCACAGTCTCGCTTGGAATGCTGGTAAAGCTCTTCTAAGGCCACAATGGTTTAACTCTTCCCCAAACTGAGGCATGTGCAGCTCCACTTTATAGCTCTCTCCTAGGTCTGAAAAGGTGATGGCCTAATTGTTAAAACCAAGTTAGCTACAAAGTGGTCTTCATTTGGCAGCTTAGCATTTAATTTTATTCAGTTAATTCAAAGAACATGTTTCCTTGTGTTACTATCATTGTCCTTTTGTGTAGAAACAAGTGTCACTATGCTGTATCTCGAAATACTACTCAGGCATTGATTTCTTTCTTGCCAGTTATAAAAGTTGTCACATCCCATGAGCCACCGTTAGTTGCCATCTAGTTTTTGTCTCTGACACAGATCCCATTTTTTCCCTGTGTGTGGTAAGCCCTCTTGCTCTTCAGACAGCTCATTCAGACCAGCCTTACCAAAGGTAACCCTGCCAAAAACAAGACTTCCAACAACTCTGTTCTAATGATTCAACGGACATTCAAGTATCTCCTCCACATCTGGTACGTTCTTGTAAAGTTAGATGTGTGGAAAAAGTACTGACTAAAATCTAGTCTTCACTATTTCAAGTATCCACAGGATGATTGTATTTTCTGTCAGTAATGGTATTCTTGCCTGCAGCATTTTATCGTATCTCACAACTTTAAAGAAACATATGATGTGTGGCAGCAAGTCTTGGAACACTAGAAAACCTTAAATGACAAATGTTACCTTTTGTAGAATTTACACCGTTGATGTAACTGTGTTATTTGTGTATGCAGGGTATGAACTCTCTCCTGCTGCCGCCGCCAATTTCACACGCAAGAATCTAGCCGATTATCTGCGGAGTCGGGTGAGTTGGATATGCATCCATTCTTGTACATCTGGCAAAAATATAAACTTTTAATACATAATGTTTTACTTTATTTACAGTGTCATTATGGTTTTGTGGTAAAGCTTTTGTGTACCATTTTGAGAAACACTACCATATCCAGTCTGAAAAAAATTAGTCTGCTTTTCCACTGTTATCTGAAAGTTGACATAGTTGTAACCAAGGAAAGGATGAAAATTTCTGTTTCATTATTTTGTTTTACAATGGCCGAGGGGGTTCTATGTGTTTTTACTTGTGGGACACAGAGAGACATTTTGTATTTCACTTGAAATTCTGTTACGTTTGGGCATTGCTGAAATGCTTTTTGTGGTTGTCTGTCTGTCTGTTTAGTGCCAACCAAGTTATTGTGTAAATAGAATTGTATTTAGTTTAGTTTGATATTCTTTCAAGAACCAGTCAATCTGTGCTGCCAGTATGTGCAGTTACCACTAAGTCCAAACTGTTAATAAACACTAGCCTACTAGCTTGTTAACTTACACTTGTGTTGCCTGTTTTTTGTTTGAAGCGGTGTGTGACCTGGACTTGGTTTTACTAAGTACATTAATGATAATCAAAAACAGTCAGCACATGTACCAAGTAAAGCTGAGTCACAACTGATCAAACAACTTGTCAGTTACAGCTTGATAGTAATGGAGCAAATTATTCATCAAGATATTTTACATCTATAGCTTCTTCTGATAGCTTTATTGGTGAGTCCAGCTAAAATGAAGAAAGGTAGACCTTGTCTGTTTACTGTAAATATTAATACTGACTCAAGTAGACTTAAAGCTAAACAAAAAAAAAATAAAATAAGAAGTGGTTGTTGCTATATCCGTTACAGTATAATTTTATTTACAACATATACTCTATATATTGCATTTGTATTTATGTATAATATTCCATATAATGTACAACATAGAAATACTAATAATCCCTTATATGAGAATACTGCCTATGTGTTGATCTTACCCGTGTTGTATTTGATGTACACTTGTTAGGTATAAGGGAAGAATATTATTCTGCTACTATTATGTGTACAGTGGATTTTACACACAACCTGCATCTTAATGTTATTAGACAGGTAATCTCTTAATCTGGAATTTAAGCCTTACAATTTATAAGACTCCTGGTTGTTGTCTGACCTTTTTATTTAAATAGTACAAAAAATCTCATAATGAGCCAATTCTCAGCATTATTAGTGCTCCTTTGGAATTCCTATTTTTCTTTTAAATTTTCTTTCATGCAGATTAGATGACTCTTGAAAGTTATTCTAGTAATTTAAGATTTATATTCTAGTTAAAGTGATATCTGATATCCCTCAATAATGAATATTATTTAATGTGCTTTAGAATTAGAAGACTTTGAAATTAGGCCATTTTACCATGGTATCCAAAGAAAGGTGTTTGTATGAAACTCCATTTTTATTTTTTTCACACATCTGTTTTCATGCTGTAATTGACTCACTCAGGATTTGAATTTGTACCATACCCTTCCGCTGTTCTATTCCATGTGTGCATGCTTGTGTCCAGAGGCACTTATTGTTTCATCAATATAGTGTTTTTCAAAGAATAGTAGATGTTGTCGCAAATCTTATTTTTATTTATTTTTTTCCTACAGAACAAGAATTTTCTGTGTAAGCAAATGCATATTGTGATATTTGTATGTTGTAGTGTAAACTGTGAGATCAAAAGTGGTAATGAAATTGTGCTTTTGTTCTCTGAACTACTTGCTGTTTTTCTTCTCCAAATAAAAAGGCACATGGGAGTCAACTTCTAGTAGACTAGTGCAACATTGTGCCCCTCCACTCAAGACTCCTTGTGTTTTGCAACCTTTTTTAGGTTATAATGAGTATTGAATGATATAGTACAGTCTAGCTTTCATGTGTTTACCAAGAAGTCTTTAGCCACAATCCTGAAAGCCTCTCATACCTGCAGTTGTATTTCTGGATTCATTCAGATTTTTTTTCCTCTCCATATCAGGTTTGGTCTTCAGTTTATCTGTATTTTTATTACTAAATGTGAATAGTTTGCTCAGTTTTCAAGAAGTTTGTGAATGTTTGCAATGCAGGATTTGTTTCCTGAACTATTAACAAATGAAGCTTTGGTTATTTTTTAATACATAACTTTTTAATGTATGGAAGAGTTAAACACAATGTTTATTATGGATATCAGAAGAGGAAAACCAGTGAATAGATATTGCAGTGCAGAGCAAGAGTAGTGACCTTGAGCTTTCAAAGTTTCATTCAAAGGCAGATTTTTCTCTTTGGTGTCTTTCAGTGTTTGCAAGACCCGAGGAAAACCCTTTAAGGCCACTTAAAGACCAGAACTGACTAGACAAAAAATGATTGTAATATTAAACAAGCTGTTTTAGAACCTTATCTAAGAAATCTCCTGTTCACACTACTGGTATTGTGTAAATCATATGGTGGTGGATAGTAATCTTGTTGGCTAGGGAAGACTAAATTGTATTCTCCCTTATCAAACAGCGTCACTCTTGTGCATTAATTTATGAAAGTGAGTCAACATTTTTAAATATAGGTGAAAGCATTAAATATCTTAACATAAAGTATAGAACAACTCGCATTCATCTTTATAGAACCATACACAAAATCTTAGCTGGACCTTGTGCCCTTTATGTAAAATGATTGCAGAAAGCTAAACTTACATAATGTCCTGGAAAAGCAATTTTAAAAATAACTATTTTATCTGCTTGTTCCATGTGCACTAAAGTACTGCAGAATTTGTCAGATTTGCAACATGATTCCCAAAGTGTGCCTTTACAAAACTTGTACTTAAACAATAAAATATGAGACTCAAGGACACGTTTTTATCGTGCAAACTATCCAGCTCATGATTCAGGCGGTTTTGGGTCTGGAGCCAGAAAATAAAGTGAAAGTGGAATACTTCACATTTTTAATTAGCTGACAAAAGTACAAGAAATATTCAACAGGCAACTGAAAGTGTTTTAGTTTTTTTTTTTTTTTTAAACGTGGTATTTAGTTACTAACCCATTGAAAGGGCACTCTGTACAGGCAGACATTGCTGTCAAAGTGGCTAATGCAGGCACACCTGTACCATCTGTCTCTATTTGTCATGTGACCAAACAATAGCCAATTATTCATTTTCTGAATTATTCCACTGGGTTTAGGCAGGGCTGTTTTTTGCCCTTTGTTAATTTGTTAGGAAGTGTAACAGTGTCTGTCACAATAGGAGAAAAGAAAATAATTACAAAAAATAATTAAGCAAGATAATTGATGTGGTGAAGTTGAATGCTATGGCTGCTTCTGCGGTGAGCTACATCTCTGCTGGGAGCCATATATCTATCTCTCTGTGGACTAGGGGGCTATGCCAGGACCTGGAGAGGGGATACTTGGCTTGTTTGCAGTAGATGAGACTTGCCAACATTGACTTGTTGGGTCTCTGGCTCTTCACAGCTGTATGAAATTGCATATGAAGCATGCAATGTGTGACACCATTCATGTATAAATCAAGCAATGGTTTGTTTTTTTTCACTATTTTGAGGGCTGTAAACCTGTTAATGGCTAAGATACCATATTTCCAGTGTGCCAGCCATGTTGATATTTTATGTATTTATTTTGGAGCTTCTATAAAATTTGTATTTCCGCTTGGGGGACAAATAAGTTCTATCCATCTATTCATCTATCCAACCATCCTTAAAGCAGATCCTTAATTAACAAGTTCATTATAGAACATATAAATTTTGAATGACATCAGATGCTAATACCTCTTGTTTTCATCCTTACAAGGACTGTTACTTTAAGCTCTTTTTATTGATACTTTAAGTTCTTCTAAACACAATACTGTTCAAATTGAGAATTTTTTTTTATTTATTATTAAGCTGTCTTTCTGTGTTTCTGGAAGGTCCATACCACTATTATGCGTCTTTGTTCTCTCAGTTTTCTACCTGTCTTTCCTTTTTGCGTAGCACAGTTTTGTTAACTATGAATTTTAGTATTGTTCTAGATATTGAAAATCTGCAGGGATAAAATAACTATTGCCATTTCTTATACTTTATCTCTCCGTAATCAATTCATAAGATTTCACATCAGTATAGTGTAATTTCTGCTGTTTTTTTCTGTACTCTTCTATAATCCAACATGAAACGCAAGAAGAAGTCTCATAAGACGGTGTTTCAGTTGTTCACACTTTCAAAAAACTTAATTAATCAATTTGATTATGTTGTGAGGAAAGGTAGCACCCTTTTTAATAATTGCCCGTAGTATTATTTTAGTTTTATTTTGCTGTTGTGTGGATTTCCACTAATTTTAGGGGGAGATTGTCTGTTATCACACCCTTATGTGCCCTATCGCACAAATCCACACTTGGTATTACCAAATAGGTCCTTTAATGCGAGATGTGTTGCCTGCTTGAAATATGCATACCTTTGTGTACTTAGAAGAAAAAGGTATATAAAATTATTATATGACTATTAAGCACTACAGGATTATATGCTGATGTTAGTTACAATTCAAACACCAAATCACTGTGGATAAGTTTCACAAGCAACAAGAGCACCTGTTCCCTGTGCTTCAAAACAATTGCTGCATTTTTTTATCATCTTCTTCTTATTATTATTATTTTTTCTTTAACATCTAAACTGCAAAGTAATCAGAAGCCGGAAGCTTCCTATCACAAACTGAACACTGCAGGGAAAGAGAGCTCGGAAAACTTTAGATAATGTAGTTTATTTGAACTCCCTATGGGGAGCACAATGGCACCAGGCTGCTGCCTCACAACCCCAGAGAACTGGATTTGTATTCTGGCCTGAGTGTTGTCTGTGTGGTGATTGTAAATTCTTCCCGTGTTCACTTGGGTTTTCTCTAGGTGTTGTGGTTTCCTCACACATCCCAAAGATGTGCAAGTTAAGTTGACTGTAATCACTAAATTGGCCCCATGTGAGTGAAGGTGTGTCTGGTTTGTGTAGTACTGGTGTCCTGTCATAAGTTGGCCCTGCATTGCACCCGGAGCTGCTAGGCCGTGGCTATAGCTCCAACCAGCTTTGTAATTGAATAATCTTGTTTAGAAAATTGATTGAAAGATAAAACTAGACATTTCATGAAATGGTGAATTTAAGTATGTATGATTATGTTTACATAAAGTGTGTTTTCCCCATTATTTTCTCAAAATAAGGACTTTACAATAAAATAAATGTTGTACACTAGCACCAGTTGCTGTTTTGTTTTGGTATCAACTCCTAAAACAGATGAATAACATCTCAGAATCTTTCACACAGACACTCTTGCCAGACTACAGCCAAGGGTATGAAGTATTGCCACAGGTTACTGATACTGTGTTACCTTAGGCTTTATAATAATTCTTATGAATTTTGGATGTATTTCAGCAGATCAGTATGGTGCTAAGCCTACCACCCTAGCAAGGAAGGTTTTCTTTTCAGTTGCTATCCTGTAGACACAAGCCAGTGATTAATAACTGATTTCTCTCTCTTTATGCTACTGTTTGGCAGATCTCTCACCAACGGCTGTACTCCTTTGATTGTTTACTTGCTTGTTAAGAATGGAAATTATTTCCCTAATATTACACAAGGCTATTGGAACTGTGCTTTACCACTTTAGCACAGCCTTGTTGCATTCTATTATAAGTAGACATTGATAAGATGATAAATTGATAAGTGCAGTGTGTGATAGTTTTTGGCTTTGTGAAACTACTTAGTTATTCTTAAAAGCTGAGCTCTATTGTCCCACTTTCCTTTTGTATTGAATTTCTCAGGGTTACTCAATTTTTTGCACGTGTTGATTTTTTTTTTTTTTTTTTTTTTTTTTTTTTTTTTAAAATTTTTAAAATTTATATTTAAAAAATAAAGATTGAGAATATTGTCTTCACAGATGCACTGTTAAATGCTGCAGCTTAAATCAAAGATTTTCAAAAGTATTCATTAGGCTAAAAACAGACCTGGGGTGGGGCTTAGCCAGAAATAAGTCCGATGTGGTCAGCCTGACTTTAACCATTTATTTTTTTCTCTACCTGCAAAGGGCACAGATTTGGTAGAATCACACAAACAATGTCAAATGCTAATAAAGAAGCGTTACACCCAGGTGTCAGAAGTGAGAGAAGAAAATTGAATTGCATTTATAATGAGCACAGCTCTGCATTCTCTCCTGGGAGAACCACTGTCTCCTTATTCTTCTGTGCAGAGAGCTGAGGTACAGGTTAAATTACCTGGAAATGTATTATACTTTGTAGCACTGCTTTTTGACCTGAGAGGTAGAGTGGTTGAACGTTGGATTTTACATTGTTTGGGGCTGAGTTATTTACTTGAATGTTGTCACTGAGAGGTTACACAAGGTGTACCACTAATGTGACTTTTGTGTTAGATTTTTTTTTGCTTCTGGCTTTCAGCTCAATGAGTGAATTTTGAGTGACGCTCATTGTGTTACATTTTTATGTTTTAAGGCCTTAGTGCATGTTTTACACTGCAGAGCAGCATTTTGTCCAATTCCATGCATTCATTTTTGTACCCTGTATTTTGCATTATAGGATCCAACATTGCATTTGTTTATGCTGGCAGCTTTAGTTGTAAGAGAACAGCTAACACTGGACAAAATGTTATCCCATTAAAATACATGCACTCATCTGTTTTGAATCAATTTATATTTTATGTCGTATACACATCTTTGGAGATAAGGATTGGGAAGAAATTGTAAATTCAGCATAGCGACTGGGTCAACAGTCAAACCAAGGTTCTCAGAAGTGTGAGGTACAAACATTAACTACTGTGTTGCCCGAGTCCATACCTCTGTCAACTAAACGGGCCTGTTTCCCCATCAAAGCATGTGTGATACTGTAAGGATATGTTGAGAATGGCGCCTTCCTGAGCACTGGTGAAGACCCCTGCAGAGGAAGCGACATGTGTAGACGGCACAGGCGTGTGGCAATCACACCCCCCTTGTAACTACCCCTCCTTCTTTGCATCCTTTATGCTTGTTGTCATTACACTCTCCTATAGTGTGCAGGATTGCTGACTTGCTTGCAGGACTAGGCTTTATAAAAACATTGCAAGCTTTTCATGGCAGAATCTATCTCTTGAGTCATGCCTGTGTTATTCATTACTTTGATGCTTCTAAATTATTGAAAGTAATTTCCTAAAATATAATCTTGACTTCAGTATTCTGAAGAAACATTTAGTGTGCTACATGCATTGCCTTTTAAAGCAAGACACAATTCTTTCCTGTGAGCCAAATGACATGCCCTTTAAAAGTAAGAGTTGGAACAACTCCACAGTGGGACTTAAACTCTTTAAATGACTTAATTGGTGTTGTTCATAAAGGGATTGGTGAGTATATCAACCATGTGGCTTTCAAGTACACCTACAATTCTACACAGCCACATTGTCTGCACAGATGTGGCTGCTTCAGCTACAAAATGTTATTGACATCTGGAGATTGATGAGTAAGGCAAACTTGGAAGTGACTGTGTTCTAGGCAACTGAATTCAAAAAGGTGGATGAAAGCCCTGGCTGGAAAATCACTTGACTTTGCTAATATGACATCTGTGTATTTGTTTGCTTTATAGGCCCATTCTTGTTACTTTGTGAATTTGGTATTGTTTTATATAAGATAACCTTAGTCTTGATTATACAAGGGAAGAGTACAGTCTGCCAGTCCATTTTAGAGCTCACATACTGTATGTACACACTTGCACTTATTTTCTGTAGTTGTTGCCAAATTTTGGGGAAGGAAGATTGGCTTTTGGACATCACCAGTGACTTTCTGAGCTGTTACAACTATGACCTTAAAGAACGCAACCCTTTACTTCATCAGCTTAAACCAAATTCTAGTTTTAACAGATGTAACTGCATTTTTTAGGCCAGCTGCCTATTCAAGCAGGTGTACAGTACCAGTCAAAAGTTTGGACACACCCCTAAAGTTTCTTTTTTTTTTTTTTATAAATCAAAATACCATCAAATTGATTTAACAATACAGCCATTAGTAGTTTTGCTAATGACACTTACATCTTGAAATGGCTGATCTTTATCTATTTTTAATATTTACATGTAACCCTACTGTATAACCGCGTTTTCATCAGTCATTCCTTTAGTGTCCTAATGGTCAACTTCCTTAGTTTAACCTTAAATTAGTCATGTTTGAATTCTAATTGGTTATTAGAGAAAAATTTGCTATTGCATTATTAAGCACTGAAACCTCTTACATTGTTGTCTTGGGTTGCATGGTACTGGTACTCTCAAAGTTTAGTTCTACAAAGTGAAACAGCTTTCTCAAGAAAAATGTCACTTACAAACCAAATACCAGTACCGTCTGCAACAGAGAAAAGACAATTCTGGGATGCTGGTCTAAGATGTTCCAGAAACTGACAAAGGAAAAGGTTAAAATGAGCAATAGAACATTAACATTGGACAGAATATGTCTGGAAAAAACTATTATACTTAGCATTCCGAGGCCACCTTTTCTTTATTGCAGATGACCCTGGTATTTGATGTTTATTTAAGGAAGACATCAACTGGGGACCTGTAAGCTGTTTGTTTCTGAAAGTACAGACTCTCATGTCCTTATGCATGTCCCCTTCTTCCTTTCTGGTAAGATCCAGTGTGCCTTCTTCTTTCAAGAGAGTGTGGATGCATTTGTATTAAATCTTCAATTTCTTTGTAATGTGACATGCAATAACCTTCATTGTGCAAAAAAAAAATAGACTGATATTTCCTGTGAGAGCTGTTTAATTTTGTCCATTTTTTAACCCTGAACTGAACATTAGGACTGTCACTACCGTGTAACCCAAGAGAACATGACAGGTTCTAGAGGTGCCATTGCAATTACAAAAGTTTCTCTAATAACTAATTGGCATTTAAATATGATTAATTAAAGATGAGTTCAAGAAGTTGACCGTTAGGAATGGCTGCGGAAAATGTGGCTTTTCAGTCCTATGTCAATAATAAATTAAATGTTAGTCATTTCAAGCAGTAATAAGAACCCTAGTAATGTCTTGTCTGTATTTTAAAATCAATGCAATGCTACCTTGATTTAAAAAAAAAAAAAAAAAATTTCTACCAAACACATGACATTTTCTGGGTGTGTCCAAACTTTTGACTGTAAAGGTATACAGTTTTATGTTCTAAAATATTTTGTGCCTTCTTGTTGTTGGCAAAGCATCATATTTCTTTCATCCAGTAGAACTGACCCAATAAGAACATATCTTCTTTTTTTTTGTGTTTTAAATGAGTCTTTTTTTTTTTTTTTTTTTTTTTTTTTTTTATAAAAGGTCTTGCCTTAAAGTTTTTAATGAGGCTGGTTGGCACAACTCCAAGCTGAAAGTCTCTCATTGCTGCGGGCGCTGCCCTCTCCTGGCAGGGGGCTCCGGCGCCAGCGATGTGACTTCCCGCCAGATGTCACACTGCCGCCTGTCACCACGCCCCCCCACCCCTTCATACATACAGACATGCACGCGCACATACTCCCCCTGTTTATTTAGGAAACTGTGCCTTAACTGGCACTTCTCTGGAATTTCACGCATTCTACAACTGGTATGTGTGTGTTTTTATTTAATCAGAAATCTGTTAAATGAAGAGTTGATAATGAAAAACAGTGTTTCTTAAAAGTTAGGAAAGAATAATGTAATTGATTGACATCAGCATTTAGTTTGGCGAACTGTTTTCTATTGGCTCTTTTTGTGGATCACTTTTCTGCCTATCTGTGTGGTGGTGTGATTTTGCTTAAGCCTCTTTTCTGCCTGTTGTCATCCACTTGCCTAATGAAGTGGAACTGCCCAAGAGTCTGCACCTATTCATGACATTGCCTCAGGGACTGTATCCAGTAATGGAGCTTCTTGCAATACTGTGTGCATTAGCATGGCTCTACACATAAAATTGACTCTATTTGTAGCAGCCATTATGTGTAATATTATTTATTTATTTTTAAACCTACTCAGATGGTAGTTGTGATAAAATAAATAAATAAAGGAGAAAACTGGCATGGAGTGATGCAACTAAACTGTTTACAAATAGGAACTTGTACGTCAATGACGAGGAGAAAGCATGTGTATTTTATCATAGACATGATAAATGATACCTTTTTGTCTACATTTGTCTTTACTAAAGATATATTTGAAACATCTTATCTTTGTTTGGAGCTGCTAGGAGTTAAAAGTTTAGCCAGAACGTGCGAGTACACCCGTTTGTTTTTATTGTGTCCCCCCTCCCCTCTTTGCAACATAACAAACTGCCTACTGTGAATGTGTCATGAAGTTTATTATGTAGCACAGAGTGTGAAAGTATCAGCCCTATTAAAATGTTTACTTAGTAATTTCAAATGAGCTGAAACTTTTACGAAAACATTTACTCCTTAATAAGAAGCTAACACAACTTCACACTTTGTTGTTGTGCTTTAATGAGTGAGTGCGGGCACATATTTAACTCTCAAGGCCATCTGTGGTGTGTGGCCAATTTGAAACAAGAGGGGCTCATTAAATGCATATTTTGTTTCATGTAGAGGTTGGTATGTTTCGTAATTTTTTTTTCTCTCTTTTCTGTTTTTACTAGACTCCATATCATGTGAACCTACTGCTGGCAGGGTATGATGAACATGATGGACCTGCCCTCTACTATATGGACTACTTGTCTTCATTGGCCAAAGCCCCATTTGCTGCTCATGGTTATGGAGCTTTTCTCACTCTCAGTATACTCGACAGATACTACAAACCAGGTGAGGATTATTGGTTGGCTCTTTTGCCCAAAGAAGAAAGTGTGGAGTATATTTTGAGTTGGTTTGAAAGAAACGTAATAGAAAGTAATGTGCATATAATAGCTAAAACTCCCCAATAGGGCTTGTTGCTCTTCAAGGAATTGTAAAAAAAAATATATATATTTTTATATATTGTAACAAGAGGCAGCAAGTTATTAGTGTTCCTCCCTGCTAAGCCTAATGTCCTGAATCAGTTATGACATTTACAGGTTTATATTGTCATTACTGTCACATGTACACTGTACAGTGACATTCTTAACTTGCATGTGCTAATCAATGTGCAACATGCCACCAATGCCATGACTACTTTACCTTGAAATGTTGGTGTTACTTACTTGAGATATACCTGCCTTACTTTAAAAATTCTATCTGACATTTAGGCTTTTTTTTTTTTTGTATAAACCCCAGAAGTAAGGGGACACAAAATAAAGTACAAATTATTTGAACAAATAAAAACACTAATTGTCCTGTTGGGTTCACCTTCACACGCTTGTGAAACTTTGTTTACAAGATGGGGTGGCTCACCCTCTTGCTCATCTCTCCAGTACTACCAGAACACTCTCTCTTTGATTCCTTTACATTGCTGCTCCGCCATGGCCACTTTCTCCAGTCTGTGAGCTTTTTAACTCCACTCTCCTCTTGTCTTCTAATCTACTTTAAGGCAGCCTCCAGCAAAACCCCTGGATCACATGTAGGTTCAGGGTTTGCTTTTTTTTTTTGGCTACATGAACAGCAGGCTAGAAATTCATCTTGAGGTCCCCAGTGTTCATTCACCCCAAACCCTTAATCCCCCATAAAGGGCAAGATTGATTGGTGGTTTTTTGTTCCTTTTTTAAAGGAATGTGTTCTCTTAATAACGTAATGGTTTTCACTGATACATCCATGGGTTTTTTCTCTCAGCATACTGCAGATTTTGTCTACTGTACCATTTTCCCATTCAGGTGACCTTAGTGCACACAAGACAGGAACTCCCAGTCCCTAGCAGTTCCTGCCTTTCCAAACTGGCATAATACAGATTTCACCTTTGTCATTGTTTGTTTGCTGTCGAACTTCTCTATGCTATATTAGCTCTTCCTTGACCCTGTTAACTCTTGAAAGTTAGGCATTCCAGCATACTATATACAAGGTAAAGGAAAACGAAAACAAATTTTCCTTGCTGCTCTGCAAAGACCACAACTGTGACCATGTGAATGATTACGACATGCTGGCAGAGATTTTTTAGAATTGGACAGCAGTTGTGTATCCGTCAAAAATGAGACATACAGCATCATCATAGTATAAGAAGACATGAAGCAAAAACTGGAGATTAACGACACTGTTGGTGTCCACATATGATAGGGAAGGAAGACTGAGGTATTGCGGCAAGTTTGTTGTCACCACTCTTTAGCACCATGATTCGCGAGTACATGTCGCATGATGATTAACACAGACAAGTTACTTTGAGAAAATGTTGATCCTGTAATGTTTTAAATGACCTCTCTTATTCTAATGAGGCTGAATTTTGTATATGGACATTTTCTATTCTTTGGATAAAGTAGCACAGAGTTGCTCTTTGCAATACTGCCAATAGTGTACAGGTAGCATCTTATACTTAGAAAAAGTTTGAGCCTGGGTTGTAATCACTAGATGGAGTCTATATTGTTGCTTCTAATGGGCTGTATGTTTTTGCTGCAGTCAATTTATATCTGTATTCTTTACAGAACTAACTCGTGAAGAGGCTGTGGAGCTACTGAAAAAATGTGTGGATGAGGTATGTTTTATAACATTCTGAGTGGCTGCCAAAGTTGAAAGGCAAAGTCTCATCTTTGTTTTATGGGTACTGTTTGGGGGTGCACAGAGCACTGATATGTCTGTATAGTTTATTATAAATGTGTTTTGTACATTGTTCATCCCATTACATTTATCGCTGGTTGTTTTGTTTTTCTTTCTTTCAGTTGAACAAGAGGTTCATCCTTAACCTTCCTGCTTTTAATGTTCGACTCATCGATAAACATGGTATTAAGGACCTAGAAAAGCTTCCCCTTGCCACAACCAGCACCTCCTGATTTTTGAAATTGGCCAGCTTCTTATTTTATACTCAGTTGCCTATAGTTTCTTGTGTAACAGAATAAAATAAAAACTCTTAATGTTCTTTTTCTAGCCAATGCTTACCATACAGGATTGTATTGTGTCTGGGTAAAGAAAATAAAGGAAGGGACTTGCTCCATTACTAGACTGAGGACATAAAACTACCATAAATTTCAAAGAAGGTTGTAAAATTGCAATGCAGATAGCTTAAGGAATAGTAACTACATAACATTTTCAAACCTAGAAAACGGCCCTGGCAGGGCACCAAGCTTCCACAAAGCCAGGCCCAGTCGCGTGTCTCCGTTTAACCTAGAGTGCACATCTGGGAGTGTGAGAGGAAAACCCTTTTAGACATGTTAAGAATGTGCAAACTCCAAATGGACAATGATCAGGTGCGGATTTCAAACCAAGGATGCTGTTTATATGAGGCAGTAGCCTAACCAATGTGCCAACCTGGAATACTGAATACATTGTGAAATTGAAATCCAACAAGAAAATTTAATTTTAAATAACCATGTCACCCATTGGTGGACTGGCACCAGGTGGTGGCCCTGGATATGTTGGTTAGGAAAATATACAGATGGGTGATAGCCATAAAAATATGTTCCTTTAGAAATGTTTTGAGAGTGGGAGAAAAAACATAAGTGTAAAGTGTGAACAAGGGTAAATCGGTGACATTGCAGTAAAAAAAATAATAAAATGAGACCATGATATCCTAGACCTGCAGGGGTGAGTTTTGGAGTGCTTCCTGAAAACACCATTTTGGCAAAGTACACATCTTTGCTTTGTCACACTTCCCTGTTGTGTGACTTTATGAAAGGCCTGTTTAATCATTCCTTACCCAGAATGCAGTGGACAGTGACTTATAAACAGTTAGATTATTATTTAGTATCCTAAATGCATAATTCTCACCTGCAAAGAAAACATTTAACACAGTCTTTTTAGTTGTCCGCCCCATATAACCTTGCAGTATAGCTGAGATCCTCCAAAGTCAAGCAGCCGTTGATTTGAGTAATTTGGTGTCACTCACAGTTGCTATCGTATTTCCTAATTGCTAGTGATAAACATTGGTCTCAATATTAAAATCTAAATTGAAAAAAAATGCTTTTGTTTCTTTCAGCAGCTTATTCTGCTTGATTGGTGATTTTAATTATTGAAACTATGTACATCATGTTTGCTTGGGTTGAGTTGATGGAGTTCAGCACTAAAGGCCAGTATGTCACCTGCAGATGGAAAGCAGTGGGTGTGTGGAAATATCCTCTAGATGTGTTAAATATGTAAGAAGGGAGATGATTTATGATTAGTTAACGTTCACCATGTCAGATGTAAAGGTTCCTTACTATAGCCATTCATGATCTGAACCTGTTTATCCTGGTATGGTGGAATCTGGTTAAAATAATTATGAAGACGACGTATAGTAACTTATGTAATTTAGAGGGAAGGCCCATAGACTTGCTTATATGATGAGGGTGGAGTCTGCAAGATTAGTTTAAACCCCTGATGGAGGATTTCATATTTTAAATGTATTAAATGCTTTCTGCACATGAAGTAACTATAGGCGGACCAAATTGCTGAAGAGCAGGGTTCAGCAACGCAAGTACAAAGTCACTGAAGTTTAAACAAATGCTGATGTCCACTAATTCTGCAAACCTGAAATTTTTTAAACTTGAGGTCAGATTTTGCTCAAGTGTCAAAAGTTTTTCTTCATGCAAAGAATTGTAGACACATGGAATAAATTACAAAATAGTGTGGTGGAGTGTGGGATTTTAGGGACTTTCAGATCTTGACTTGATGTTATTTTGGTGAATATGGTGGACTGGCTTGTTGGACTGAATGGCCTACTCTTGTCACAATTGCTCTAAAGCTCTAGCCCACTTTATTCAGTGCAGGCATGTTGGAGCTAATATTGCTAGCACTGGGTAAAAGAGCCAAACTTTGGAAGAGTATATACTTGTTAAGAGGCTTTAGCTGAAGCAGGTGAATGTCTAAATATGACCTTTGGTTTTAAAACCTAGGATGGTTCACAGTTTACCAATGAAGCTTCTCAACTTCAGAGACCTGTACTCCACTTTAATTAATCAATGGAGGTGCACCATTTACACATTCTTCCAGCGTCTCCAAGACCTTCAATCTGTATTCCAAGGATGTGAAGGATTAGGCTAATTTGGAACTCTACATTGGCCCCATGTAAGTGAATTAGACCTGTAATGGACTGGTGCCTTGTCAAAGGCTGGTTCCTGTTTGATTCCAAAGGCTGCTGCAACCCTGAACTGGAGGTTCAGAAATGGATGGCCAAATTCCAGAGACAAGTCTGTTAAGTTCAACTGCCCTTCAAAATTGACTGCTAGAGTGGATTGCGAAGAACCGATGTCCCTTCCGGGTATTGCTTTCTGACCTGTACGTGCTTCCTGCTAGACAGGCTTAGATTTCCATTTAACCTATTGTTGGGAAAAGCAAACTCAGTGAATAATTGGACATTAATTACTTTAGCCACTGCATCACCCGTTGGATGTGTTCATTATGTTTTGATAACCTTTTCGTTCTTAGATTCTTACGCTGACACCAGGCATGTCTTTGTCTCTGCCTCATCATGTAATGCATTGGTTGCCACTGATGGACTTTTTGTTGCCAAAGCACATCCTTTCTTGCCAATATTCATGTGAAGGTGGACCTCCGCCTTTAACCCTAACTGAAGAGCCAGGGGATTCCATCGGTGTAACTTGTGTGCTCCTCTGCAACTGGTGGATGTACAGTGCAGTCAGACTATTCTCTCTTATCATAGTTTTGTAGCTTTATGCTAAAATATTTTAAATTAATTTTTCCCTTCAGTGACACTCAATACCTCAGGATGACAAAGTAAAAATGTGAGTGTAGAAATGCTGCATAATGATTAAAAAATAATAAAAAAAAACTAAACTTATTCACAAAAGTATTCAGACTCTTTAACTGGCACAGAGTTGTGGCAGCAATTCCAGCCTGGTGTCTTCTCGAGTCTGTCATCACAAGCTTTGCCATTCTTCTCTACAGATCCTCTCAAGCTCTGTCAGGTTGGATGGAAACTGTCAGTGGCCAGCTATTTACAGGTCCTTCCAGAAATGCTTGCGTTCAAGTCTGGGCTCTGCCTGGGCCACTCAAGGACATTCCCAGAGTTGATCCTAAGTTCCTCTTATGCTGTCTTTGCTTTGTCCTTTTGGAAGGTGAACCCTCAACCAATCTGATCCAGAGTTCTCTGCAGAAGGTTTTCATTAAGGATATCTCTGTACTTTGCTCAATTTAGCTTTCACTTGACACTGTCTAGCCTCCCAGTACTTGATGATACCACCACCATGCTTCACTGTTGGAATGGTAATGCACATGTGATAAGCGGTGCCTGATTTCCTCCAGAATTAAGGCCAAGCAATTCAATCTTAGTTTAATCAGACAGGAAAATCTTGCTTCTCACTGATTGAGAGTCCTTTAGAGGCCTTTTTTGCAAACTCCAAGTTGGCCTTTCGTGTGTCTTTTACTGAGGATGGGCTTCTGTATGGCCACACATCAGATGAATTGTTTCTGTAATGGTTGTCCATCTGGTAGTTTCTCCCACCTCCACTCAGGTTCTCTGGAGTTCAGCCAGTGTGACTATCACGTTCTTGGTCATCTCCCTTACAAAGCTTATTCTCCCTCAATCAACCGGGCAGCCAGTGCTAGAAAGGGTTGAGAGTGTTCGACAGTTCTTCCATTTAAAAATTATGGAGCTCAGGGTGCCCTTGGAAACCTTCAGAATTTTAATTTTGACAAAATTGGGTCTCTAAGCTCTACCGGCATTTTCTTCAACCTCATGGCTTGGTTTTTCTTGGCTTTGGGGTGGGTGAGTGCCATTTCTGAGGTGGACTGCAAACAAGGATAATCAATAGAATGGAATGCAAAGGGACTAAATACCCTCATATTAAAATGATCTTTCCATTTTTCATTTTTAATATATATTTTTTTTAATTCAGGTTTTGCTTTGTCGTTTTGGGTTATCAGGTGTCGCTTGATCATTTTAGCATAAGCCTACAACGTAAAAAGTGAAAAGGCGCTAAGGTTTAGCTTGTTGCTGTGACCAACTGGTTGTCTTCTTCGGAGATTCCAAAGGCTGAAGCGCGCACGGACTTTTGGTCATTGCTCCCTGCACACCCATTTGTGAGTCTGGCGGGGACACCAATCACACAGTCTAATACGGAGTCCTGTTTGAGCTGTCCTAAAGCGGTAATGTGCTGCTTATGAAGCCTTTGTCTTTACAGTTGTATTTTTAGTTTTGCCCTGTAGGGAAAGCATTGCAGTGACGCCTGTCATTTTACGGAGCGGCAGAGCAACACTGCAGATCCCCTGCTCTGTTTGATGGGCGGGTTGTGTTTTTAAAAAAGTGTGATGTCTGCCCCATCCTGGGGTATCAGCATTGCACGGGCATGACAAGAAGAGTGTGTCCAAGGAAAGGAAAGCAACACTGGTTTTGTTTTCAAGTAAAAGTTGGTTTATTCTTTATGTGTGTGTATGTGCGTGCGTGCGTGTGTGTGTGTGTGTGTGCGCGCGTCAGGCCCCTGGGGGGTGCAGTGTTTCTGTGTGACTGTGACACAGACCGAGGAGCTTAACCTCATGAGTGAGTGGCTGTTTACTTTCCGGAGCGATGACTTGTCTCTGCGCTCATCTGCAAGCAGGTGATTAATAAACATTAAACAATTATTCCTTCCCGAGCTGGGAAGAGAGAGGAATCAGGTTGGAAGAAGAACATATGTTTAGCCTTAGGGCAGTGTGAGAGCAATCCAAATCCCCCACCGAGCGATATAGCGAGTGGAAGGAGAGGAGAGGAGGGGAGGGGGGGTGCTGGGGGGTCACATTGAGAGCAGGGCCTTTGGAATGTAGATTGTCACCCACGGTTGTGCTGAAAGCAAAGCAAGGAGAATCAAAAACCGCTGCTTAGCCATCACACTCGCTCACCGTCTCCCCGCTCCGCCGCTGGTCAGGGTGGCCGTGCTGTCAAGCCTGCATGGTGACATTTGCCCCAACGTGCGAATGGAGGAGCTTGCGTTGACCAAAATGTGAAGCTACAAGCCTCCTAGATGTTCGGATTTATCTGCGTTGTGATTTCTGCAGGCGGTGCTCACGTTTTTGTCTTCACCAGCAGCCTAAATCTACCCCGGCAGACACGTGGGGCGCCCACAGCTTTCATACACCAACCTGACTGACAGATCGCAAAAGTGTCTCACTGGATTTCGAGCTGCAGGTTTCTTTTTTTTTTTTTCTGTCTTTGCCCTCTAGTTGTCCTGCCATGCCAGTTCAAGCGAGCTGTTAGAGTGGCATCCCAGTTGTCTGACTCTGCTGGGAAGGATGGCACATCTTTGTCACATTCCTGCAAGTGACTTCACCTTCAGGTGTGTGTGTGTGTGTGTGTGTGTGTTTGTGTGTGCCCACCTTATGTCACATGAGGCTCATGGCGCACAACCAGGGTGCCTTTTTAATATTAGATGGCCAAATCTACCAATGTAGCTGTGAAGTGACAAGTCTGCCAGGCTACTCCCCGACTGGCCATTTGTAAAAGGACTCTGGTATTCTCAGCAGTGACAGCTTCAGATTTTCCTTACTGGTTCCCAAATTTGCAAAGGAATTTAGCTTCTTCAGCTCTCTGGTGTGAATTTCTTTTGTGGCCCAAGTATGCTTTCTGTCCAATATGGCAGACTCCCTGTCTGAGTACAAATCTGACAGATGCAAGAATGTTCCACATGTAGGGTACACCGTCTGGCCACAAACTCCACAATGAGGATGGCTCACACCTCCACATAACTAATTTTGGTATACTAGGTTATACCATTTTTTAAATTCCCCACCTTTAAATGACAAGATGTACACTTCACACTGCCTGCATCTCCATGTTGTTGATGAATGGCTCCCTCCTTCAATCTTCTCATGATTACGACTGACTTTCTCCCCCATAAAGATGGTATGGTTCTCATCTTGAACCCAACACTGCCACCATACACACTCAACCTAATGATGTCTGGGTCACTCTTTGAATCCTTATATTTTATAACCTCCCATTTCTCATATGTGCATAATATGGCTCAGTCTTTGGCTGCTCCTACAGTTTTTGGATATCTCAATTACAGGTTGGGCTCTGTCAGTCGGATATGCACGTCACTGGCACTGCACCCTCATCTTTAGCCAAGTCAAACATTTTCTTTTTAGTAACTCTGGTGTGTATTTTGTATTAAGGGGGAGGGGGGTGCTGTTGTTTTTATATTTCTTGAATTTCTGTAAAGGTTAATTTGACAAATAATGTGCTGCCCCAATCTATCATATAGTGTCAATGTCACTGTCAATTTAAAGAGCACATTTAAAACAAACAGTAATGCTGTAGCCAAAGTGCTTTGCATTAAACTATACAATAAATATAAATTAAATAAATAGAATACAATATAATAAAACAATACAACCAGCAGTAAATTGAAAGCAAAGAAGAGGAGGCAACCATCAGTATCCCTGAAGAGCTATCTATCTATCTATCTATCTATCTATCTATTATATAGTGCCTTTCATATCTATCTATCTATCTATCTATCTATCATGCCTTTCATTTCTCTATCGTACAGTGCCTTTCATTTTTCTTTCTATTTATCTATTATATAGTGCCTTTCATTTCTATCTATCTGTTATATAGTGCCTTTCATTTCTCTATATTATATAGTGCCTTTCATTTCTATCTATCTTATAGTGCCTTTCATTTTTCTATCTGTTATATAGTGCCTTTCATTTCTATCTATCTTATAGTGCCTTTCATTTTTCTATCTGTTATATAGTGCGTTTCATTTCTCTATCTATATTATATAGTGCCTTTCATTTCTCTATCTATATTATAGTGCCTTTCATTTCTATTATATAGTGCCTTTCATTTCTCTTTATCTACTGTAGTTCCTTTCATTTGTCTATGATATAGTGCCTTTCATTTTTCTGCCTT
>JANRMT010062850.1:15360010-15379074 GCA_026402145.1 Polypterus bichir lapradei | reverse complement strand
ATATAGTGCCTTTCATTTCTCTTTATCTACTGTAGTTCCTTTCATTTGTCTATGATATAGTGCCTTTCATTTTTCTATCTGTTAGTCTTTTGTTTCTCTATGATATAGTGCCTTTCATTTCTCTATTATATAGTGGCTTTCATATCCATGCATCCATCCATTATATGGTGCCTTCCAGATCTAGTATATTGTACCTTTCATTAAGTCTATTATACAATTGAACTATTATAAGGTGCAGGGGTGTCCAGCTCTGATGCTGGATGCTCACAGTGGCTGCCGGTTGTAATTCTAACACTTTTCTCAGTCAGCGACCAGTTTAGCTAACAACTTTTCCCTTCATTTTAATTGATTTGTTTTTCTAAGACTCTGTCCTCTGGATCACTACTTTTTTAAATGGCAACCAAACAAAAATGAGGTGCAGAGAGATCTAACAGATAACCAACAAAGGTGGAATCTCAAGCATCAATTTAATTTCAGCCAGTTTCTTAGAAGCAAAATTCTTATTTAAAGCCGTTATTTAATTCCACGGCTTGTTGCTGCTCTCATTCTGCCACACCAGGCATTTCCAAAACTGTTGGGTTTTCTTTTTCTTTTTTCCTAAGAACACCATCAAGATGTTTTGTGCACCTGAGGTGATCAGCATTGCTGAGACCTTCACCTTTCTTTATTTCAGATATTGTCAGATGGACACACAGGTCAGCTGGTGATGTATTGGCTCGTTTTGTATCTCATTACTGTTTAGCTGGTAATTAAGGAAAAAATAAGCAATCAAGGGGTCCAAGTCCTAAATAGTAAGTCAATTTAAATAAAAGGCAAAATAAGTTAGCAGCAAAAAGTGGTCATTAAGGGTTAGAATGAAAATCTGAAGCCACAATTGGCTGCCTCTGATAAGTTACCTTTCAGATCTACCTATTGATTGATTAATCTATGCCAGCAGTTCTCAACCTGTGGAGCGCCCCCCCCAAGTAACAAAAAGGGGGCGCAAAGATGTGAAAAAAAGAAAACAAGGATCGAAAATATGAAAAATACATCCATTGAAACCAAAACAAATGAACTTAAACTACAATACTAGAAAAATACTTAGATAAATGTCGATAAATTTTATTAGGGTTTCAAAAAAACATTAGGGCGCGCGATTAAAACTTATGAAAACTCAGGTCGCAAATACTTAAAAAAAGGTTTAGAAACGTTGATCTATGCCCAATAAGAGGCCTTCTTTGCCATTCCTCACATGTGGCACTCCCTAGCTATCCCCTGCTCATTCATTCGGTTACAATGCTGCTGATTTAGCAGCTCAAACACCTCTATTTACATTTACATTAACTTGGCAGACACTTTTATCCAAAGTGACTTGCCAAGGCCATCATAACAGCATCATAGATCTGCAGGCAACGTAGTGTGCTAGGGCCCCCATTTTAATAGCCAAAGAGAAATCATAGGCAACAGAAACATTGTGGGCTCTTGTGCTCCTGGGGAACCCCACCAGTGCCCATTGTGCCCACACATTAAGATGGCCCTGTGACTGCCTAAACTTACCAGCCTTTTAAGAAGTTGCCATTTATACTGCCACGCTGGCCAGCAAAGTGTTTAGTACTCCCACCTCAGATACTGCAGGGTCAGCTCCTGCTCCCTGTTGTTCTCCGTGTGTGTGTGTGTGTAAAATTTCTCCTTGCATCCTGAAGACAAGCATCTTAGGATTTTTAACGAGTTTAAATTGTCCCGATGTGTTTGAGTGGGGCTTGCAGGGCAGTGACATCCCATCCAAGGTTGGTTCTGGCCATGTCCCCAATTTTGCCACAGTAGGCTCCAGCTTCCTACAGCCATGTAACTGAAAAAAGCAGGCTTGAGAAACCTTATGAATGCACTGTGGTGCTTGGACACTACAGGATTCAGAAAGCTGCTTGCTGCCCAGCCCCATCTGAGGACCTACAGTGGTGTTCTTCATATTTCAGATATCTAAGAATGCATAAATCCAAACTCTTGTTAATATATAACCTTTCAGATCAGTCTGTGCACAAAATCTTACAAGACAATGTTGGAAATTCAGCCAAAAGCCCCCCATGCCTGATGTTTACTCAATTATGTTAACATCTTTGTAGGTCACTTTGGACAGAAGTGCCTGCTAAGCAAATGTAAATGTGCAAGAGTACTGAAAGGTGATTTACAAATCCATCTTTTGTCAGAGCCCCCTCCGCTCCTTGACATGAGAAAGTGGGCACAATACGAGACAAGTTTAGACAAACAGAAGGTTGTGGCCATTCTTTTAATAATATATTACATTTTACTGTGTAATACAATAATAAGGATTAGGATTTACAACAGTAACATTATCCAGCCAAGCAGTGCTCCTCGGTGGTGGGACCACCCCTGCTTGGTGACCGCGGCCGGCAGCTTTAGCAAATGTCCATTGGCCCTGGTCGCACCAAACCTCCTCCAAAGGCTGCAGAGATTTTTTTTTTTTTTTTTTTTTAAGTGCCCCTCCAAAAAAATGCGCCCCCCCCACCCCAATGTATAAAACATACAAAGGCGCCAAACCCCCCTCCAGCGGGCCTGGAAAGGAAGCCTCAATAAATACATTTACACTTAAAACAGCCTCAGCCATGTGCTTTTATAGTAATACGTTTTGTTTTTTTTTTTTTGGAGTGCCGTCTCATGGAAGCCAGCGGCTCCGTCTGAACCTTCTTTCTTTGTGCTTGGTAAACAGCCAGCCAGCCCAATACTGATTTGTTTGGCGGAGCGCTTTGACCTCCGAGGTGGTCCGTTCATGGCATGTAGTAACAAGCAGCGGGGCGAGTTCCCTTTGTACATGGGCACAAGAGGGGCACCGCTATTCCTGTGTCTTGGCATGTTTGCCCTCTGCCCCATCCACCATGGCCACCATCATCCACCCGGGTATTTTTAGGTTTAACTATCCCGCTCACGGCAGCCTCCTAGCGTGACTCACCCCCCCCAGCCCCCCCCCTTCAGGGTTTTATTTCCATGCGATTATCCCGAGTGGCTGAAAGAAAAAAGAAAAAAAAAAAAAAAACTGAACCAAAATGAGCCCCCCCCCACCCACCCTCGTCACATGAGTGCTCTGCCAGTCCTGTTTCCACCCCACCCACATCCCACCCCCAATTCATAAATCAGTCCTGAGCTGTGCATGCCAGGGGTGCTATTTGCGGTGTTTCAGCTCCTTGTCGCTGCCCGCTTTCCCCGTTGGTTCACTATGGCCGTTGGTGCTCAAGAAAGTTTTATCCAGGCTCTTGAGGGCCTCCACCAGGTAGTTCTGGAAGGCGGTGAGAGCTGCACAGATAGCAGGGGTCCCAAAGCCATGCGTTATCAAACTGAAATGCGTCAGGCAGCTCTGCACCCCTGGTTCCAGAATTGGTGATGGCCGACTGTTGCCCAGAGGTGACCGGTCTTGAGCCATCAGGTCTGCAAATTCTTTACAAATCTGCCTGTGTTTGGGGAACAGAAAAAAGACCTGTAAGCATCACTCAGTTCGGACCCCAAGCCTCTTCTCCAACGTACTCCCGTAGCGGGGACTCACTTGGTGGCCAGCAGCATGCTCTTGCGGGTGTGAAGATCGGACGGGTCGGCGTGCTGTCGGCTTAGGTACTCGGCGGCGGCTTTGGCAGGGAATTCCGTTTCACACACGTACCCGAAGTCTCGCGCCAGGTGTACAGCCTCGCCTAACAAGAGAAGGGAGAAGGCAAATATTTAACGATACATCAGGATGAACCTGGATTACAACCCAATCCCGGGAAGACAGGAATCTCTCAAAAACAGCTTACCCTCCACGAGTGCCGTCAACAAAGTCACATTGGCAGCCTTGCGTCGTCCCGCTGGCAGATTTAAACCAATTTTCTCCAGCCTTTCCCGTAGACATCGGCCTCCATTTTTGGATTTTGCCCTACAGTTAAGAAACAAACAGGCACTGCTTTTTAAAAATGTTGAGACGTTAAAGCATCGCAAGACTGCTGGAGCCCGTCCCTTCTCCCACCTCACCTGCGCAACACGCCCCCCAAGAGAGAAGCATTGAGACACTCGGGTGGGGAAAGCCGCCGCTGGACCTCCCCAACGGTCACTTTGTATTTGGAAGTGGAGCTAAGCAGGGAGAGACGGCCTGGGACCGAGCAGAACACCTCACTGGGGTTTGAAACGCCACCGATGAGGCCATCTTTGTTGAGGGAGAGTGCCGAGATGGAGCTGCCGTTCATCTTCGATGGCAAAGGAACTGGACAGAGGGAAATGGAAAAAAGAGACAAAGGTACATCAGGGAGGTCAAAAATGGGCTTCAAAGAACTGGGAACTGCACGACGAGCAAATGGCAAGCAGGCTTTGGACCTCAAACATACAGAGCTTATGGGTTCAAATCCCACTACTGACACCATGAGACCACAAGTGCAAATGACTTCACCAACTGGAAAGCCCAAACAAATGTAACCGAGTGCATCTCAAATTCTGTAAGTTACCTTGGGTAAAGGTGTCAGCCAAATAGTAAGCAATAATAAAGACCTCAGAGAGAGCAAATGACAGATACAATCGGAAAAATGGCAGAAATATGTCTCAGACATCCATCAGGTCAAAGCTTTCTCATATATACAGACCACAGTCCACAAATAGAATTATTACTTGGAGCATCTACCTTGCAGGATACAACCACTGACTAACAATTAGCACGTTCATGCAACAAACAGATCATCCTTAAATCCTGAACTACCGAATATAAAATACTCTGCAATACCTGCAGATATCAGACTGACAAAATAAAAGACAAAAACGAAACAAAAGGGACCATTCAGCAAGGAGTCCCACGCAACACATAGGACATGACGCTCGCAGGCCCCGTCTTTAGTCAATCATCAAAACTAGCAAAGGAAAAATAAAAACATGGCAGTGAGAACCCTCAGCAGAACACAAGAAACAAAACGGGCCTGAAAGGATAAACATGGCTGACATTAGACAAAGGACGAAGAGGAGAAGCACAGAGGAGACAGAAATGCTCATAAAAAGAACAAACACAAAAATCCGTGGACAGAAAATACTGCATAGAAAATAGACTTTTACACAAAAACTGGGATATGATCCCCCAAAAAAATACTCCAAATAAATTCAAATAAATAAGATGTCTCTAACGTGCCACAAGACTCCATCAAAAAATAAAATTGTGCCTCAGAAAGCAGACCTCACATTAAAAAAGTGCCAAAAATAGTAAGAAATTAAAGCAGAATGTGCCTTAAAAAACAATGTCTATAAAAAACTAATACAAGTTATCAAAAAATGTCAGAATTGTTTGTGAAAGCATAAAAACATGAGAACACAACACAAGCTTAGACATGAGTAATGATACGTTTATATAGTGCCTTTACCACGCTCAAAGCGTTTCACAAACATTCAGTGGAAATATGGGGGGATAAAAGCAAAGGTGACATTAATATACAAAGTGACATCAAAAATGAAACACCAAATAAATGACAATTGCATGAAAGCCAAAGTCCTGAATTAGCTAGATAGATAGATGTGAAAGGCACTATTAGATAGATAGATAGATAGATAGATGTGAAAGGCACTATATGATAGATAGATAGATAGATAGATAGATAGATAGATAGATAGATAGATAGATAGATAGATAGATAAACTTTTATGTCAGACAGATTTTATTAATCCCAAAGGAAATATTAGTTAGAACAGCAGAAAAAAAAATCCCAAACATACTTAAAACAGCAATTATAATACTCTTAAGAATGCTAACAAGGTACAAACACATACACGTATAACAAGAATCATCTATAAGTGTTGCTATTTACTACAGAAGTGTAACGTGGTTAGAACTGTTCATACTTGTATGTCACAATTTTAAATGCACAGGACGTCAGTCTTTAGCACAGTATGTCGCACATAGCATCAGTGTCTGTTAAAATGTCTACTCGATATCATTACGCACACAGGGAACAATTGGATTAAGAAACAATTAATGGCACGAAAATATTTTTCGGTAGCACAGTAGGACAATAAAAAAACAAAAATACAAAAAGTGCCAAAAAGGACCACAATGGCCTTACAGAAAAATGAGATCCAAAACTAAACAGAAAGAACGAAAAAAAGAGGCTTCAAAATAATGCCAGAATAGTGTGAAGAAAATTAAAAAAAAAAAAAACCTGCTTCAGAAAATTAGAGGATATCTACAAAACTGCCCCCACCCTGTGCCACAAGGAGAGCAAATCAGAATAAATTGGTGAAAACAGACCTCAGCATAATGGACTATGTTTCAGAACTTTAGCTTCATTTAATTATTTTTCATTGATTTAACAAAAAAAAAAAAAAAAAAATCCCAAACTCAAAAATGAGTGCCTTGAAAAAACAAAACATTCAGATCTGCCTCGAAAAATAGCTGAAATGACAAAAGAAAAATACCAGGGGAAAAAAAATGTTATTCAATTTTAAAGTTTTATTTATAAACTCCAACTCAATACATAAATGTGTTAAAATAATAAGAGCAAAAAATAATCATCACTGAAAGACACAAAGTGACCAGTCTCCACATAGCTGGGGACAGCTGGCACCTCTAAAAAAAGGATGAGCCTCAAAAAACAAACATTTCAAATGGCTTCTCCAAGTATAATCAAATAAACTGAGCCTTCAATAAATGATAGGCAACAACATTAAAGACAAGAAAACGGGGCAAAAGGTCTATTTAAAGAAACACAGAGACAAACATGTGCCTTAGGAAAAAAATACAAATGTGTCACAGGAAATTAAAGTTATCTGCATCAAAGAATAAAACCTCAAAAATAGGGCCCAATAAAACATGACTCATGAATACTGAGAAACTAACAAAATGTGCCAGTAAGGAGAGCGCTGGATGGTCCAGTGTTCAGTTGGGATGCAGAGCCAATAAAGACCTGCCGCTACCCACTCCCCTCATCTGGTCAGGCGGCCATTCCCGTTGTGCGCGCTTCTGAACCCTCAGTGCTCTGACCTCAAAAATACCTTTGTTTGAAAGGGTACCACTCTGAATTGTCACCCAAATACTTTTTTTCATATGTCCTTACCAACCTCTTCCTGTTGAAGAATTCAGTCGCAGTTTGAAATAGTGCTTTAAGGGCATTCGGCATTGGAAGATGCTTAACAAGGCAAACAAGAACACAACTGGCAGGAAACATCCAACAGCGGGATAGCGCTTGTCGAAACAATCTGTAACTCTGCCATTTCAAGCGGGTGTATGGCGAAGCTTGTCCTCTTTTCCCATTTCACTATGCTATCAAATTGTCCCACTGCATATCGCCACGAGCACTTGGCCTGCCATGTAAGTACCCGATTATCTTTTGTGAGGGGGCCGGCCCAACCAATCTGCCCGCTTTCATTTCGTTTACCTGGAGGACAGTGACGAGATCCGGGGGAAAACAAAAACAGCTCGGGGTGCCTCGTTACGCCAAATAAAAGCTATTTACGATGATGTGACAGAAAACAAGACAGGGCCTGTTAGCGGCTGGGAAGGGGGCTCCAGGGGCGCGCACGTGCACGAGCTCACACAGACGGCGTCCTGGCGGACAGCGCGCGCGATCTGGACACCTCGCATCTGCCGCGCCTCGTCCTGGGATTAGCACACAGGTGACTGGCGGGGACGCGCCTCTCATTGTTTAAAGGCAATTGAGGGCAGATCAGCGAGGTCTCCAAGGGGGAGGAAACACGGCCCGTAACTGGGTGGAGAGAACACAGTGTACCAGCTCCTTTGTGGAAATACTTCCAGGCGATTGTTCAGAATGCAGTTATAAAAGATGCAACTCACATACGAGGCACTCTTGATCGCGAGTACTCTTCTAGTTGTATTGCCTTTACTCTGAACTACAACAACAAGCTCATTAATGCTGTAAATGGCGTGCTAATAATGTAATAAAACAAAGTGCAACTTTTGTGATCAATTGGTGCACATATAATATGCACAAGTTCAATTCGGGCTCTGCTTCGGTGTTACCCTGGACCATCACATGGACAACTCTCTCTCACACACACACACACACACACACACACAGAATCGCAACTGACCTGTTCAGAATCACCAATAAAGCTAACACCGCTGTCTTTACGACATGGTTGATCAAGTCGTCAGCACAGAGAACGTGCAGATATGACATCGGAACCGTACACTCTTAAAATGCCCATGATTTAATAGCAGTTTTACTGGGTAACGTGCTGAACCATTGCTTGACAAAGAGCCGTTTCATTCTGAGAAGGAGATTTGCTTATGAAATTGAGCCTTGAAAAGGTTCTGAATATGTGGACAAAACAGAAATCTTTAATGTGCTGTCGACAACCTAGCAGAATAGTAACAGGTCAACAAAACGGACTTAACCCGTGTGATTGTACTCAGGGAGTATCTGTTTAAAATAAGGAACCCAGTGTCATGTCACAAATCTATTACTAGATCTGTCTACTCGTCGTTATTTCTTGGAGCCAGATACTGTGCTAAATTAATAAAGGTTCTTTCTGGAATCTTCTTGTGGATGGTTCTTTGGGAAACGGTTGGTTCCACTTTTGGCATCAACCCTGAAGAGCCGCTATGGCAGCTTTATTTTTAAGAGTGTCAGGACAATGAATCGGTGAAGTTGAGGAGTTAAACATTACGCCACAGCAGTGCCCCCGTAAATTCGTACTCGATCATTTTCTAACCCGCATATCCAGCGGCAGCAACAAGCTCCAGGCAGACACCATCCATGAACAGGTGGGTCGGTAGCCCATCGCAGGATGGTATTATAAAGATGGCAGCTTGGAGAAAGAGGGTGGCGTTATGTACCCACTGATTAAAACATTGGCTTTAATCCGACTGAATGCTGTAAATCGTTTGTCGTGGCACTCTAATCAATTTACGTTTACGAAATGTTCCAAATATGCTGGCCCTTATTTAGTGTAACGAGTTTGCTCATCCAGCCCCGAGAGAAAAAAGGAACGCAATCCATTTCACGGCGATTTCCACGTAAAAGCACTTCATCTGCTTTGATGTTACCACAAGTGGTCACTTTGTGCTTCGAAATTTCCCTTTACTGGTAGATGTGCGAATTATTTTTTTAATTATTAATTTAATTGAGTAAGTACGCTTAGTGTCAAGAAGGCCCCGCGAGGCTAATAAAAGCTTCAGTCGATCCCCTCGTTCATTCTGGTTTGTTCGGAACGTAAAGAATCAAGCTAGATATTCCATGCATTGTTTATTTAAATGTGCATGGATTACGAGATCTGCTGCACGAGCGGGACAGACATGGGCAGTCACAGGAGGTTCAGGTCATTCACTTAACTTACTAATTCGATTTTACACATTGAACTAATGTTCAAATTGATTATCTGGTCGTCATCCTCAATAATCTACTGGAAATTAAACGGTTTTTAAGCGAGAGAAAGCTGATGAATGGACCTAATTGAATGTGGTTTTAGTCAAACTTGTCTCTGTATTTTATTAAAATTAGATTATAATGTTCCACATTTAATTTTTGTTCAGTTTTTACCAAGGAGGCTAAAATGGTCAGCCTGCCTTTTCACTGATGGCGGAGAACACAATACTGGAAACACCGCGTATTGATTAAGGCTTCGGACTTTGCTCTGAGGCTGTGTGCGGGTTCAAATGCCACAACTACCACTGTGTGACCATGAGCAGGTAACTTCACCTGCCTGTGCTTCATTCGAAGAAAAAATAAAGATATGTACTCATTTGTGCCTTAGATGTCACAAGTCGTATTGGATGAAGGCGTCGGCTACATAAATTAAAACAATATAATCCTATGTTTGGGAACAAATTTTGGACGGGACGGCAGAGTATACCAGGTCCTCTCACATCGGGCTAGTTTGAGACTTCAGCTTTCGGGAGATAGGAGTCTTTGGGACGTGGGGGGAATTGAGCGAGAAATTCGATAACTCCGCGCTGGTTGAATCGACGGTTAAAATATACCGTCAACCATCGACTTACGGAATACACCACTGAGCTTCTAAATGTCACTTAAGTATTAGTCATGTCCGGTCTAAAACGCAGTATTGAATATCCCTGGGATCAAAACAGAAAATAAACGTAACGTCGGTGGAACTAAAAAGCTTCATTTTTAAGAAAATCTCAAGCCGTGATGATCCATTATGTCAAAAAACAGTAGGACAGAACGTGTTCTGCAAAGACTAAAATGGAAATTAAACGAGTCAGTGGGTGTATGCACTAATGCCCGGTTTTAACAACCTAGAGAGGACGATGCAGCTTCACCTATAGATTTATCAAACGTTAACTGACACTAATGACAATACACGTAATGTACCAAAGTGGCCTGCTTTGTTCATGTGTTCAACGGGAACGAATGCAGCTGTGAATTCCGCGCTGGTATTTATCGTCCAAAAATTGAGATACGCCAGTTTTCTGGGTTGGAGAGAATTCGTTTGTGTGGTATTAATGGAAACACTCGGTCTCCGGCATCTGTCATAAACGACGGCCATATCATATTGATGATCTGACCGTCGTTTTGACAGTGGCAGTGTATTGTGCCGTTTTATATTTACTTTGATAACGGGAGAGGGTGACAATTTTATGGTTAAGGACGAAATCTTGCTATTCCTCCAGATGACAGATAGACGGATTGGCAGGATCTTCACGACTAAAGGAGTCACCTTCTGGGAATCGGTTTACAGGGTTGGTACAGTTCGCAGAAGAAAACGGCGAAATCGAATGACCAGTACACACACACACACACGCGCGCGCGATCATAGAGATTAAAGTCGTAGGGTTGTTTTTGTAAGCTTATCCTTCGATCCCTCTGTGAAATCAAAAAAACGAATTCCGTAACAATTCGCTTTAAACTATCCGTTTGGGCGACTGCAGGTTAGTTAACTAAATCCACCATAGTAATCGACTGCAAGTTAGTTAACTTATTCCATCATAGTAATAAATGAGGCATTTACAAATGATCATATATGCAAATAATAACATCGTTTGTCAATGTCAATGAACGCTAATTGTGTCAGAGTACTAAAGTGTTCAATTTTTAATAGTATTTAATGTGCACATTGCTTTAAATTGACGCACGCATCTCTAACCATTTTCACCTCACCCATGAATTAAGTTGCAGGCGCTTAGATTTAGAGATGAAGCCATTGTGCTCGAACAGGACGAATAATAAGAAACAGGGGTTAATTTGGTTCCATATTCGCAAGTGAGATAAAATTGTTCTTTAAATAACGACTATTAATTGTTATTTGAGGAATAGCATGATATCGATCGCTGATTTTCAAACACTTCATTAAGGGAATGTACCGACTAGATTCTATTATTCAGGAATAAACCTATACACTCATATACTGCTGGACCGGAACAAGTGACAAATGTGGGGGAATGGTTTCAGATTGTTGTTTTAAATAACGCTTCCAAATGTGAACAAGTGGATTAGTGCCACTTCATGTGGCTAGACACATAGCGCTGGCAGTAAACTTCCATAATGAAAATACTCTGGAATTGAGTGAATATGAAAAAAAAGTTTTGAGTGGGTTAATTAAATATGAGCAATAAAGACTTCATTTTAAATTAGTGCGAAAATAAGAGTGCTGCTGCGCATATAAGAATGGGACCCGCCCCACCTCGGTACCCTGGTCTCATTACAGCCCCAGCCTGGTACCGTTCCACACGGGACACCAAGGCGGGGCGACCTTTGGCATTGACAGTTTTCGGTTCCGTTTCGAATCTTTGCTGAAAGCGATTCAGATCGGAAGTGTTGTGACATTTCGCATAGCAAATTCTTTACAGTTCAAAAAGTGCACGCTTGGAAACCGAAAAGGGGTTAACAAGTAGTTCCACTTATTTATTTATTTAGCTATTTATTTATTTAATTTTCTACACTACTGACCCGGTTGTTTTTACGAGGCAATAAATCCCATCGAAAGGAAAAGAGTATTTTCCTATAAACCCGGCATCCCCTAATTAGATTAAATCGTAAAAGCTGCATCTCACCAAGAGACCGGAGATTTCATCAATTCCGGGCCGGAAATGAGTGTGATGGCAGACCGGATATCTTCTATAATAACAGCTTAAAATCCCTCTTTTTTGGTAAACATCCATCCTCAACTTTTTCCCCCCGTTTTATTTGCATCCCTCTCACGGACACACAGATTTGCTCGAGCTGATGAACCGCATATGTAGCTGCAGTTTATGGTGACACGCAGGCAATTAGATTTCCTTTCATGCGAGCACAATTGTTCAGTATCGGCATATTCATTGCTCGGATTAAGGAATGAAACAATTCAAAGTGTTCCCGATTTGCCAAATTTAATTTATGCGCCTGTAAATGGTTTGGCATTTGGTCAGTCTTGTAATATGCGAGAACGCCACGGCCGACCAACTTATATCTTTCAGTCAAAAATGCGTAAAAAGAGGAAAGACAAAAAGGAGCAGGGCGGCTTACCTTTCTTAATGACAGAGTGGTCTAGCAGTCCCATCGCCGGAGTATCATCGACCCCCTAAGAAGAATGGAAAACATCACAACAATATTAACGATTTCATCAGAATCGGGACATACTTTAAAAGTCCATTACAACAATGCCGATTCGTCAGAATTGTCACATTTGCACTTCTAATTGCGTAACAAAAAACGGTGGTAAAAGGTGATGCAATTAAACAGCCACTTGTCAGGTATCAGAGAGGGGAGCACGGCGCTCAGCTGCTGTACAGTGTACACTCCAAGGGCGACCTTCGCAAACTAATGCGGCGCGGTTTAGAATTGGAAGGAAAATATTTGTATAATTCCTCTTTAAAAAACAGTTGTTTAAGATCATGGCGAAAGTGAACAATGATCCCAGTATTAAAAACGAACAATTTATGAAAAAAAAAACAAATACTCTGAAACAGGCCGTTACTCGCGACGCAATTTTCTTTTACGGAGTATAAAAAACGATCCAATTAAACACAGTATTTTAAAAAAATTAAAAAAGCGTTCTTTGTATTCTATGTGTTTTTGTACTTTCTAGACACAACTGTAAGCCTAAGCTGTTGAAAGATACACCTTGGTAGAAAGGTCATTTCTTCATATGCCATACATTTATTTAGGTACAGTATTGAATATATAAAATTTATCCTATGACAAACTGCATTTAAATGTTTTACAGATATTAATATTAACCCTGTTAAAGGATACAACTTAATGAAGGGCTTATTTTTAGTATCCATTACTATATATGCCATACATTTACGTTAAGTTTTGAGATGAAATATAAAACTTCTCTCTATAGAAACTGTATATGAAATATACATTAAATTTCTAAATTTGTCATGCATATTTTGTTTACAGGGGAAAAAATAAATATATTTCGTTTGATAAATTCAATTTTGGTGTAAAAACACTTCAGAACTATTTATACTATATACGCTTAACGAATTTATAGCCAGTTATGAAATACACAGTTTCGGAATACACAGCAGCACGTGAAAGGTACACATCTTGCTACAGGTTAATTAAAGTCAGTGATTATCAGACTTATTTAATGCTGATGTACAAGAATAAAAATGAAAGCAATATTCAAAGTGTTAATTGCACCATTCCTCATTAATTGCGCTTGCCCGGTGGATTTGTTCGAACTCTTAGGTGGGTAGTTATGAACGTCCATATTTAAGCTTATGTAGTGAATGAGGGCCTGGCTCTGCCTGTAAGCAACAGACATGTAAGACGGTCTGTACAGCCGAGTAACCCCAACACACACACATTCAAAACCTCACACCCCCACCAACCACCCCTCCCCAATCCCTTTCTGAACCCTCCAGTTACCTGAATGTCATCCAGACCATGGTGCCCTAATCCGTGCATGCCCAGAGGGCCATCTCCTAGTCCAGGACCTCCATCTCCAAGTCCATGGATGAGCCGTGGGACCCCTGGATAGTCTCTGCGAGGGTCAAGACTCAGGGCCCGATGTGACTGCGACAGAATGCCGGCCTCTTCTTGTCTGGCTCGCTGGGTGTGCCACGCGGCCTGCGGATGCTGATGGATTTGGCTGAGCGACGAGTAGGGGTCAGACAGGTGCGGGTAGCCGGACTCCTGACTCTGCGAGTAGGAGAGGGGTGGCTGCGGGTACGGCGGCGGGAAGTAGGGCGGCTGGAAGTCGGATGCCGGGGTGTGGCAGAGCGGGGGTGCCGAAGAGTAGGCTGCCTGGGTCAGAGAGAGCTGGGAGAGTCGACTTCCATCGGTGGTTCCATTTATTCCGTCCACACGGTCCTGCAACATAAAAAAGAGTATCTGGTATCTGCGTGCTGCCCTGGACACCATTACCTACCTGTAGGATACCAGATGCCGCACGCATCGTAGAAAGTGTCAGACGCCTAAAAATGAATTAACAGACACTACTATATGGCAGCAAAGACTCTCGCTTATGCGTGTATGTGTACAGATGTCCATTTTGGTTCCCAATCCTTTTAACAGTTCGTAGTCCTGGGCAGTTTGAGTCTCAAAACTGACCCTTAGCATCAAAAAAAAAAAAAAAAAAAAAAAAAAAGAAAACTACCTGCTTGAAGACGTCCCTTTCAGCACATCGCGGCATCTCATAGTTTCCTCTCGCCCTTAATTACTTAACTACAACTCCAGAGCCGACGTCTCGGCATCCTCGGAAGTGAATTTACAGTCGATTGGAAAAGGCAATTTTGAACTATTTAAACACTCGGGCAGAGTCATGACTGCTGAGTGGAAAGGCCTCTCCCCGTACTGCGGGTCCACTTATTCCGCTGAAAACAAAAGGAACGAGCACCTAAATAATAAAAAACGGACTCACCATCGCTGGGAAAGTGTGCACTAACATCTGGAGTCGGGAGCAATGCAAGAAACAACACTGTTGGCGCAGTAAAAAGGGAAAAACGCAAGCCGGCAAACAAGCAATCCACACTTCATGAGAGGGGTGATGACTGTCCCGGGGTGAGAGGTGAGGTGAGTGGCGATCGTTCCAACTTGGAGGAGACGTCCTCAGTGCAGCGGCGTGCCAGACTCTGTGACCTGCGCTCCTCCATGCACGCCAGATATAGTACCGGGAGCGCGCATTGGGAGGGGGCCGCTCTTAAAGACAACGCGACACCGCGCGGCGCGACCTACGACCCCAACCAGGCCGGCTCGTGGGACTGCACGGAGCTCTAGTCAGTTCGCTGCTACCTCGTTTATCGCAGGTGTCAAACGTAATAAATACATATAGATACATAAATAAATAAACCCCCATTATTATTACTCGATCTCTCTCTCGCTGTCTCTGACAGTGCTCCTGTATTGTAATCCAAATATTTACGTTTGCTCCGCTGTCATTTAATTCCTTATAGTAGGAAAAAAAGATCGTGGATGAACTGACAGAAAAACAAATACCTACAAATGCCTACTTAAACTCCTCAGACACACACGTGCGAGCATAGCAGTTAAAGAGGGCCGAATGTAGGTTGTCGTTGTCGCCCGCACAACCACATCTACAAGTATGTGCCAACATTTTTTTTTTTAAATCATATTATTCAACCAATATTTTGCCGATTAAACAGACCTGTAAAATGCATAATACGAGCAGCAGTAAACTCGCGGAATCATTAAAAAAAGCAAATGGTAATAATTCATATAAAGTAAGATGCACAAATTCACACTACCACTGACAAATGGCAGTCAATTTCAAATTCAAATGGCAGTCAATTTCAAATTCAATTTACAGTTCAGCCATGTAGGTGTCATTGTTTAAAATAACAACGCAGGAATAAATGCACCGCCCGAGTGAATTTGACTTTTCAGCGTTCGAAGTTATTTTTATCTCTCTTTAAAGCCTGATGTAAGTACAGAACATCACGCGAGATCACTGCTGTTTAATGTTGTCCAAGGAAAGTCACGAGCAGGGCCTCATGACCCGGAAATTTGTAATTTAGAACGTTATTTAACACAGTTCCAAGAGCAAGACGTCCCTGATCCAGAAAAAGAAGTCAATACAACCGAAAACTAGGTGAAAAGCGCTATATACAATAAAACATCTCAAATGTGTTAACTCCAGTCGCTTTTCACGTAAACACATTTTATTTATATTGAACATATTGCTCAATGTGTAAGATACTACATGGGGCAACTGAGCACTAACTGAAAGGCGCTATATATAATACAAAATCTCAAATCTGCTAGCTCTATTAGCTATTCACATTTTTTATTCAAATTCAAAATATTGCCCAATTTGTATAATGGAGCATATGAAAGCTGACTGAAAGCCGCTATATATAATAAAACATCCCAGCAGCTGTTCATATAAAAGCATTTTTATTTATATTAAAAATGACTGCCCAGTGAGTATGATACCATATGGAGCAAAACATTTATGGAGCTTTGCCGCAGTCCCAGAGCGCTTCTGTGCAGCTTTTAAAGAAAATGTTACGGTCGGATTAAAATAAATCTTTGAAGTGTAAAGCGAATGAATACATACATAAAAAATAACAAGTAAGACGTTGTGGCCACCACTTCCCAGCTCGGCTAAAAATAATCCGTGAAAATGATAGCGTTGATTCCGAAAGCATTGTTTTTGATGGCATTTGCAAGATGCCTGCGTGAAAAGCCCGGTCGCGTGTGTCAATGCGTTTAGCTAAAAGCAGCCCCATTCTAATCTGGTTTCACGCCTGTTTGACGAGTACTTGTTACCTGACGCCTGCATCACGTTGCTAACCGCTGTTTTTTGAGTTCCGGGAAACCGTTTTTTTCTATTAGAGATGCACAATGCGCTATGCAAAATACTTCGATTGTAGAATCCGAAGACCACGAAACTATGACCGTCTGCCTTACGTATGAACTCGAAAGCATCACAGCGTGACGTGCATGGCATTTGAAATGGTTTGTCCTACGCTGTATTCAAATAATATATAGCATTCCAGGTATTACTCTCCAGGCTGAGAGCAATACAAGAGCAGATCTGGTCTCACCTGGAGGCAGCAGGTCTCAGCTTTGACTTGTTCCTTAGTTTTCCAAAGCATTGTCACCACCGAGGAAGTTAACGGACAAAGGGGGAAAACACAGTTAACTTCTTTCTCTGGCAACAGCCAGTGTCTCTGCCTGGAGTCAACGCGGCTCAGTTTGGGAGTTTTATAAACAGTTTGGGAGGCGCATTTGGCCCCGCAGTGAATGGGTGGGATGACGTCACAAACACGCGCGCGCGCATATACACTCACTCAACGCACACACATTTATTTGGCCAGTTCTATACCGGAATCGAGAAAAAAAAGTTCGATTTCATTCTATCGGGATTTCCTTTAACGGGCATGTCGTCGGAATACAACTTGTATCAATCTGACACCGTGTACGAACTGCGCTAAAGCGCGAATTCGGCTTCGTTCTCGACTTTGAGTTTTAACTGGACGTGGATGCGAATGCGAGTATCATTAATTTCTGCTTTCCTGGGCCTCCAGACAATTTCGTCAGGCTCTTTTCATTCGTCTCTAATTCCCATCCCACTCCACACTTTCAGTGTTCAGCTTTAATTAATGAAGCTCATTAAAGACTTTTTTTCATTTTCTTTTATTATTACTTCGCCATTGAATTTGCGTGTGCTGTAGAAGATCTACTTCATGTTCTTATTAAAGATCTACCAACCGCAGTGCGTCAGTCCTTATTAATTGTTAAATGGGCTGGACAAACAAGTAATATTATTATATAAATTATCCGGGTTGAGAAAGAAAGAAAGAAAGAAAGAAAGAAAGAAAGAAAGAAAGAAAGAAATGTATAGGACTAATTATACATCGCTCTTCTCGAATTATGTTTAGCAACGCCTCCTGGTGGAAACTAAATATTTGGGTATACTATATGATAACCAGATATAAATTGTCCATGAACAATCGGATAGGCACAAACAGATCGATCGATCGATCAGAAAGGCACTGTGCACAGAACAGTATTTTTCCTCATGGGCAAATATGGCTTTTTATAGAAGCTTAATAATAATAAAAAATAAATAATATTATGACAAACAACGAACCACTAAAAAGGAAGAAAGAAAAATTCTGACTTGGTAGGTTGAGTCGCAGTTAAGCGTTGTTCAAGTGTATTGCCGTTTAAGGGAGCCTCAGTAACGTTTCTTGACACGTTTTGCTATGTGAATATAATATTATTACTCAGTTGACACTTTTATCCAAGGTGACTTGCAGCAGTCGACATTACGTTCCTTTTGTTTTTCCAATCGGAGCACAGACATGCACATGAAGTGACTTGCTCGAGGTCACACAGTATTTATTAGCGGGTTTGAACACAACGAGTCTAATATCCCAAGCCTTAACTAGTACGCCTTCAAGTGCAGCTAGATAGATCTGAAAGGCAATATAAGATAGATAGATATGAAAGGTACTATGCAATATATGATAGATAGATAGATAGATAGATAGATAGATAGATAGATAGATAGATAGATAGATAGATAGATAGATAGATAGATAGATAGATGCACGCCCATGTTTATCAGTACACTTGTGCAGTTTAGTAAATAACGCTGTCTCCCAAAGTTCCCACTTAGTATATTCGATGTCACAAATACTAACCTACTGTGTATAATTTGACTGCGGTATTTTCTACAGAATGAAATCGCGATTTAGAAGAATTAGAATTAGCCCAAAATAAAAATAAAACACGTCAGCGATTTTGCTCTGGGTCATGTTCTAAGACCTTACTAATGAGACGTGTGTTCCTCATGTTCCCCTTTGCTAGTGGTCGTGGTGGGGGCTGGATGGGTATCAAACCCGGCGGGCTGCCTTGCAGTATCTGCTTGTCAGCCTGTGCCGTTTGGGATTCTCCGGTATATGATACATAATGAATATTTAACGCGAACTTCTCCTGAAGAGCGTAGCAGTCAAGGGATTTGCTGTACTTAACGTTATCTGGGTATAGCTTAAAATGAATTTTCATTATATAATTGGAGGGTCGTTATATTGGTAAAGCTCTAATTAGATCTTAACAGTCTCGAGCAGATTGTTAAGTGCGACGTTCTGTTATTTCGGGCTGCAGAAAGTGACAGACAGACAGACAGACAGACAGACAGATAGATAGATAGATAGATAGATAGATAGATAGATAGATAGATAGATAGATAGATAGATA
>JANRMT010062850.1:15328234-15360000 GCA_026402145.1 Polypterus bichir lapradei | reverse complement strand
ATAGATAGATAGATAGATAGATAGATAGATAGATAGATAGATAGATATGAAAGGCAATATATGATACATGCATATATACATACATACATTATATTTTATTTAACCTAAGGGGAAACGGTGGTGTTAAAGCAGTGTGATATATGCTCATGTACATCATCCCCCTATGATAAAAAAAACATAAAATGCTGGAGTAAAGCATGTGCGCCTATGACGCTGGTATCATATGGGTCATAAGATACTATCGGCGCCTTGCGAGCACCCAACCCCCAAAAGCCTTGGGGCACCGTGGTCAAAAGCAATATTAGCATAACATGGATTTGGGGGTTGGGCTGGTGTGTCAAATTGTGTTCTGTAGAAGAGAATGTAAGAGGGCAATGGATTATTAAATTATATTCTTGCGGCGATTGATATAGATAGATAATACTGTTATATATGATAACATTGCAATTTTTGTTAGGATTGGGAAAATTTTCTGACAGTTTATAACTGAATTACTTTTATCTCCGTTATGATTTTGTTCAAATGTTACATTCTCAAGAAAGCAATTTATTCAGCGTGCAAGTAAAATGAAATTTGTATATTTTCCACTTTTATTACACGTTTTAATTGAGATGCAGTGTACGCGACATGTCACGTGTTTAAATAAGAGCGTCAACTCGTGTCTGGCCAAACTTTACACTGACGTGCAGAATACGGGAGCCTTAGCGATGAGCAGGAGAGCAGCTCCCTCTAGCGACGAGTCGTTGAAGGTGGCCGTGAGCGAATAAACTGGACACTGAATCGACGCGATCATTAACAATACCTATGTCTGTAAAAATACTTAACAGATGTCAATCATTTATAGTCAACATTTCTTAAGTGTCTTACATGTTCCAGGAAATTAATCCTAGAGGAATCTGCCTCATTGGCATCTTCTATTATATACAATCCGCATCCCATTCTTAGCATTTTACTTCCTGGATAATCATTGCCAGTACTTCAGCAATGCTTACATCAAGACTTAACATTTAAATTATGCATTTGTTGTAATGATTAGTGTTTGCAATCTATCAGTAATAAGGATGATTATTTATATTGTGAGTAAATTAATTATTTGCAAGAATAAGAGAGGAAGAATGACGTTCGATTTAAATTTTCAAACCTCTTCTGCAAACTTTTTAAGAAGAACGTAACACTACAGTATTCTGGGTTAAGTATGAATGGCTAGAGGAGCAGATGAACGACACAAACCACCCCTGAACCCTAAGAATGATGTGATTCGACTCATCGTCGCTCGGTTTATTTGTCTCCTGCTCGCACGAAGCGTTTCTGCTACAGTGTTAATATGTCACCTTCTGTTAGGTGGTTTATTACTCTCGTCTAATTATTCATAATAGTTTTTTTGTCATCTCTTCTAGAGCCTGCACACTTTAGAAGCCTTCGATTTGATGTGTTAATGTGAATTTGCCCGCTACTCCCCCATTAGCGCTGCCTTTTTCTCTTGCACATTTTCTCTGTGCCACGTCTCTTCTGAGCACAGAACATGACAGATCCATATATTTTAAGGTGCTTTATTTCAAATTAAGAACATGGAGAAACAAAAGATCGACAAAATAAATATAAAAACCGCCAAAGTCACGTGGGCCCTTTGTTGCCAGGCCATATTGTTGTTGCCCTGCGTCGGGTCCTTTAATGATTTACTGGTTTGTGATCGCCTTAAATTACACATATCTGTAAACACGTTCACTTTTTTTTTTCTTATTTGCAGTATCTTAACGTATGTTTACACTTGGCATACTGTATTTTCAAAGAATGAGAAAGGGGAAATGAGGTTCAAATCCCTTCTGTAAACTGTACAAAGAACGTAACGTTACGGTTAACTATGAATACAATAAAATACTCAAAGCATCAATCAATCAGTAATTCAATATTGTCACAAGACTTTTGTTTTTTAAATGTTTATTTCTCTATTGAAATGGGGACTTTTTTGATTAGCTGTTCATTACAACTCTAGATAGGAAGATGAATCCTGATTCATGATGGATTTCATCAAAATGCTGAGCGGACTGATGACGGCGACACCTTGATAAGATAATCCGGCGATCCTCGGAGTCGAACTTTAAGAGATAGCGCCTGCAAATCAGATTGGATGTGAACAAATCCCAATGTAACCAAAGGCTGCATGCTTACCAACTTCAAGTAATCTATCACGCTACGGAAAAGATTAATTCTATCAAGACTGATAGTTATCGTGTGGTCAATGAATAGCCCATCGTGGTATATAAGAGCGGTTTCGGCCGAATCTCTCCAGCTAAGCATATCGGCACATTGAAGATGAACGCAGCACGGCGGGCTTCATACGCGGCTGCAGTCTCACTGATCTGTTTGCTGTCTGCGAATTGTAGCACATCAGGTGAGTAAAGACCTTAGCAGCCTTATTCCAGATTGAGATTAAAAGAGCACGGTATCGAAGTAATAATTTTAAAAGGTATTTTTAGTTGCTGGCAGTTTTTTTTTACCTTGAGGTGCCAGTGCCGATGGTTTTGTCTTCCCTCTTTTTCGCCACGTCCACATGGGTTTGTCTCCTAGACTAGACATTCTCGCCAACTCTGTCGATTAAAATCACCATCATCATAACGTTCTTACAGTAAATCGCTTAATCAAATTGAATGACAGTAAGGTGTTCTGGTCAGAGCGGCGGTCCATCGCCGGGTCCACTCCCGCACAAGCGCACGCAGGCCAGTTAACCCGACCAGCACATATGAGAAGAAAACTGAGAAAGAAAGTCTTGGGAAATCTATAGGGATCGATGAAGCCACAGCACTAAATATTGTGCCACGGTGTCACTGGTTAAAACCAGTTCTGACCCAATAAATACGTAAATTATTTACCTTTCTTATATTTATGTTTCGCATATCGGCGGCTGAGGAGCACAGACAAAAACAGTTACATTATTCAGATAAATATACACATATTGTGTGGAGCTAACTGTGATAGCAAATGAGCCTTGAGTTAAAGCGTTGCTGCAAAATGAAAAGGTAAGAAATTTAATTTTTGTCAGATTTAGCTTTTATTATTTCTTCACTTAAAATACAATACTTGGAAAAGCTCTCACTCTTCTGGCTCCTCCTTCATTAATATGATATTCATAAAATTATATGACGTTAACCAATTGGATAAAAATGTACGCTTAAAACACTGGTTCTGTAATGGCACTTTACTGGATTGTGTGGCTGCTAATAGAACCGTTGCTTGACAAGGAACCATTTAAATTATGGGAAGGGTTCTTTGGATTTCAAATTGGTTCTTTGGGCTTTGAAAACGACAGAATCCCTAATGGACTGCGTAACACAATACTAAAAGATTAAGACAACCTGAACTCAGGCTGTGTGACTGTGCGTTCCGAGGGCCCTTTAAAAATCAGGAACTCAATGGTATTTCATAAATCTGTTGTCATATTCATGGCTATTTACTGGGCCTGTTACGGATCTAAATTAAAGGCTCTTTCAGGAATCTTCAAAAGGATTGTTCTTTTGTGGAACAAACCACGCCCCCCTGTGGCATCGCTTTGAAGAACCACTTTTTGTACCTTCATTTTTTAAGAGTTACACCCTTGCTCTATTCAAAACTTTCCTTCCTCCTGCAGCTTTGCTTTTATATCGTATTAGATCTTCGGAGGATACACCTTTTTTCTTAATAACCAAATATCACACTTTACACATAGTTCTCTTAAGCTGTTTATTTGTACCCATATTTTATCTTTTGGTCTTTAACAATAATTATTTACATATATATAGCGCTTTTCTCACAAAGCGCTCTCCAAGCACGCAGGGAGCACACGGGAAGCGAACCCACAAATCTTCTTACTGCAAAGCAGTAGCTCTACCACTGTGCCCTTTACTGATATTTTCTTTAATAAAATCCCGAATAATCCAGAGTAATCTTTTCCTTTTTTTCCAAACTGCTTGGACAAATGGGCATTCCTTCGTTACACGATTTGCACATCTATTACACTTTTTTCGTGAACATATGTTAGTTGGAGTTGCTCCCTTTTTGTATAAGTCACAGTTTGTTTTTAAAATACCACGGCCACATCTCCATGCTAGATCTTTTTGGAGACTGGTGAGCTTATTGTTTATGTCCATATTCGTTCTTAAAAATACTGGCTCTTTAATGGCATTTCATGGTTCTTTACTGGATTGTATGGTTGCTGGAAGAACCATTGCTTGACCAAGCTGCACCATTTCATTCTGGGAAGGATTGTTTGCACATGAAGTTGATTCTTTGTGCTTTGAAAAACTTCATAATATGTAAGAAAAAAAAAAAAGTTTAATGTAATGGCAGACTATACCTAGCATGACACTAACAGATTTAGAAAACCTTACATTAGTATGTGTTACGGTACGTATGCAGTAAAAGTCCTTTTGAAATCATGAGCCATTGGTACTTCACAAAACTGTTCTCATCTATTTAGTGTATGGATCTAAATATTTAAATAAAGGTTCCTTCTAGAGCATTCGTGTGGATGGTCTTTTGGAAACCAAAAATGGTTCCTCTATACCATCGATTTAAAGAATCAATCTGGGAACCTTCGTTTTTAAGAGAGTTCCACGCTTCATCTGTCTGACGTCGTCGGAGTGCTTTAATCCATATTACTTTTTTATTACTGGCGTTTTCTTTATCAATACCCAGTTTCTCTACACCTGAGTTTCCACCACTTTTACAATGCTCTTCATAAATGTTTAATGTTTATAGTGTTTTCGGACTTGGAAAGCAATTGGTTTAGAATTTAGAGGTCGATACAGATTTAATTTTCTTAAAGCGCTTTCTAGCATATATTCTAACATATATGTATGCTTTTCCAGTCCAATTTGCCTCATACTGATAAATCCATATCTAAGTTTTAAATAATTCATTGAAGTTTGGTCAATCTTTTTCCCCTTTTTACTTTCTTTTTCGTTACATTTTTCTGGAAATGGACTCATTTGTTCGGGAAAAAAAATACACTTTTTATATGAACAAGCTCCCTGTGTGCGTGTCCTCTACCGCCGAGCGAGCCCCCACTAAGGAATGGGAAAGATCAACAAAGGCGACTAATGGGCGGGGCGCCATGACCACGTGGAAACGTTAGCTGGCGACCGCATTTCTTTGCGAATAAAAGTTTCGGTGACAGGGCATAGCAGGAGTTAACCTGCCTAACACCTCCAGAATTCCCTGTCGTAATTCCTGTCAAAGCACTTGCTGCATGGAGTTTACACGTTCTCATCGTCTCGTACCTCCCTATGACATTCATGTTCTTTTAAAGAGTCTGCATTTCACAGGAGTTAATGGTAATTTTTCACAATAAAATACTGTAGACATGTATTGTGTAATCACAGCAGGCTAAGCCATTGTGAGAAAAAAAGACAACAAATTACTATAAAATTGTACAGTTCGTGGATTGGTCCGCGTTGTACTGTGGGGTATTTTCAGTTCACGCATTTTCACATCCTGCCCACAGAGACGATGATGGAGACGTGTTTCATATCGTACAGATATTAGAATGTAAAAAAAATGTTTTCATTAACACAGAGAACCCGAGGAATAAGTGCCCAAGTAGTCAGGTGGGCAGGAGAAGGACTTTAGGAACCTTCAAAATTCCACTTGATTTCAGTTTTGGGGGAAAATTATGTGAATACACTGTAAAACAAAGTCCTTAAAACGCATCACATTAATTGTATATTTTCACAGTCAAAAATTGTAATACAAAAAAAATGAATTTTACATAGATCAATGCAGATAATATTACATTTAAGTAATGTTTAGTTGTCTATCAATTAATTGTTTCAATGTGTAAGAAGATTTTAATTGTTGTATTACTGTAAAGTCGGAATGGCACAGAATGCTACGTTTGCATAAAGTTTGTATATTTGCATAAGGTACGCCCCCTTTGAGATGTCGCTATACGTTGCACCTGATGGCCCCCACATCTTTTCACTGTGGGAAAGAAAGACTTAAAAGATGGCCAGCCAACTCGTTTTTTCTGTGTGGCTGAGAGTGTTTTTGTGGTTATGGAAGCCGATTTATGTTTTTTTTTTCGTTAAACATGGTGAACCTGTAACACACCCTGCATCACAATCTCACCTTTCCTTTACCACCGCACAATATAAAGAGGAAGCATATCAGTATGGGGTTTGCAATTGCAATTCTTTTGAAAGTATTGATGTAAGTGGTGAGAAAATTGAACAAAAAAAGTTTTGTATTTTGTTTTGTGTAAATAAACCTTGTTAGAAATTAGTCTGCCAACATTGAATTTTCATTAAAAATAAAATTTATTTACGAATAATAAATTACAGAATACAAATCAAATCTCCCACCGGTGTTAGTCAATATATTTAATAATTTCTGAAAGCTGAGTAATTGAACTGCTGATCATACAGCCGTTAGATAACATCTTCATTTTCTTACAGTGCAGCATCAATGATCTTACTAGGATAAATTACATTTTCATTAAATTTGTGATAGTAAGCTTGCAGTTTATTACTGGCTATTGAGTTGCAATATTACAGCTGACATGTAAAAATTTAGGAAATTAATTTAAAATAGAATTATTGCCAATAAATAGTTGTGCATGCCTTTCGATGGACAACGTTGTGCTGTAAAATATTTTACAATAAAATAACAATTATAGCATTACATTTATTTATTTGGATGGCGGCTTTAATGAAAGGTGACTTATAACATTTGAGATACATTCGATTATATATTTTTTTGTTTCTCCAGTTGTCACACAGACAGGTGACTGCCTTGCTCATGGTCGCGCAGTGTCACTATTAGGATTTGATCCCACAATCTCTGGGTTTAAGGGTTTAAACACAACGCAACGCTACATGTACAGTGGTTTTGATACGTTTAGTTTAGAAGCCATTATTGTCATTATGCAATGTACAACGACATTACAGAGCAGCTACTCCTTTGCAGGGACGTGCGGTCAGGGGAGGGAGGTGAGGCTGATATTGATAACATAAAATAAATTTGTCCACTGGTCTGTGTTATAAATTCAGTGCCTCACCAGCCATTAACCTCACCGCACCGCACCGCGGATGCAACGGAAAAAAATAATCGAACATTTATAAAAGTAACAGTAAGTATTACATATAAAAACTGCTAAATAAAAAGAATATAAAGAATGCTCATTAACAGGTGCCAATTGCTGGGCAACAAATGTGGGATTACAAAACAAGAATATTACGATCATGCAGGTACAACAATTGAATTACCAATGATATTAATATACAAATAATACTAATAACTAAGATATTGCACATAGGACACATAGAACAATATTGCACTAGGCTGTGATTATTGCACAATGAATTACCAATTATATAAAATATTACAGAAGGAATCATAAAAATGTAGTTATTGCATATAGGACAGACAGAGTAAATACTGCGCTGGAGGAAAGAGAAAAGCGAGAGGGATAGGGACACCGAGAGACGTGTATGCTGAGAATCAATGTAGTTATGGAGGAAAATAAACTACCTGAGTCTGTTTGTCCATGATTTGATTGACTTGTATCGCCTACCAGAGGGCAACAGGTCAAACAAGTCAAAACCAGGATGTGAGGCGTCCTTCAAAATGTTTTTGCCATGCCGAGGCAGCAGGAAGTATACAAGTCTTGCAGAGAGGTCAGAGAGCAGCCGACAATCTTCTGAGTTGCATCAATGACATGCTGAAGCCCCCTTCTCTACCACACTATGATACAGTATGTCAGCACGCTCAATATGGAGAAGCGGTTAAAGTTCACAAGGAGCTTTTGATACAGGTTATCCTTCCTGAGCAGTCTCGTGAAGTGAAGTCGTTGCTGTGCCTTTTTAACGATTCCTTTGGTATTTGCGGACCAAGATAGGTCAGCAGAGATACAATCACTATTGACTTTCGAGGTCTGCGCTGTTTTTCCCGAAGAAAATAAATAAATGATACCTAAATAACTGTCAAAAATGTCGTTAATAATTCACTGTAAAATTGGTAACTATTGTGAAAAGAACTTCAGTATATTCCTGCCTGTAGGTGAGCTCGTCGCTTGTTTAGAAACCTGCCGCGGACCGCTGGGTTTGTGTCAAATACCCATGATGCATTGCAAACTGCAGTTACTGTTTAATTACGTGCTAAGTTTCTGTCGAGTTTTTCACCCACATGAACGAATCTTTATTTATTTAGATCCGTAACAGGTTCACTAAATAGCCTTTAACATACGATTGAACGAAATGGCTCTCTGTCAAGTGATGGTTCTACGGAGAACCGCAGAGCTCAGCGAACTGCCATAAAGGAACTGTCATTTTTAGAAGCGTGCATTTCCTTCAGCGCTGCACCAAACCGAGATGTGAATTGCTTTTAAATTTATAACATTAACGATAACAAATAACGTTTGCATTTGTGATGGACGACCCATGAGAGCAGAAAGTGCGAAGTCGATAGTTTGTTTATGGGAAGTAAATTATTGCCTTTATTGCGTTATAGTGATGGAGAGTGCGACGCACAGAAATCGGAGTTTGCATGTTCTCCCCATGTTAGCGTGGGTTTCCTCCGGGTGCTCCGGTTTCCTCCCACAGTCCAAAGATATGCAGGTTAGGGATTGGCTCCAGCAGACACCCGTGACCCTGTGTTAGGATATAGCGGGTTGGAAAATGACTGACTGTTTGTTGTAAATTCACCAAGGCAGTTTTATTTGCCTGAATAAAATGAGTAATTGTTCAACGACGTACACGACCTTAACGTTTTCACATGTAACATAACTCACTGCGCATCGCGTCTTTTGATATTCCTCGGGGGAATTCTTGTTAACATCATTATTCACCTTAATAAAAGGGTAAAAAGGGTGGTTTGTCATGACTCTGTCATTCTAATAGCTGCATCGCACACATCTTTAGTAATAAAATTCATTACATTTGTCATTCCAACAGATGACACCTCACAAACATTAACGCCGCTTTTACAAATCCCAAACCAAATGACATAGAACAGGGACTTCTGCATTGCATGGTGCCCTGTAAACGGTAATGCTAAGTCTACGATGATAACTTAGTTTTCAACCTGCCCTAGTCCTAGGTGAGTGGCACAGTTAGTTTAATAATAATGAGATATGGGGTTGTGCTAAGATGCATTTCTGAGCTGTGTTTTTTCACAAGTCCACTGACAATTTGTTTGGTTGTGTTTCAGATCGTGTAGATTGAGTTAAAGTTAATCCATACATTTTGGTTAGATAGATACACACACATACAGTAGTCTGAAGACACACCACAATCACTGAAAAAGAAGAAATTTAAAAAGAAAGCAAAACGTCTGACTTGGCAGTTATTATTGTTGGTATAATAGAGCCCTGGTTGCGTTTTTGACACACTTTTGCTGAATAATTCATTGGCTGAAAGTCCTCATTGTTAGCTTGTCAGAGAGAGGATGTGCAGTGTTGTTCATAATGACACTCGATTTTGTTTTAATTCCCTCCTTGCTAGAACCTCCAGAAGGTCCAGAGTGTGTTGTATAACTGAGCCTGTCCTTTTCTGATTGGAGTGTTAGAAACTAGAGGATAGCATAGCAATTGTTATCTATATTATAAATTATGGCTGAGAAAGTCCTATTCATTTCAATCCAATCTAACTAATCTTCACCTTGAATAGGAGGTGGTTTATAAAAAGAGACACTTGACTGTTACCTGAGGAGACTGCTTCTCATCATTTCCAACCTCTGACGGACATGGCTCTGTATATTTACGCATGGGTAGGTTTTCAGCATTCATGCTTGCCACACTTTTACAATGCATCTTTGATGTCATTTTTTTGCCTATGTTGTTCCTTTTCTCACTCTATTTGTAGATTGTAGTACGGCTTTGGCTTGATACAATCATGTCGAATGGATCTTGATAAACTGTCCCATGGATGACTATTACCACATAAACATTTCCTAATAGTTATAATTATATAATAATTTTATTTATTTAGTATTTCTTGAAGCTTACATGTAAAACACTGGACAAAGAATATTTTGCTTCTTGAATATTTTTGGTGTATCTAATGGATTTTGGCCTGGTGAGCATAAAAATGTACTTTTTCTACTGCATAACAGTATATTGAAATTGCTTGTTTTTGTGATTTCCTCTCGTATTATAAATATACACACAGAGTACAACAGCTATGTCCCTTTAAATGTAAACCTGTGGTACATCTGGACAGGTCTCACCATCAAATTGCCACCTACAAGCCTATTATTGACAGCAGAAGCATTTCAGTATCCAAGACAGTAGTTCAGTTGGGGGATTGTTCTTTATCATATATATATATATATATATATATATATATATATATATATATATATACACACACACACACACTGTATATATAGCTCCATCTAAGATTAGTTGAAGTCTAAGTAAACGAAGTAGACGTTTGCAGTGCACCATCAATTGGGAAGTCTTTTGCAATGCATGTAGTAATAAATTACATTGCACTGGCATTTGTCATTTAAACAGATGGCACTTCTCAAACATTTGTAATAATACAAATGTTTATGATGTGTTATCTATTGAAATGACAAATACAATTCATTACAACAAAAGTGTGTGTTGTGCCATCTATTGGAATGACAGTGACATAGCAATCAACCAGAAACACACATCCTTTTATCAAAGTGGAGCTCGCTCTCTCATATATATATACACACACACACACACACACATAAATGAAGGATGTTCAAAAAGTTTCCACAATTTTATATTTTCATTGGAAACAGTGAAGGCGGGAGGAGTAGTAATTGGGCATTAAAAAGTTGGTATGACGCTGGGAAATTTGCATCAAAAATGAAGGTGTCTACGTAGAAAAGTGATGTGATTTGTGTTTGAAATTCTTAATAAGAGTTAAAAAAAAAGTTTAAAAAAAGTGCAGAAACTTTTTGAAAGTCCCTCGTATATACTCACATACACTATGCATTTATACTGTATATTATTCCCTTAATCTTCTGTAAAATTTTAATTTCCCCATGGGGACAAATAAGTATGCATTATCTAATTTAACTTCATTTTCTGCATTTACATTTGGAATTCTTCCCTGCGACTCTTGGTGCATTTAGTGATGAACATGGAGAAAGGGTTCATTGATACATTGCAACAATGGCAAAGTGATGTGTAGAATCCATTAATACCGGCCTACTATTGAAACGAGAAGCAGCAGATGCCGAGGACAAACAAAAATCATCAGCAAAACATTTTTTGCTCATTTGAACTAATGCAATGTGCCAGCACCATTAAGCGCACTACATTCCATAAAAGTTAATTTCATGTTTCAGCAAACGTCTGCATGATACAGTCAATATGAAATTATATTTTTGTTCAGCCAAATTTTTAGGAAGCAAAACTTTAAAAAACTTTTTTTTTTTTTTTTTTTTCCAGTGTAATTGAGATAAAACTGTTTGATTTGCCTTTAACATTATATTTTTGTAATACATATTTTTGTGTTGTATATATAAAAAATAATATTTGTTTTAATAATTTTGAATTCTTTCTATTGCACACTGTAGAATCCTAACTTTCGCTTGAGGAAGTCTTAGATTTCCAAACCTTTTTTAATTTACTAGAATTTAAAGATACACAATAAGTATGCCCCACGATCCATCAGATCATAACACAGCAATATAAACTTTCCAAACCCACTTCATCTAGTTTAAGGTCACAGGGACTGCAGTTTATCTGTTCTAAATTTAAAGTAGCGACTTTTCCCAGTAAGAATTTATAGGCCTTTATTTTCATTTGACTTTAACTATTTTGCTGCATAGCCAGCCAGTTCAAAATAGTTTTCTTTGTATTTGTTTAGCAGACACTCCTATCCAAATCTTTGTACTTTAAATTTATCGTTTCAATAATGCCACTGGCAGCACACTCGAGCAGTGGTTCATGACACATATAGACCACAATCTGACCACAAGTAATGAGTTCCTAAAGAGCTCATCTCTCATAAGGCTGATGTGTATTTCTAGGGGCGTGTGATGGACCAGGATGCTGCACCACAGAAAAGGCTGTCAATGTCACAGTTCGCAGGGCCTTTTTCCAGGGACACCAGGTTCAGGAGCCCTGTGTGAGTTGGATTATTTTCATCAACTGCTGGAGGACCCGCTATAGACTTGCCTACAGAATGGTCACCGTTGAACAAATGGTCAATGTCACTTCCTGCTGCAGTGGTTACACGGCAGTCGGATCTCACTGCATCCCAGGTAAGCAGAACTTTTTGAAAGAATTACTCCAGAGATTTTCTCTGCTCTTTATCATTGTGACTGTGTTCTCCTTTACAAATTACACAAACATAATTAACACCTTACCATTTTTTCCTTCACAGAAAGTTATTCCACAATCCACCCCAGTGTGCATTCCACTGTCACCCTAACCACCACTTCCAGAAGTACAGAAGAGCTGCCAACCACCAGTCAAAAACAAGTGCAAAACAATGGAAGTGATCTCATAAAAGCAGACGACAGCAAGTCATTTTATACCACAGAAGGTCTGGGACAGAAGAGCAGCACTGATGGACCAGAGCAAAGCAGCTCACTTAATCTACTTCTAGCTAGTACTGCTGAACCACCAGATGATACTAGTGATGGACCACGCCAATCCAGTACCATGATACCAGTAATCACACATGGTAACCTGCAGGAACAGTACAGAGATGGCCTTACTAACCTGGACCTTCTTATAGCCCAATTGGAGCCTTTGCCCACTTTCATACCCCGAGCATACCCGTCATCAGGTGGTTCCAGCACACAGGTGGATATTGTCTTTCTGGCTAGTACACTGCTTATGCTAGCTATGGTTTCATAACCCAGAAGCCTATCTTATGAGTATTAACACCTATTTAAAACTTATCAACTAAGCTTTTTTTTAGATTGTAGTTTTAAAATGTATACCTATAGGGCACTGTAGTCTCTTCAGAATATAAAACTTCCATTCAAACACTGATTAAAACTATTAAAGGTGTGGTTTCAATATAACTTTGGGTGAGGTGTATTCGCTGTGTCAGGATGCAGTAGTATGTATGAAGTAATTTAAAAGTAGATCTACAGAGACAGAAAATCTCACTGAGAAGACCTGAACGCCTAGCTAAGAGATGGCAGTGCACACCCAAATACCCAAACGCTGCGCTACAACTTAAGGCAAATGTGATCATGGCAGCAAATCAGAAGGCTTAAAAAGAAGAAGCATTTAATCTAATTTTTTATTTGAACAAGAGAGATGCTTCTTCACACAAAACTAAGTGTTGCTTTTTTAATGTTTATATAAATCTTTCTGAGATAAGAAGGAACAGACTGAAACTGTGATTCCTAAAAGCTTCATTTGCAACAGCCTGGCCCATAATGCCACAACTGCAGCTGTCTATGACCATAAAATGCACTGGGCTGAACCAAGGGGGACACTGCTAACTTTGCTCCATTTATATAAAATGGTTTTATTTTGCTTTTGGTAAAAAAGAACCAGGATCTCTTTGGAACAATTGGTCTTCGTGTAAAAAAAAAAAATAAATAACAAGGCAGGTTTCTAGCAGTGCTGGGATAGAATTTTCAAATCCTACAGCACGGTGGTCTTTTGGTCTGTAGAAAAAATAGTCTCTGTAGAATATGAAACTGGAAAGAAAAACTAAAAAGGGTTACCATGTTAATAATCTGATGTTTCCAAAATCATCCCACATGAAGGATTTCCTGCAGTTCAGACATTCTGTGTCGACAAGCAATCTGTGCTCCTTGTTTCTGGATGACAAATTCTCGGCAAGATGGGTCGCTGCATATAAGGGCAATAAGAAGGGGCTGCAGTGCTTCTGCTATATTGGAGTCAACAGGTATAGAGCAGCCGTCAAGAAGACAGAGAGTCTCCTTCAGCCAGCCAGTCTCTAAAATCCTAGTCGGAAGCCAGTCCAAAACCATCAAACAGCCAGCCATGCCTTGCATGCCAAGGAACCAAAGCTCAGATATATCCTCCCAGCACTCATTGTATGATGGAGATCTCACAATGCCAAATGCAGCATCAGAATGCGCGACATGAGCTCGTGAAAGGAAACTCAAAGCGCTTCGAAAAAAAAGGCGGGAAATGGTACTATCCAGAACACCTGCAAGAAAATAAAATAGGAGCATGAATGAATAAAGAAAATGTTCAATCAAACTGACTAATATCCCCATGATCCACAAGCAGTAATTACCTGGTGTGCCTGCCAATAGTCTGGCAAGTAACAACCCAAGAGTGCAGAAGTTAGCAGTCAGGACAAGCTTATGTTTTTGGGAAAGTTTTGGTAGCAATTCCATAACTAGATTCAGTAAGGAAGAAGAACTAGTATCTGTCCTGGAGGAAAGAGAGAAGGACAAAGTGGGGTTTATTGGTAGAAATGATGTTCCCTAGCTGCTTGTTTAAAGGAATCTAATTTAGAGTCAAGTTTCAAACAGGCTAACCATATTAATAACCCATTTACAAATGAATATCAAGTCACGCTAACTGCTGTAAAACAGTGACCAAATATGCAAACATTTAAATGCACACATTTAATCAACATTAAGCTGCAATAATTGATACATTATAAGAGGACATTTTGTTTGCATCATATCAATACCTGGTGTGGTCAGGTTCTGTAACCACAAGATTCAAAAAGACACTACAAGCAGTCTGAAGGCTGGCCTCCACTTGTTTCTGGCTGTCTCTGAATCTGCTACACAGATACTCAATATACTCATAGATGAGCGTCGATAGGTTCAAAGAAAGCAAAATCCTGCGTGGGGCCTCCTCGGCTGTCAGGTGACAAAGTCCAGGCAGAAGGAACCTTTTGAGAGAGATAAAAGTATATCAATAGGGAGATAACCGATTTTAAAAGCCACAATGATCACCAATTTATCAACCGTCATCCGAAAAAAGGAGTTTACATTTTTAAGCTGTCAATGTTCCATGTTTTTTTGGATACAAATATATAAGGTGATGCAATGGTTAGCCCTTCTACCTTACAACTCTAGAGTGCTGGGTTCAGCTCTTAACTCGGTCACTGTTTGTATGGAAACTGTCAGATACAATTACAAGTACTCCGCATGACTCTTCAGAACTGGTACTACAAAAAGGACAGTTTATAGTTCCTGTGATTGATTAGTGCCTTCCTTGTTTCGAAAGTTAGAGGAAAACTGGAGCACAAGGGGAGAAACTGAGAGAATGTGTAAATACCACACGGACAAAGCGATTCAAATCCATGTCGGCAGATCGGTGAGGCAGCAGCACTAACCACTGTGTATTCTGTTATAAATTATTTTCCCCTGCACTTTCACTGGCTTTACTGCCAAATACCCATTTTAGTGCTTAGTTTTAACACTGCAGACTTATATTCATTTAAAGTGATTTACAAGAAGTATTTCAGTAGATGATTACTTTTGAAGGAGGGGAACAAAAAGCAACACTTCGCCATTCTGTTGGTGCTCTTAGTTTGCTGCATTTTCATAATATAACCTAACATTTTCAAACCTGTGTAAATCAAGATATACTGCTTAGTTTGATGGGTAACTCCAAGTTGTCTCAGTGTATGGTTGGGTGTGTGTGTGTGTGTGTGCATGAGTTGGCCCTGCGATGGACTGGAACCCTGACCAGGTCAGTTTACTAAATTGCACTCTTTACTTTTCCAAAAATCCTGTTCATCATAGTAACTGCTCTTTGCAACACAGATATCATGTTTATATATCTCTCTGCTTTCATATTTAACATTATTTTATAGCAATCTTTCAAATACATGTCATAGCAGTAGAGTGTTGTACCGTGTTAGCCATACATTGATACAGGAGAAAGTAGGGTGAAATGACATCTTTTATTGGCTAACTAAATAGATTACAAATGCAAGCTTTTGAGGCAGCTAAGGCCCCTTCATCAGCCAATAAAAGGTGTCATTTCGCCCTACTTTCTCCTGTAAATACATGTCATAGCAGAGTGCAGCATGAACACCTTACATTGAGTTTATTTATATCTTTTTGAAGTGTAAAATGTATATCTTTAGAACTTTATCTTACTAATGGGCAATCAGAATGTGTGCCTTTACAGTCAATTTGTTTGAAAAATTAGGCTTTTTTTGTTTTGGTCATTAGTTGTCAATTACTTACTGATTCAAGTTAATTTTTTAAATTAAATATTAAATTCAATTTCTTCAAGATCTCTAACAACTTTATTTCATTTTGGTTTCTACAATTGTTGAGTTTTAATTCTTGTGATAAACTGTGCTTTATAGTTGCTCACATAAATAAATTTATTGCGGACCCTCAGTCACCACAGCCAACTTATCCACAACTCTGATAGGTGAAACTTTAAACCAGTAAGTTTATTTATTTGTAGATTGTTGTAGGGAGTGCCTTAGACTGCATGTAGCTAAAGTGCTGGGAAATATCTTGATAGGCATTTTCACTACATTTTGTCAAATGAGTTGTTTAAATACTGCAAATAAACAGAGGACTTGCATGTACAGTCTCTCCATCACTTTTATTGCTAAATTCTGGTTCGCTCAGGGTGGCTAGTTTGTCTCCTCAAACGACGTATTACAGCAGGTATTTTTTTCAGTCGGCTGCCCTTCATGATGCCAGCCTCCTTTAGCTGCCTTTTACAACACACAAGAGGGATGCTGACCTTATTATAACCCCAAGTTTACTTACACTTACAAAAGAGTTCAACATAATCGAGTAAACATCAGTCTGGAGGATGGTTTAGTAAACAAGTGTTACAGAGCAGAGCACAGGGGTTACATCACATTTTTCTCTAGGGGATTAATAAAGTATATCTAATATGATCTACACAGTACCAAATTTAAACAGCTCCAAAATTAAATTAACTCTTTATACTCCAAACACTTGTACTACTTTCATAGTGTTCATTTTTCTATAATAAAATTAAGCCACACATATGGAAATAAAACTATTTTATTTCAAAAGCATATTTTAAATTTTAGGGTTGGTTTGTAACTTCCTCCCAATGTTGCTGGGAAAACTTTTTAAAATTGATTTCAGAATAGCAAGTTATGCTATTTTTATATATTCTTTTTTGTTTTACTGAAGTTATATATCACATTACAATAAGTAAATGATAGTTTACACAAAAATGCACTCTTCATACAACATTCCAAACATCAATGTTTAAGATCAAATGGAAACTACGTTGTACTAAACACCTCTCTGCTATCCAGTTTGGATGTACATTATGTAAATAGTGAGCCATTTATGAAGTACTGCCTTTTGTATATCAATGTTATTTTTATGTATTTGGAGTCCAATGTCACGATTTAAAACAAAATTCAGATAAAACATTACAACTGACCTCATATCTTTCAGAGATTTCCAGGGATACTGCTGATGTAGTTTATGTTTTTCATTCCTCTGTTGTCAACTGGCTATAGTTATACAATTAAGTAATAGACAAATAGTGTTGGGCTCCATTTATTTTAATAAGGCTCAAACTACTTTGTTCTACTGTGTATTTAAACACATCTGTGTCATAATGTGTACATTATACTTGCATTTTACCCAAGAACTTGTCACAGCAATCTGTGCTTGCACTCATTGATGCGCACTATACAAACATACATTGAATGGAATTGTAATTTCATTTTGCTCATGGTCACAGTTTACCAGCCATTTCACCAAAATCTTTTCAAAGCCACACACATCAGTTCTAAACATACCTGAGTACATCCCCTACAAAAGGACTTGCTGTGCCCTCCTTTGTCTTCTCTTTCTTTTTTGCTTCTTCAAACAGAGCTCTGCTATAGTCAATGAGAAAGGGCAGCAGAGCACACACTTCTTGCTTAAGTGAGGAAGTCTCCTCTGCCAACCAGACACAGAGGGCTCGGACAGAAGCAAAGATGAAGGGCTCATGATACTGAGCTGTGGTGACCTGCAAGAAGATGAAACAAAAGATAAAATAAAATGCTGTATTACTTGGAAAAGACTATGCAGTGACTTATTAGGTGAAAGAAAGCTGTTCTCAGTGGTGTGGGTTATTCACATTTTTATTATGTACTTTACCTCTGGGCACTGCACTGGCAGCAGCCTTTTATAGAAGCTCTCTTTCAGTTAGTTTTTGATACTTTTTTTAATGATTATTAACTATTAAATGTTAGATTAAATGTGAAATGGCATCTGGCCTGTCACTATACATTTTTCAATTGACTTTTATATTGAAGATATGCTGTTATCATCGCAAAACCCAAGTGTCAGCTCATCTCAACTGCCTTTCAGACAAGCTAAAACTTGAGAGATGTCACAGGGTGAGTGTAGAGGATCTGAAGACATTTGAGAATGTAAGAGACTCTGAGAAATGTAAAGTGGGATATATTAAATATTTCAATATTCTCCAGCTACCAACCGCTCCTCCTCTCTCAGCTGATAGCACAGAGATTACTACCACCTAAGGAGCTCTGTTACACCTTAACGGAATGCTTAATGGAAAGGGTGTAGATATGAAGCAAGGACAATAGTAAGGTGGCAAGGAGTCAGATCTGGCCTGCCTTCATATAATGAGGAACATTCAATTGCTTTTAAATAAGTTGAATGAAGTTGTCAGGTACTGCTTAAACTTCTCTTTTCGGATGCTATTTTAAGGAATGGGTTTCATACGATACAATCAGACGGAGTGGAAAAGGCAGGAGGGGGACTGGACATCTACTGTATGTGAATGAGCAATGGTTAAAAAAAACGAGCTAAAATGTGTAATCCAGACTAAGAAATACAGACTGAATTCATCCACATTACTGCCTAGATAGAGAAGTTACACCCTCCTTTTTAGTATTCATTACCTCAGCAATAGAAATGATTCACTCTGTTACCAACACTATAATGAAGAATCATGCAGACCCTGGACCAGAGGTGACATTAAACTTGGGGAATTTTGTTCCTTCCAAACTTCTATGAGTATGTTCCATTTGTGGACATAACACACTGGACCTGCTCTATCCAACTGTGAATGACTTTAAATGTAAACTCTGTGGCACAAATGGGCAGATCTGAATACATCTTATTCCCACCTGCAAGCCTCTTACGATATGGCAGCAGCTCTCTTATCATCCAATTCAGAGGTTCTTGTATGTGTTTGATGGGTTGTGGTTTGTTACAATATTTACATTTTTCTTGAGCTTCTGTAAACTTTTAAGTTCCCCTTTGAAACAAATAAACTACTATCTACTTTACTATGCACCTTAATATACTGTACATTGCAAACAGACATTTTTTTTTTTGCTACAACTAGTAGCAATAACAGAAAACAATTCCTCTTCATCATGGCACTGGAGAGTGGTAACATGACAAGATTTTCTCTGAACATATGGCTACTACTACAACCAACATTTTCTCACCTGCATCAGGTAAAAGATAACTGCAGAAATGGCCTCCTCCAAGATGAGAATTATTTGACGACAGCGCTCCAATGTGAGACCCCTTTCATGGGGATCCTGGCTACATGTCTCCATTGCAAACTCCAGTATGCGGTAGCAGGCTGTGATAGTATCAGTGCGGGATGGCAAACCGCCACTAGAAAATGTGTCTGCAGGTTGTTCAAGTGTCATGCGCACCTCCACACATGCAAGATTTATCAGGAGGGCCAAAAACTGACCAGACGTCATTCCAGGGGATTTCATAACAGCCCATTCAGGTCCAAAGCTATCTAGCAAGCAGGCAGCAAGCCTAAGAGCTGGATCACGCTGGGCTATGCTGAGTTTAGAACCAAGAATGGACTGTAGACCTCCTGAAAGGTTACCCAGGCAGGGCTGAAGGCTAGTTGGCAACAATTCCTGTGGAGGAGGAAGAAAATATGGCAAGATCTCACACAGTATAAACTTTTGCTGGTCCTCTGCTCGGCTGAATTCCATACTAAGCTGTTGTAGCAGCTGGGTAAGTTCAGCTGGATACTTCTTCCAGGCTCTTGAACCTGCTTCCCAATTTAGAATTCTGTTTAGTAAAGTTAGTGCCTGCTCACTTCCTTGCTTTTTCTGGCAGTAAGTCTGGCACAGCAGTGGTATTGCACTTCTGGCCTCCAGAATGCGGGGACCCTCGGGAGTGCAGGCAATAGCTAGCAAGCACTGATAACTATCTTGGATTGTAGCTTGGTCCACAGATACCTGGCTTTGCCCAGACACTAAATCCAACAATAGAAGCACTTTGTTGAGAAGCTGAGGGTGAGATACCAAGTCTTGATCTGTACTAAAGGCTGCCAGCAGGGACACAGCCAAGGAGCAAAGCACCTGGGGTGGGCAGTCGGGTGTTGTATTCATTGTTGCCAGTAATCGGTTGGGTAGGCTGAAACCAACGGCATCAAAAATCTGACGGCGAGTGCCAGGGTCGGCAGTACCAGCCTGAATCACTTTGGTCACCTGAAGGTATACAAGAGAGAACATGTAAGAAGTAAGACGGGGATTACATTCGTTTCAGGACTACACACTAACAAGTGTCTCACCAGCAGCAGAGCAGCAAACTGTTCGCTGTCATTGGCGGGGTTCTTTAAAATCTGTAAGCAGCGCTGCAAAATTGCATTTTGCGCGGCCAGTTTGTCAGGATCTTCAGTAGCTGAGGCTTCGGCATCTTGGACAGCTTCTCCTAAGTCTTCTTCATGAACACCGGGGCTTTTGATGATACGAGGGCAGATGGTAGTGTCGGGCTCTTCCGGTGCCTCTGTCTTGTTATTATCACGCGCGGCTCCACTGCTCTGAGACATCGCTGAACCGAAGCTGAATCAGTCCACGCTGAAACACTGATTGTTCTCCAACAGTCACGTAGTCAGAAGGACAGAAGCAGGTGTCCAGGAAAAATAAATAACTTTAGGTCGGAAAAACACGGACACAATAAGAACAAACCGCACAAATAGGAATCACATCATTACGCATACCCAGAACACAGCAGCAGCGAACTTCCACAATGTGACACACGAATGTAAAAGGTCCAGGCGCTCCAAAACAGGAAATGACGACACGGAAGTGGATAGTATCGGCCTGATCAGCGGACAAATCCCTGTGCAGCTTGTAAAGCTTCTTCCTGATTGTGCCGAAAAAAGAGTTTTTAAATGGTAAAAGTTTATTATATTTAAGTAAATATATAAAATATAACCATTGGTATGTAACTCTTATATGTAATAATTAAATGTGGTGCGATACATACATAAAACAATCTACGGTGGCAGATGATATTGTTATGTCGACTTTAAACTTCAATTCATCATCCAATATCAGGCGTCTCCATAGCATTTAGAGCTGGTAAGCAATGATTAAGTTCAACCGTGAAGTATTACTTTTTGGGGTTTCCCTTAGACCATTTCAGATTATGAATATCGTCCAATATTAACATCATATACAGTACAGGCCAAAAGTTTGGACACACCACTTCATTCAATGTGTTTTCTTTATTTTCATGACTGAAGGCATCAAAACTATGAATGAGCACATGTGGAGTTATGTACTTAACAAAAAAAGGTGAAATAACTGAAAACATGTTTTATATTCTAGTTTCTTCAAAATAGCCACCCTTTGCTCTGATTACTGCTTTGCACACTCTTGGCATTCTCTCGATGAGCTTCAACAGGTAGTCACCTGAAATGGTTTTCACTTCACAGGTGGGCCTTATCAGGGTTATTTAGTGGAATTTCTTGCTTTATCAATGGGGTTGGGACCAGCAGTTGTGTTGTGCAGAAGTCAGGTTAGGTGGACGATCATTTATTTTTCAACAAGACAATGACCCCAAACACACCTCCAGGCTGTGTAAGGGCTATTTGACCAAGAAGGAGAGTGATGGAGTGCTGTAAATGGTCATGAAAATAAAGAAACACATTGAATGAGGAGGTGTGTCCAAACTTTTGGCCTGTACTGTATTTAATTTTTATTTCTTGTGAAGCACAGAAATATATCTCCCAAGTGCCGGTTTAATGCAAAATTAACCGAGTAATTCAGCATATTTTGTATATCGGTCTAGTACACCTTACTGACATTCCCAAAAATATTATGAAACTGTTTCTGGATCCTTCATACAATATACAGTACACATTTTACATCAGCATCAGCCCTAAGTCAATGTATAAGATAAACGTTAACAGGATAAAATCTATTTACACTGTATCAATTTAAATGGTACCTCTTTACAATATTTCATTGGTAATAATTATATTTTATTCCAGATAATGTCACATAAAACACAGCATTCCATCTCAAAACTGCAACAGGTATAGATGGTTGGCAGCAAACCTTCCTGATGTGTTTGTCATTACTTTTGTTATTTCTAATATCAGTTCCATCTAATGGAAGAGATGAGGTGAAACTTCTGACATCTACAGTTGAGATTTTGTGATAACCATCCATCTGAATAACCTTTTGTGGATCAGATGTTCTTATAAAGCTGAGACTGCAGCACTGTACTTATTCATAAATTCTTTATAGTTCAACAAAAAGAAAATTAATGTCCAAACTGCAACAACCTGCTAATGAAAATGGAGAGTTAGACAACAGCATTCATTGATTCAAAGAAAGTTCTTTTAGAGGCCAAATAGGCTATTAAACCTTATATCAGGTTTATCTAAAACTAGCAAAATACCCGCGCTTCGCAGCGGAGAAGTAGTGTGTTAAAGAAGTAATGAAAAAGAAAAGGAAACATTTTGAAAATAACGTAACATGATTGTCAATGTAATTGTTTTGTCACTGTTGTGAGTGATGAGTGTTGCTGTGATATAGATATATATATATATATATATATATATATATATATATATAGACACACATATAAATATATATATACATATCTATACATATACACATATACTGTATATATACACACACACATATATACATACATATATATACATATATACACATACATATACATACACACATACATCCATACACACACATATATAAACATATATATACATACATATGTACATATATACACACACACACATATATATATATATATATATATATACATACACTCTTTGGGGTGCGAGCAACTGTTGTTGGGGTGGCAGAATCCATCAAGGAAGAAAAATGAAAAACATTATTTGTACAAAATCTTAATTTACTAAATAATTAAATGGGCAGGCTATTTCGTATCAGTGCAATACGCTGTTTGTTAAAACGGATGACTCCCGCTCTAACGTGCAAGTCTGCGTGGATATTATGAACTATCGTATCTGTTCAAGTTCTATTTAAATTTTAAATAGAAGGAATTTTTATTTAGTCAACAGAAATATCTTTGGTAGGAATGGAAGTTAAATGTAGGCATGTGTGCCATTACACTGCAGCTCAATCACCTCCATCTGAATCTGCACAAGTACAGGTTCCACATCGACGGCAAATGGGTTGCGAAACAACTCAAAATTCTTTTTTTGTTCTTCAAAGTCATCAAAGCGCCGTGCGAACTCAGTGCGCAGTGCGCTCAGTTTATCAGCAAAGTGCGTATTTGGGAACACCGTTGTGCCGACTTGGTTCAACATTACTTGGCAACAGGGAAAGTGGGGTAAGTTGCACTGGTGCATTTGTGTCTCCCATAAAAGCAGCTTCACTTGAAATCACTTTGTGATTGTGCACGGGTAAAAACGTCTACTGAAGTGTCAGATTCTTCTTTAACTCTTCTGCTTTCTGTATCTTCTGCATTGCATTCAGGTCTTTCAGGTTATCCTGATGTTTTGTCTCATAGTGCCGTCTTAGATTAAATTCTGTAATTACAGCCACATTAGCTCCACAAATGAGACACACGGGTTTACCGGCAATGTCAGTAAACATATACTCAGCCTCCCATCGGTTTTTAAAGGCTCTATTTTCAGAATCAACTTTTCTCTTCGGCATCGTGTGGGCTAGCTTCGCAATAACTTGCAGCATCATAAGCTAGACTTGATTAACGCGGTAAGTGTTCAGCAAGGCAGCTGAAGCGCTGCATTATGGGATCTGTAGTTTATTGTGTTACCAGCGCTTCATATACCCGGGCCATTAATAACAATAATACAGTATATAAAATGATCTCGCGGGCCGGATATAATTGCACGCTGGGCCGGATGTGTCCCGCGGCCCTCGAGTTTGACACATATGGACTAAATAGAACTTGAAAAGATATATTTTTTCGAATGTGATCGCGCAATTCAGATTGAGTTGACGCGCACTACAGTACATCGAGCCGCGTGCTATTGTGGTTTTGCCTGCGTGCCTAAATAAGTCACCCTCCCCTCGCTCTTACTTTTTTACCTTTCATCTAATGAATACATTGAGTATGGCTTTACCAAAACAATCATTGATGGCGAATAAAGTATCCATTATTCGAGTATGTAGATCGGGGTATATATATACATATATATATATATATATACACCTGTGTATCGCAGCGGAGAAGTAGTGTGTTAAAGAAGTTATGAAAAAGAAAAGGGAACATTTTAAAAATAACGTAACATTATTTTCAAAATACAGTAATTGTTTTGTGAGTGTTATTGAGTGCTAAAACAGTGTGATAATTGAACATTTTGTAATTAGATGTAATTAGAATTACTAACGGTCACGGAAGTCCAATGATCCCCAGTAAGAGCCACAAAGTCCGCTTTCTGTAATGCATCTAATTTTGCTTGCTTTTCAGTGTGCACAAAACCATGCTTTTATCAAGGCTTCGCTCGGGTAGTTTTTTGAAATGAAATTTTCCTCCGATCAGTCGTAGGAACGCGCTTCATTCCGACTCTAACATTTTTGTAGCTGTGATGTGTGCATCAGTGTAATTGATGTACCAGGAAATCATGCATTGACAAAAGTTCCCCTTTGCTTGGAATTGAAAGTGTGATTAAATGCGTTATTTTTTGTTATGGAGTACATGCATCGAAACTTCTCAGCTGTGCTTGTGCTAAGAAAAGGAAAGATTTTAAAAATAACATAACATGATTCTGCGTTAACCGCATATTTTTTCATACGTCCCAAACCAAGGAGATGCGAGGTTAAAATGAATCAGTACATCCCCTCTCGGGAATCGAACCTTGGCGATAGAGGCGAATCCTCTACAATTGCGCCATGGCGTGTGGCTTGTCTATTTGAGAGTATGTAGATCGGGGTATATATATATATTCGCAGCGGAGAAGTAGTGTGTTAAGGAAGTTATGAAAAAGAAAAGGGAACATTTTAAAAATAACGTAACATGATTGTCAATATACAGTAATTGTTTTGTGAGTGTTATTGAGTGTTGCTGTCATCAAGGATTTGATTATCATTATTTCTTTCAATCAGGTTCGTATTTGTAGGATGTGTTGTGTTCAAGTTACATTCCGTGTTTGTCAATCGTTGTAAAGATAACAGGTTTCATTCATCGATTCGTTTCTTACTGCATCAATAAACAGCTCGTCTTCTTCTTTATCTGAGACCTGACACACTGCATGCACGGGTTTTTTTTTACACTGTCTTCCTTTAGCAGGACATTGACTTTTTCCACCATGTGCTTTGTTTCCGCAGTAGCTGCACTTATGAATATGCTTATATGTATCAGACGCTTCATATTTTTTTGCTGCCTTTTCAATTGTGTAATTCGGTTTTTGTTCAGTGCTCTTTGGAACTGTTGCTTTTTGTCTGTGCACTGCGTCAGTTTACGTGAGCCGTTCGGTGTACATGCATCGAAGTTTCCCAGCTGTGCTGGTGCCATGTCGTGCTATGTCCATGGCTGTATCTAATGTTACCTAAGTCCCGGCACTTAAAACTTTCTCTCGCAGTTTCGCTGAGTTTGTGCCAAACACCACCCTGACCATCTCATCTTCCTCTGCATAAGCACAGTCCTTCACCCGTGAATATTTACCCGTGGCAGTGTTTCTATTGGATTGCCACTGACGGACGGCCTTATATGGGCAGGCACTAAATTACAAACGCCAGCGGCAGCCTGTCTATGAACTTAATTTAAAGTTTAGGTTTACACCGTGCTTTGTTTCCGTAATAGCAGCACTCATGAATATGGTTGTATATGTCACTTGCTCGCTTCTTATTGTTTCGCTGCCTTCTCAATTATATAATGCATGTTTTCTTCAGCGCTTTTTGGAGCTCTTCCTGGTTTTCTACGTACTGCGTGATTACGTGGGAGGCGTGATGATGTCACATGAAACTCCGTCCCCCACGGCTTTCGAGCTCAGCTCCATTACAGTAAATGGAGAAAAACAGCTTCCAGTTATGACCATTACGCGTAGAATTTCGAAATGAAACCTGCCCAACTTTTGTAAGGAAGCTGTATGAACCTGCCAAATTTCAGCCTTCCACCCACACGGGAAGTTAGAGAATTAGTGATGAGTCAGTGAGTGAGTGAGTGAGTGAGGGCTTTGCCTTTTATTAGTATAGATTGGGGAAAAAGTTAGTATGGCATGCCCCTTTGGTTTTTACAGAGTTTCACTCTGAGGTACATTATAGTGTTTTTCACTGGAATCTCACAAATATTTTCAGTTTCACTGTTCCTAAGTGCAAATAATTCACATTTATATTATTTAGGGTCAGACCAGATATTCCAGAAAAAGATTTCAAACATTGCACAGCTCTTTTGACCCCTCTGATCCCTGAGAAATACCTTGGCTCATTCACAATCTGTGTGAGCTGAAAAAAGATCTGATGCTTCGAAAATCTGATAGCTTACAGAAAATGTGGTGGTTTACATCTGATGACTTACAGAAATCATTGCAGCCATGAGCTCAAAACAGACTGTGGAGGAATCATACATTTTACAGGTGGACTAAAAGCCTATGAGTGGTCTATGTGTTTATTTTGATGTTATGATAATCATATTGACATTAAAATGTTGCAATAGGTGTACAATTTTCTATAATAAAACTGCTTAAATGTGCTGTCCTAAAGATATGATGCAGCACCGTGCCATTGTGCGCCATCATTAAGTGCACTGTGGGGAATAATTGCACTAAAAGGAAAAGACGATCATATTGGGGTTTAGGTAATCTGCTTGTTCAAATGAGTACAAATAAGGGGGTTTACAGAAAGTGCCTACAGACAGTAGACTAGAGTACAGGAGTGGATCTACCATGAAACCAACAAAGCTTAAGCTTCAGGGCCTCTAATCCTGGAGGGGCCCTAGAAGCAACTTTAGCCCACATTGCTTAAAAATGTTGCCTACTGTTTGAGAAGTTTTTTATTTTTTTAATTCCTGCATGTAGTGGTTACACTTAAAAAAAAAAAATGTGGTGATCTATTATTGAACAACCTAATTGAAAAGTACAACAGTGGTTATCCAGACTTTGTTGCTGTTTGTGGACAGGCCCCCATGACATTTTGTGCTTCACAGCCACTGCTAGAGTGTTAACGACACTTTATGAGTTCCAGTACAGAAGAACAGTATAACCAGGTATTTACTTTATTATAACAAGTTCTACTAGACTCAAAACTTGCTTAAACATCTTCTAAAATACGTCTGGTAATTTCATATCCCTTTTCATAGCATTTGGGGCAGAGCAAAATTTTGGAGCAGGTAGGCAGCTCCCAGGGCTTCTGTGGCGTTCAAAATGGATGTCTTCAGTCATGAGAAAATGAAACCTTAATACACTGTGCTCCATTATAGCGAATCAAGATCCGGGAACATTGGTGTCAAATGTCCCATCCCTATCAAATACTTGGCAAGTGACTTTAGAGATATACTCAGACTTAAAGTAGCTATATGGGTATTGATAAATATATTGTAGCATTGACACTGAGCACTACCAGGGATGGATTCTCTGCTCTTTACATGACTCTTTGAGGTGGCTCACTATGCTTAAAGGGGCTGCTTGGCTTTTGCTGCACTAATAGGAAAAACTTGCAAGTTTGCAGACTTGCCATTTAAATAGGTGCCATGCCACTGGTGATATAATGTCAGCTCATATTAGGGTGACCCATCCCTGGCAGATATAACTTGTCAGCACCTTTACAATATTTATGGAGTCTTGATGTAACAATCCCAATTTTGATGAGCGTGTCCCGGAATGAGCAGATTTTTGTGTCAACATATGTGGTTTGTCAGGTTGGACACATAGATAGGAGTAATGCCACTCATGCTATATGAATTATGTCAAGTTCAAGTTTGTCTTTTAAAAAATAAGGTTGCCTTAATTAGTTTCCTTTGTAAAATGTAAATGTAAATAATCTTAAATTGTTATTATTTTCCACTTATAAAACCCAAAACTAGAGTAGCGAATTGTTACATTTTGGTCATATCAGCAAGTAATGCTTTCACACACACACTACCACTGCAGTTAGCCAGGTAAGTGTTTGGGATGTGGAAAGAAACCAGAACAACCAGAGAAAAAATCCATGCAAACATGGACAGACTTGAACATCTCCGCACAGTTGTCATAGCTTCTCTTTATTTCAGAGGCAATGGTACAAACCATCTAAAATCTGAGACTGATTAAGTGCGCAGCCTTGTGAAGGTAATGAAGAAAGTATACAAAATTAACAAACTGATGTTACTTTGATTTTACTTTGTACGTAACTTCTGTTATCATAGACCTCTCTGCAGAGAGGGGTGTGCGCGTGTCCCACGAAGGATGCTCTACTTAAAACAGGTTGCTAAATCGATTCTAACGTGAGCTATCAAAAATTAATTAATTGATTAAATATTAAATAAATCAAAAACTTAAAAGCAGGATAGAATACATAAAGAATTTGCTAATGTAAAGAAGACAATTAAATAGGAATTAAAATCTATCAACCATTCATTTTCTAACCCTCTTATCCTCAATGCCAGGATAAACAAGCTCCCAAGGATGCCATAAAATGAAAAGGATATGCAGAAAAGTACTGGGTGATGTTTAAAAATAATATGTCCGATGCAATAGGCACTGGTGTCATTGGCACCGAAAGGGATAAGCAGTAAAGAAAATGTATCGTTTGGTTCATCATTGTCAATGAAGCATCATGTAATAAAATGCCATTTACAAGTATAAAATGCATATCTGACGACTTATTAGGACGTGGGCCCATCTGTAAAACACATAATAAAAAAAACAACATACTTTGTAACTAATGAAAGGAACTTTTCAGCATTAATAACTGCACAAGTGTTTGCTTAAAAACTAATGCTGGTTTTTACTTTGTGGTTTTTACCCATCCATTTTCCAAATGTAGTGAGTACACTCTTAAAATACCAGCTCTGTAATGGCACTTAGTTCATGGATTTTGTGGTTCCTGGTACCTCCATTGTTTGACAAAAAATCATTTCATTCCGCGTAGGGTTCTTTGCACCTACATTCGATTCTTTGGGCTTTGAAAGTAATGGTTCCCAATATTTGGACAAAACAGAAATCTTTAATGTAAATTTATAGGCATCTTGGATATGAACAAAACGTGAACTTAGCCTATGTGATTGTGTACTGCAAGAGACCTTCTGCACACACTGGTTTTTCAGAAATCTGTTATCAATACTCATGGTTATTTATATGAAACAGAACTGATAAAAGGTTATAGCTTTCATGTGGATGTTTCTTTAGGCCCTATGGTATCACTCTGAAAACCACATAGGCACCTTGATTTTTAGAGGGTAGTAATATTTTTGAACCACATGGGCAGTGAATAGAAAACAGCGATCCAACAGGGGACACCTCATTCATTTTAAAAGAGGATTATGCAGGACAACAACCAGACTGCGAATTGATAATACAGGTGTAAGAACAAGCAAACCCATCCTGTTAGATTCACAACGATCTGTTTTTTTTTTCTCTTTGAGAACAGTATACATTAGTTAGTTCCCTTCTATGAAGTTGCAGAACTGAGAAACTGGATTTCTTCTTCTTCTTCTTCTTCTTCTTCTTCTTCTTCTTCTCACTTGTATGTGCAGTCAATGTTTTAAAGGTTTCAGCGGATTTATTGATATGAACATAAACGTCCACAATCTGTTTAATATTTTTTTCATTCTTTCTTACCCCAGTAAGTGGCAGTAATCCATCTTTGTATCTTAATAGCATCTAGTGGTCAGGAGAAATACCAGTGGACTATTTGTGCAATACACCGTGCGCTAAGTCTTTATGTCATTAGATAAAATAACATGACGTCCAAAGCCACCCCACACACCTAAATTGTCAATAAAATAAGGTTAAATAAAAAGGAACAAACTAGGATTGGAATTTGAAATTATCAATAAGCGAGACGAAAAAAATACAGTAGATAAAAGTTATATGTTTAGGACTTTTAGAAGTAGAATACAGAGTAACTATTTAAATTTGTCCGTTATATCAATTCAGTTTTTCCAGGGATCATTGAGAACAAGAAAAGAGTCGAATCGTAAGAAGGATGTCAGTTTATTTATCAAAAGCAATCTGTGGCAACTTGGATTATGTTTTCCTCTCCTCTCCTGTCAGATGTCTTACCTTATTCCAGTTAAGAAGCTGGTTGGAATGAAAACCTGTACCCTCACAAAGTCCCCAGAACCAAGAACACAATCGGAGTCAAGAATAAGAAATTCTGGTTATTTTTTAAGAATTCTTAGCTTACACTGACAATTCTTCATGTTCACACATCTTTCCATTTCATATTTATTTTCTCCTCAGATTTATCCCAGTAGTTATTTTATCTGTATCTACAGTATATACAGTATATGATACAGTACTTGCCAAAAAATACAAAGAGTACACGACACATGCTTTCCTTACAAGGATTGGACCTCGGACGTTGCGCCTTGGCAGCTGGTTCGCTTGCTTGAGAGGGTGAAGATCAGAGTATTACATTCACAGTTCTGAATCGCAGTCTGATCATTTGGATGATTACCTACCAGGTAACGCTTGTGGTTGGTCGGCCAGTCGGCAGACATCCGCCACATCCACTCAGTTGCGAGAAGCAGATCATAGATACGTGATACAGTACCTGCCAAATAATACAAACCACAGGCGTTACCTGGTAGGTTACCATTCAAATAATCAGATAGCAATTCAGATCTATATATATATATACTGCTAGATGGTAGCCCACCTGGGTTGCAGCTGCGCTAGGTTTTCCCACAGGGCATCATGCATACTAAAGTTCTTGGGTTCAGCCCTGTTGGGTTCCATGGGCACCACCAGGAAGAGCTGTAGGGGCTAACGAGCCGTACCTTGTCGGACTCCAACCTAACCCAGAAATGCTCCCAGACAATGACTATGGGGTTCCGGAAGTACTCCCAGGTTTCATATAAAAGGAGCTGTCTGCCACTGTTCAGGGAACCAGAGTTGGGAGGACGCAGAAGAAGCTTGCTGGGAGGAGCAGACAAGTAAGTAAAACAGAGAGAAGAAGAAAGACAGAGTGACAAAGAGAACTGTATATTGTTGTTATGTGGGAAAGAATTCTTGTAAAAGTTTCCCACAATAAAATCCTCTTTGTATTAGCAACTTGTGTCCAGAGCCTGTGTGTATTGGGTGTTTGGGGAGCTGAATCATCCCCTATATTTATAGTCAGTCATTCTCCAACCTGCTATATCCTAACACAGGGTCACGGGGGTCTGCTGGAGCCAGTCCCAGCCAGCAGAGGGTGCAAGGCAGGAACAATCCCTGGGCAGGGTGCCAGCCCACCGCAGGGCACACACACACACACACACACCAAGCACACACTAGGGACAAGTTTAGGATCGCCAATGCACCTAACCTGTATGTCTTTGTACCGTGGGAGGAAACTGGAGCACCCAGAGGAAACCCAAGCAGACACGGGGACAACATGCAAACTCCATGCAGGGAGGACCCAGGAAGCGAACCTGGTCTCCTTACTATGAGGCAGCAGTGCTTCCACCATGCCATCCCTATATATATACAGTGGGATGCAAAAGTTTGGGCAACCTTGTTAATAGTCATTATT
>JANRMT010062850.1:15283154-15324030 GCA_026402145.1 Polypterus bichir lapradei | reverse complement strand
TTTTAAAAAACTCCGCCCCCGGGGCTTTTTCTTTGCTCCCGCTTTCTAAAAACTTTTTTGTTTTTTAAAAACCCCCCCCCCCCCCCCCCCCCCCCCCCCCTTCCGAGGTGGCAGTCGGAGAAGAGTGCAACGAGAATGGGAATGTGTGCCGGGGTTTGTCGGCTTTATTTTAAACTGCAATCGACGGGAGATGGCGTAACTTGGGCGCTGGCTTGGCTCGTGGGAAACCTTCCAGAGCCTTGAGATTTCATAATTCATTTCACTCTTTTTCTTAAAGGAAAGTGTGCGATTCGAGGTGATTGTACAACCATGCTATAAAACGGCACGTATTGCTTTAAGGAGAACGGAGTCCTGCTTGGCAGAACTCTTTAGGAACCACGCCGAGTTGAGCAGTACGGGACGCAAGTGACCCCAGAGCCAAAAGCAGGGCTTCGCGGGACATGGTGTCTTTGTGGACAGGATACAGCCTCCGTTTTTCTAATCCTCTAAATCCAATGAGTGTGTATTTATTCAAATGACATATATATTGCAAACATCTCTTTATTTATAGATGTGTTGTGTATTCTTGCCGGAGGAGTCAGACGCCTGACATCTGTCAGGAATTCGAACTGCGCTGAGCGTAGCGGCGACGCCGGATCTGCAAACCGGATCTGCGAAGAGCAGAGAGAGCCGCCTGGGGCGCCGATGGCACCGCTGCTGGGGCACAGAGACAGGCATTTGTGTTCTATTGTCTGCTCAACAGAACCCACCGTTCACACTCGCACTTGTTCTTTCTGTATTGTGCCTGATGCTCGTGCAGCAGCCTGTGTTTGTAGACCGTTGTTTCTCTTCATGTCAGACCTTTTCCACTACAGTATTCCCACTATGTCTCCATACTTAATTTTTGTTTCTATTTGAGCTACTGTTCATTTCAACTTAAATTTTTCTTTTTTTTTATATAATCATGTTTTCATTTTTTTTCCATCTTTTTACTCTAGTTATGGATGTTATTACTAAAGGAATAATAGATCCGGACTGCTGTACAAGGTATATGCGGTAGACATATACATCACTAAGAATATTGTAGAAAGGAAAGAAGGGAGAAGACCGAGTATCAAAGATTTAAGGGGAGAAGAATACTGTATTCTTAAGAATATTTTCAACTATTGTCACAGGAGTATCAAGATGCTTGATGATGGTCTTTGACTTTAATATGCTAGACTATCATTTTCATTCTGATCTCCTCAGACAACTTTCTCCTTTGTTTTGTGTGGGCCGTGTTCATGGTGGGACACACCATTATAGTAAATACGACTTTCTCAATTTAAATTGGCTGAATGACTGACTGCATAACAGGAGACGTGTGATACAAATTCAAGAAAACGGCTAATATGAAAAATCACTCAAATCCAACAAATGTGTTCAGGCCATTTTAGAAGATCTTTGCGGGATAAGCAATATTTGTTCTCTTTTTAGACAAAGGCATGGAGGTATACAGGGGGTAATTCAGATTCATTTTTTTCACTTTTCAGGGTGCATACAACACTTTTTCAATGAGCTATAAGGGTCCCAACAAATTTTTCCACTTCTTTTAAGCCATACAGGGAATTAAGCTTCTTGTCAGATGCCCTAATGGGTATTTCACTGGCAATATCACCTCTGGGGCAGCATGCCAGTATAAAGGAGAGGCCATTAATGAGATTTTTTTGTCTGAAGGGGGAAATTCAGTCTTTTACAGAAGCTCAGTAAATAAAGTAATGTTATAACAAGCAGTAACAACTCACTCCCCCAAATACCCACCAGAATTACTAAAATGAAAGACTTGGCTAAAGTTAAAAAGAGGACTCGGAATCATTGTGAGGTACTATACAGGCATATTGCTGCAGCAAGTAAGGAGCCTAAGCAGCATTTCTTCACACTTCTGCTGAATATTTTATTGTCAGGAAGACCAAGTCCTTTCCATAATGGAAGAAGTCTCAGAAATGGATGTTCTGGGGACAAAAATATAACACAAGGAGGAGTGGGTGACATCCATTAATGTAGCTGGAGACCTTCAGGCTGACAGGTGGCAGCAGGGGTCCTCATTAGGTTAGTTATGGGCCCCTCTTGTGTGTTATAATTTCTTCAGTCCTCTGTAGTATTGTCTGGCTCTTTTAATTTCAGTTGAGGTTCAGGTCTGTGCACACATCTGGGGCTGCAGTGGGTGCCAGTTTTAAGAGGTTGGCTCTGAGTACCTGACCTGACAGAAGTGGCCCAGTGCTCAAACTAGAATCAACTCTAAAATGGGACTTAAAGGGCTTTTCTGGCCAAAGATCAAGTGAGGTTAAAATCCGCAGGGCAGGTGATAGCAGGAGTTCATTTGGTAGTAGGAAGAGGCGGTCGGTGGTTAGGAAGGGTGTGGAGGAGTAGCTGTGGCATGATACATTATGGTAAGTTCCCTAAGCACACAACTGGTTAGTGAGGGCTGATAACATCTGCATTTAGGGTACTGTAATTGTTTTCCCTTTCAATGCATGGTTAACACTTCACTGTGCTTTATTTTTTGCATAACAGATCCAGCTTTGCTTGGCACCGTGGTGCAATTGTTAGTGCCTGACAGATCCGGATTTCCAGGTCTGAACTTCACACTTAGTCATTGTTTGCACATCTGTTTGCCTCCCACGTCCTCCACAGATAGGTTAGGCTAGTTGGCAGTTCCATATTGGCACCAGTTCTGTCGCAGGCTAGCACCCTGTTCTGAGTTATTTCCCACCTTGCACCCTGTACTGCCAGAATTGGCTCCAGCTTCTTACCATCATATATCAGATGTCATGGTGATTCTGGGTTAGGACTTCTAATAGCTTTAAAGTCACATACACTAAAGCCAGATGTTCTTTTAACATTCCAGTGATGTGCACTTTAGTATGATTGGCAACTCTAAATCATGGGTGTGCGAGCAAGTATACCCTGCACTGGACTGATAACCCACCTAGGGTTCACATGATGCTGGCAGGACATGCTCCACTCCAGTGTCGCCTATCTGCAATGTTAAATTGGATTACTCAATTCAGGAAATGACTTAAGAGTTAAATAAAATAAAGCAAGAAGGCGGGGGACAAAAACACTAAAGTGATAACAAAACATAGTTTAGAAATGAGGAAGTCCACATCCATCTGACCTTGGCCAGCTGTTCACTTCTTTGTTTTGTGTTGTTTAATATGATTCATTCAGCCTTGGGTCTGATGAAGTTAAAGTGTGGGACACCAGTGAAAGTTTTAGAGTGGTGGACTCTTACACACTGTGGCTCATTAACAGCTCTGTGTCTTCAGATTCTAAGAGCAAGTTGGTCAGTGTAGGCCAAGGGTCTCCATCTTCACTCCCGGAGTGCTACTGTGGCTGCGGGGGTTCATTCTGACACTTTTCCTAATTAGTGACCACATTTTGCTGTTAATTAACTTCTTTTTTTGTCATTGAAGACTCAGACCCCTTACCACAGGGGTCTCCCACTACTATGGCTGCAGGTTTTCATTCTAACCTTTTCTTAATTGGTGACCAGTTTTTGCTGCTACTTAATGCCTTTTCCTTTCATCTTGATTGACTTGTTATCTAGGATTGTGTTCTATGAATTGCTTAATTTTTTTCCTTTAACAGAAATGAGTTGCGATGAACAAATGACCAGATACGTCAGGGCCTCAAACTCTAACCAATTTGACTCCAGTTTATTAATTAGAAGCCAGTTTTTGTTGTTAATTAAAGCCATTATTAAATTCCATGGCTTGTTGGTGCTCTCCTTTTGCCACTGCAGCCATTTCCAAAACTGTTAATTTTCTTTTTTCTAAGAGTAGCGTTAAAATGTTTTGTGAATGTGAGCAGATCAACATCACTGAGACCTTCACATTTCTTTATTCTTAGATCACTGCACAACAAAGTTTTTGCTTCTTGAACACTGTTGGGTGTTTCTTATAGATTTTTGGGTGCTGATCACGAATATCACATCAAATTTACCCATCACGTACCGTTTCAGATTTTTTCTTATATTTGTATCCAAACATTTTTGCTCCCGTAAGTGACTTATCAACAACGGTTTGTGCAGCCTGGGCATGTCCAAGCATGGAATCAGGCCAGGTTGGAAACTTTTCTGTGGAAGCTGACATCCTGGGCAGGCCTGGGTAGGTCTGAATGAGCTTGACGCTGTCTCAGCATGCTATAAAGGTGGCTTGCATACACCGATCCTGCTCATTTGGTTTACTGTATATAGATAGTCAGTGTGTATGTATAATATCACTATAGTAAAGTATAGTATCTGTAGCAATATAACAGTAAGTAAGCTTGATGCTATAGACGTTTTGGTGTCGGGCGATATGTCTCGTCAGTGTCGTAACAGCCGCTAATATCTGTGGCGAATATATACTTGCACCTCAGAGACGTTGGATGACTGCTCTTGTGAAGAAAGCTTATCATCGGTATTTCGGCTGCAAAATTGGTGATCAAGACAATGAATGGGCGCCTCTCATTTGCTGTGCCACATGTACTGTCAGTCTGAGAGACTGGCTCAGAGGCACTCGAAAGACGATGCCGTTTGCTGTTCCGATGATATGGCGAGAACAGAAAGACCATGTGACGAACTGTTACTTCTGTTTGACTAATGTGTCTGGTCTCTCTGCCTAAAACAAGAAGTCAATTGAATATCCTAATCTGCCTTCAGCAAGGAGACCCGTGCCACATGATGACAGTCTTCGAATTACGAAACCACCAGAGGATTGGAACTTAGACGAACCAGGTGAAGAAACTGCAATGCAGGGTACTGACAGTGACATTGATCCGGATTTTGAACCGTGCTCATCAGGCGATCCACATCTTATATCACAGTCCAACTTGAATGATTTGGTCAGAGATTTGGGTCTGTCAAAAGCAAAAGCCAAGCTGCTGGGTTCAAGACTGCAGGAATGGTGTTTGCTGTCACCAGGTATGAAAATTTCTGTGTTTCAAGGCCGATCTCATGATATAACCAAATTTTTTGCACAAGTCGACAGTCTCTGTTTCTGTTGTGACATTGAAGGATTGTTCTCGGCCTTGGGTTGTGATCACAACCCCGAAGAGTGGCGTCTCTTCATTGATTCGTCAATGTTAAGCCTGAAAGCTGTTCTGCTACACAATGGCAACATTTATCCTTCAGTACCTGTTGGCTATGCAGCACACATGAAAGAAATGTATGAGAATATGGAACTGTTGCTGAAGCACATCCAGTATAGCAGGCACAACTGGAATATCTGTGGAGATCTTAGTCGTTGCTCTGTTACTAGGACTGCAAATCGGCTATACAAAATACTGTTGTTTCATCTGTGAATGGGACAGCTGTGCCAAAGAGTCACACTATTCTCGACATAACTGGCCACTCTATAAAAAGTTAGTTCTAGGACAGAAAAATGTGGCACATGAATCGCTTGTCGACCCGGAAAAGATATTTTTGCCTCCTCTTCACATAAAACTGGGACTCATGAAGAATTTCGTGAAAACACTGAATAAGGAAGGGGAAGGTTTTTACTATTTAAGACAGATGTTTCCAAGAATAACTGACGCCAAGATCAAAGAGGGCATATTTGTTGGCCCCCAGATCAGACATGTTATGAGTGACAAGTGGTTTGAAGATCTGTTAGTTGGGCCAGAAAAAAATGCCTGGAAAGCCTTCAAAGACATTGTTGACAATTTTCTGGGCAATTACAGAGCCCCAAACTACATTCAACTGGTAGACAAACTTCTCAAAGCATACAAGACAATGAAGTGCAACATGTCACTCAAGATTCATTTCCTCCACTCACACTTGGACTTCTTCCCCGCAAATCTCAGTGCTGTCAGTGATGAACAGGTGAAAGGTTTCACAAGGACATTGCTACGATGGAGAAACGATACCAGGGCAACTGGAATCCGTCAATGCTTGCTGACTACAGTTGGACACTGCAACGTGATGCACCAGGCATTGAATACAAAAGAAAATCAGGAGTAAAACACTTTTAATTCTGTTGAATGTAATAGCTTATGCGAAACATAAATGTGACTAAATGCATTATTGTCAATAAACATATAAATGTCTATTTATCAGAGTTCCCACGTGATACAGTAAAATCAAAACTATATTTGTGCGTACCATGTAGGTACCTGTCACAATCAGCAAAAACTTTTCAGGAAGCAAGAGTTTTCAAATAAATTGTTGTGCAGTGTATTATATGATGGACAGTGTATTTTATTATTGTTTGTCTGCTAATTAAGGGAAAAAGAAACAAGAGGTCAGAGTCTTAAATAGCAAATCAATTAAAATGAAAGCAAAAGATTATGTTAGCAACTAATACTGATCAGTAATTAAGAAAGTAGTTAGAACAGAACCCTGCAGCCACAGGAGCAGTCAGGACTGAAGTTGGAGGCCACTGGTGTAGGAGGTGCAGTTCAGCTGCCTTGTAGACTTTGTGTTGTTCCATCATGAATGGAGGCAAAATGTTAAATCTGTCTTCTTCACTGTGAACCTCAGTGATGGGCGTCCTGCCCCAGCCAAGCCTAGCTTGCTGCCCTTGTAAAGATTAGCAGGGTGCTCCTCTTGAGTTACACATGCAGAGACACCTGTGGTGCTGCTCTCCGCCATGTCTAAAGCTGTGAAGATGGACAAGTCCTAGGCTGATGTTCTGATGCCAGTGAAAAAGTGTTTAAACTGCTTCAAGGGGCAGAGTCTGCCATTGATGGTGTGTGCCCTGTCAGCTTTGACTGTCAGGGATTGATACCTTGGGGTAGTTACCCTGAACAATTGAAGACCAGGCTTCAGTGGGTATAAATATTGTATAGAAGGTCAGACCTGGGCATGTGTAAATGTGTGTTTGACAGTGCCACCTTTCGAGATTCTATGCAGATTCTTGGCTTTTTCTTTTTGGTGCTGTGCTAACTGTTATTGCATGAGCCATTTTCCTGGATTCCAGTAGAATGCCTAGACATGCTGTTAGGTGGGAGGGTGAAGCCATTGGCACAGGCAGTGTGTCAATTGGCAGGTTTTGTTATCGAGAAAATGTTCTTATAAATTTGAGTTGCAGTACATCTTGAGTAGAACAATCTATCGTTGTAATTTTTTTTTATGTCAACTGTAATAAGCTATAAATATCAAATGACCAGTTTGTCAATCTGTCTATCTAGCTAGTTATCTAGTGAATTTCATTATCTGTCTGCCTGCCTATAATGCAGTGACTTATCTGTCTGTCTGTCTATCTATCATATAGTGCCTTTCATTACCTACCTACCTACCTACTTACTTACCTACCTACCTGTTTGGGAACCCCTCATTGTCTTGTTGGAATATCCAACCCCTGCATAACTTCAACTTTGTGACTGATGCTTGAACATTATCCTGAAGAATTTGTTGATATTGGGTTGAATTCATCCGACCCTTGACTTTAACAAGGGCCCCACTCCCTGAACTAGCCACACAGCCCCACAGCATGATGGAACCTCAACCAAATTTGACAGTAGGTAGCAGGTGTTTTTCTTGAAATGCGGTGTTCTTCTTCCGCCATGCAAAGCGTTTTTTTTGTTATGACCAAATAACTCAATTTTTGTCTCGTCAGTCCAAAGCACTTTGTTCCAAAATTAATCTGGCTTGTCTAAATGAGCATTTGCATACAAAAAGCGACTGTTTGTGGCGTGAGTGCAGAAAGGGCTTCTTTCTCATCACCCTGCTATACAGATATTCTTTGTACAAATTGCGCTGAATTGTAGAACGATGTACAGATACACCATCTGCAGCAAGATGTTCTTGCAGGTCTTTGGAGGTGATCTGTGGGTTGTCTGTAACCATTCTCACAATCCTGCCCATATGCCACTCCTGTACTTTTCTTGACCTGCCAGACCTGGTTTAACAGCAACTGTGCCTGTGGCCTTCCATTTCCTGATTACATTCCTTACAGTTGAAACTGACAGTTTAAACCTCTGAGGTAGCCTTTTGTAGCCTTCCCCTAAACCATCATACTGAACAATCTTTGTTTTCAGATCTTTTGAGAGTTGCTTTGAGGATCCCATGCTGTCACTCTTCAGAAGAGAGTCAAAGGGAAGCACAACTTGCAATTGAACACCTTAAATACCTTTTCTCATGACTGGACACACCTGTCTATGAAGTTCAAGGATTAACAAGCTAATCCAACCACTTTGGTGTTCCAAGTAATCAGGATTGAGTAGTTACATGCATTCAGATCAGCAAAATTACAAGGGGACCCACATTTTTGCACAGCCAATTTTTCACATTTGATTTAATTTCATACAACTAAATACTGCTTTGCTAAAAATCTTTGTTTGGAAAACACCCCCAGTACTCAGATGTTCCTAGGGAATGAAAGACATACCACTTATCTTTTTTGTTAAAAGTAGTCAATTATTATGCAGGCTGAGAGGGGTTCCCAAACTTTTTCATATGACTGTATCTATCTATCTATCTGTATATCTATCTACTTGACTTTTCTGACTCTTGTTTTGTTAGTGGGATTTAGGAGATAGAAATGCAAATTAAATGAAAGACAACTGGAAGCTCCCTAATTTTACATGAGCAAAAAGTGTGTGTGCGTGTGTGTTTGCCCATGTGCAAGTGCATGCATGCGTTTGCACCCATCCAACTGTGACACCCTGACATTACTTTTGAGCGTGTGAACCTTTCAATTTTTATTGTTACTTGTACAGACATAGTATCTTGAATGGAGATCACCTATCTCGTTTTGCCCTATCTTGTACAAATCATAAATCATACTCGGTACCTAAGGGCAGTGATTAGATTAGGGCACCTCAGGCTAAGAGAAAAATCTGGAAGAACAAGAAGTAAGAATTGGTGAGAGGGTAAAGATTAGAGCTCAAAGGCAGACTGAAAGATGATGCTGGGCGGGAAGTTTTTTATAGTTCTATAATTCTGTCCATCCTCACATCAGCAAACTCAGTTAATCCAGTTGAGGGTCACAGGTGCTAGACAGCATTGGATGCAAGGCTGAAGCCAACCAGCCTTGGCACCAATTATAAGAATTGCTTTATTTTACCTCCAGTCTTACTTCTCTTGATAATATTAATAATGATTTTGAATGTCATGATGCAGTAGTAGACATTGCTCAATTTTTATTTACGCTTATAAATTTTGTCTTTGGTAAAATTCAAGTGGATTTTATCCTGATGTATTTCCTGAGGCATTTGTCCCTGTAGTTCTTAGACAGTTGTTCTTTACCATTTCTGAAGGAACTGCCTGCTAGTTTCCATTCTATCTTACTTAAATTAGAATCCTATAATATTCCTGGTTTTGTTGCCCTGGCCACACACAAGTATCCATTATACTCATTTGTCTTATTCTGTTTATCTGTGCAGCACTGCTGCCTCATAGTACCAGTCACCTTCTCCAGAACAGGTTCCTTCTTTACACCTCATGCTGCCAGGTGACTCTGACCTCTGCGACCCTGAACTGGATGAATGGATGTTTGCCCATGTGGCAATGAAGGCTGTGGTATTGCGGGTCCACAGCTCCCATCAAAGGCCAGTTTTAATAAATAATCGCCGCACTCGCGGTTTAGCGAGGGGGCGTGGTGGTGTGTGGCCGAAGCGGTTCCTGAGGAGTTCGTGATGTGGGCGTTTCTCACCTAAGTGCATAAGTGAGAAATGGTCCGCATCTGTAATTGTTCCCAGGAGCTGCTGATTGCCACAGCTGCCACGTCCTTTTGATAAATAGAAGCGTGAGGCGAAGGGGGGAAGAAGAAAAAAGAAAGATAAACGGAGGTTTTAGGAAGAAGAGCAAAGAAAGCCGGTGTGAGAGAGAGAGTGAGCAAGAGAGCAAAGGCTCGCAGGCAGGCAGCTGGACAGCGAGCCCTAGCAGGGGTGTTTGGCCGAGACTAGGTGGGGCAGAAGGAAGCGGTCGCTCCAGCTGAGTGAGCAATGAGCTGGAGTGACCGGGGATGAAGGACGGCTGGCCACGTAAGGCCGAGAAGGCAGCAGGAGTCATGGAGTCTTGGGAAGGTAAGGCTTAGCATGATCGACCTGGCCGTTGAGGAACCCAAGTCTCAGTCCAGTAAAGTAGCCATATGGAGCCAGGGAACGGAAGGCAACCGGACAGTAGTAAGGTCAGCTGCGGGAAGGGCGACTCCCCTGTTGAGAAGCCCATATGGGAGAAGCAGGGGAGCCGCCAAATAAAAGATGACACTGGCTTGTTTTTAAAGAGTCCGCTTCCAGCATTGTTTTAACCACGTTTTAAAGGGTTGTTTTTCTGTTTATTGAATTTTTTAACCTCCACCCTTTCACATGATTTTATGGATTATTTATTTAATGAAGACTTTTTTGAAACACTGCACTATTTATTTGAACACTGTTTCTTTTTGTTGTTGGTTTTAAATAAAAGCACTTTGCACTTTTGCACCATCCCCTTGCTCTACCTGTTGTGCCTCACTGCCGTGCTCACTGGTAACATTACCGGCGGTGTTGGGTTCAGGGCTCCTGGAAGCGAGATGGGAGCATGGAGCGAACCCGCATTGTCACAGAGGCACAATGATTAGCACTGTATGTAGAAGAGCCTGATCCTAGGGGGCCACAGAGGGCGAGCAGGAGAACCTGATCCTAGGGGGCCACAGACGGTGCAGCTAATTTGTGCTCTTAGCTAAACTCCCATTTTAGTTGCACATACCATTCTTTCGCAATTTCTACCTTTTGTTTGTAAATCCAAAAACGGAATTATTTCTGTTTAAGCATGACAAGCATGATGAAATGTTCCAGACCCTGTTTGTTTAGGTTTGACTCTGTTTTTATCACCTGGTAACCTCCGTTCCACTTTATTAGGTATACCTGGAGGCTAATACAAGCAACCTACTTGTCTAAAAGCCAGTCGTTTTGTGGCAACTCCATACCTATTGCATGCAGACCTGGTCAAAAGGTTTAGTTGTTGTTTGACCAAATGTTAGAATAGACCAGACCTGATATCTCAGTGACTTTTACTGTCATGTTATTGTGGGTGCCTGACGTGGTGGTCGCAGTATCTCAGAAACAGCTGCTCTCCTGGGAATATAACATAATGCAGTCTCGTGAGTTTGCTCGTAATGATAACATTAAGAAAAAGGGTAAGTGAGAGAGATCAGAGGAGAACTGAAAGCTCTATTTAAACTAACAGTAAGGCCACAGGTAGCATACAACATTAGATTGGATGACCTTCCCTTTTATCATCGCTGATCAGTTAAAATACCTAGGAGTAAACATCACAAGTAAGTATAAAGCTCTTTTGCAACAAAAGTTTACTGTCTGCATGGAAAAACTTAAACAAGACGTGCATAGATGGTCTACTATCCATCTCACTTTAGCTGGGAGAATTAACAATGTCAATATGAATATCCTTCCTATACTTCTTTTTTATTTCACAGCATCACCATATACATTAACAAATCATTTATTAAGAAGTTAGATTCAATCATAACCTCATTTATTTGGAATTCAAAACATCCAAACATCCAAAGGGTTGCCAAAGGGCAACCCTACAACAACCTAAAGTAGAAGGTGGTATGGCTTTACCTAACTTTCAATTTTATTACTGGACGGCAAATATACAAACTACAAAAACCTGGACATCGACACAAATAGATGAACACACACAGGCTTGGCCCGCAATTGGAATACAATCCTGCAGTATTTCTTTATATCCCTTGCTTTGTCCCCCAGTAAATACAAGTTATTGTCAATATACTAACAATCCAACTGTCCTTCATTCACTCAGAATATGGAACCAATGTAGGAAGTACTTCAAGATGGAGAAGCTTTTATCTGTGGCACCTCTACACAATAACCACCTTTTTCCACCCTGTCAAACTTAGACAGTTTTTAATGTTTGGAAAACGCATGGGGTAAATCACTTAGAGATTTGTATAAAGATAATGTCTTTGCATGGTACGAACTCCAAAGTTAGCTTCCCATCAACACAATTTTTCCACTCTTTCCAAATTAGAAACTTCACTCAACAAAATCTGCCCAGTTTTCCTCGCCTCCCTCCCATTTCATTACTGGATGTAATATTGATCAGTCTTGAGGACTCAGACAGCATTTCTATAATATATAAAACCATTTAAAGTCCCTTCCATTTAAAGATCCCAGAGTACAGAGCGAAAAGGATCTCTTACTCAACATTTCAGGAAAGGAGTGGAAGGCAACCATGCACAGAATTCACTCGAGCTCCATATGCGCAAAGCATTCAATTATCCATCCATCCATTTTCCAACCCGTTGAATCCGAACACAGGGTCATGGGGGTCTGCTGGAGCCAATCCCAGCCAACACAGGGCACAAGGCAGGAACCAGTCCCGGGCAGGGCGCCAACCCCCACCGCAGGACACACACACACCCACACACCAAGCACACACTAGGGACAATTTAGAATCACCAATCCACCTAACCTGCATGTCTTTGGACTGTGGGAGGAAACCGGAGTACCCGGAGGAAACCCACACAGACACGGGGAGAACATGCAAACTCCACACAGGGAGGACTCGGGAAGCAAACCCAGGTCTCCTAAGTGCGAGGCAGCAGCGCTACCACTGCGCCACCGTGCCGCCCGCATTCAATTATTCAACTTCAAATATTTTAGCGAGCACATCTGTCTCATTTGAAATTGTCCAAAATGTTTCCAGAGCGAGATCCAACCTGTGAATATTGCAATCAAGCTCCAGCCTCACTGGGCCACGTGTTTTGGGCCAGCACCAAATTAACATCATTCTGGACCAAAATTTTTAAATGTCTATCAGACAGCCATGGTGTCACAATCTCTCCTAATCCATTAACATCTGTGTTTGGTGGGCTCACAGAAGGACTTAAAGTGGAGAAGGACAAACAAACTGTAATTGCCTTCACTTCACCGTTAGCATTTAGACTTATCTTACTCAACTGGAAGAATCCTAGCCCACCACTTTTAAGCTAGTAGTTAACTGATGTTATATACTATTTGAAATTGGAGGATCTGTTTAAAACATTTTCAAAACCTGGCAGGACCTAATCAATAACATTTTTGGGGAAAAAAAAGATTCTTTTCCCTCTTTTCTACTCTTAAATGTTTTATTCTGACTGATGGCCTTCCTCTGTTTCTCTTGGGTGGGGGTTGAATTGAGTTTAGTTTTTTTAAGTTTGACTTGTTTGTATGGAGTGTTACTTGCTTTTGATAAAGAGAAAGGCCATAGATATTGGTAACAGCCATTTACAACAATGTTGTACAGTAGAACCTCTCTGAATTCATAAAACATCAGCCTTGAAGCAGATGGACTGCAATGACAGAAGGCCACCTCAGGTTAAATACACATAGGACTGGATGCTTAAAGATTGGAAATATGTTGCCTAGTGTGGCATGTTTCCATTTTTAAAAAGGCGATTGAATGGTAGACTTCAAAACTTTGCATAACAGCTTAAGTCCACGGATCTGTTTTGCCTTGTGTCAACAGTATAAACTGGTTGTCTAATGGAGTTGGGAGTATTTTCTTGGCACACATTAGGCCCCTTAATACCAATTAAATGTCAGTAGAATGTCACAGCAGCATACCTAAGTTGTTGGTAACCGTGTGCATCCTTTTATGCCGCAGTCCACCCTGTTTCAAGTGGATACTTGAGCAGGATAACATGCCATGCCACACCACAAAGCACCTTTTTCTCCAGCTGGTCCCTAAACCGTGACAAGTCACCTCAAGTTTACTCCATTGGACTACACAGTCCTCAGATCTCAGTCCATGAGATGAGGTGGAAAAGTAGGTTCATGGTGTGATTGTGTGGTTGCAAAATCTGAAGGAACATTGTGATGATATTAAGTTAACATGAAGCAAAATCTTCAAAGGATGTTTCCATGGCTTTAATAAATTAGGCTGTTCTGAAGTTAGAAGGGGCTCTGTGGTGAAACAAGTTGGGGGTCTATGGTGGTGAGGAGTTCTTAAATAAAAATGGTATGGCTCAGGCTTTTAGGTGTGGGTGTGGGTGTGTGCCGCTGCAGCGCCATGGCAGTCGGGGCGTGCAAGCGCCGTTAGCTCAGCCGGTTTCCACATTGACACTCTGCAGGTCATCAAGCAAAGCACCTGCACCCGTGAAGTGTCAAAGCTCCTAAGTAGGACAGGGTGGGAGAGTGTAAGTAAAAGAGATGGAGAGCAGGGAAGAAAGCGCTGATGTGAGATGAAAGGAGTTCTATGGGCTAGACAGGAACATTTTGTTAAGGAGTTTGAGTGAGTGCTACAGAGTCTCCGAAGCAGCAGCGTTCTTGGCAGGTGAGATAAAGGGAATCCACTGGAGCTGTTTGGAGGAGGGAGTTAAAAGACATGGCAGCATCTGTTAGATGGGCAAGACGCCCTGGGAATTGAGGCTGTCAAGGTGGTACGGCTTGGATTGGCTTGTTAAACCACAATTGATGTGTGAGAGGTGCATAGCAGTGGCTTCCGGTTGAGGACAAGGCGCCGTTGGAGCTGCAGGCAGTCGCAGTTCGGGTGGTGTGTGATGCAGTAGAGGTGCACTGAGCTGAACCCCAACATCCTGACAAGAAGGTTTTATATCTCTCCACTGTTTTGGATTTTAACCAATTTATTTGAAATATATTTATTTATTGATTTTATCTCTTACAAACTTTTGTTTTTATGGATTTTTTATTTAAAGACGAATCTGCACTGCACTCATTATTTTTTTTTTCACACTGCCTGTTTTGAATAAAATGCACAATGTACTTTTGCACCATTCTTGTTGTCGTGTGTCCTCATTGCACTACTCCATCTTGGTCATGACTATCGATGACCCCATTCAAGAAGACTCCCTGGGGCATCACAGGCGCCTATCCTGTATTACATCAGATGCACCTAATAAAGTGGTGACTGAGTATGTAGTAGGTTTCTTTAACTGACAACGGACAGGTACAGTACAGTCACAACACTCCAGGATGCTGGGTTTGATTCCAGACCTCTCATGTCTACGTGGTGTTTGCATGTTCAGCCAATGCTCAGTTTTCCTTCTGTATCCCACAGGCACATGGATTAATTTGAATGGCGCTGTTAAACTGGCCTCTGATAGAATGATGTCCTGTCCTGTCCAGGCTTGGTTTGCTACTTTTGGCTGGTGCTGCTGGGGTGGGCTCCAGCTCTCCACAAATGTCAACTGCAGGATAAAGTGGGGTTTTGAAAATGTATGGATGGAAACTAACAGAATATGGCATGTTTACAAAATATAACACTAAATCAGGAGTCACCTGCGGGGCAATAATAGAACTATCAAAGCATCATGCTGACACCCCACCCTGCACAGGGGTTACTATCTGTGAAGTTCATTTTTTAGCTCTTTCTTTTAAAAGAAAACATATATTTAGTGTTGATATAAGATAAATCTCTAACCCAGTTCAGGTTCATGAGGTGTTGCTAGTGAGTATGGAGGTGTATGTGTGTGGCCACACTCTTTAATGCGCTGCCTTTGTTTCTGCATAAATTTGGATACAAGATGGATTAGAGTGACGTTACTCTATGACTTTTTGACAACTGAGTTTGTTGAAATAAATTTACATAAACCTGCTCAGTGCCGTGGTCATTGCTGCTGGGTTACATGTAACCAAGTTTCAATTCCCAGGCCTACTCAGCATTTGTGTGGAGTTTGCGACTTCTCCACATGGGTTTCCTTCCACTTCCAAAGTTGTCCATGTTGGATTAATTGGAAACCCATCCTGAAATTCTAATGTGGCCTATCAATGTTTAAAACGAAAATGTAATCAAATGTATGCAAAGCCTCCAAAGGTTCAAGGAAGTGCAGGGCGGCTCAGAAATGTGAACGTTTTCATTATTGGAAATGTCTTTGAAGTTTTTTTGTTTTGTTTTTTTCTTCTTTCACTTGTCTCACAGGAATGGGGTGTAGCATTTTATGCCCACAGTGTCTTAGGTGGCCTTTTAACACTTTCTCACTTGTCCTGTTCCACAGGTTCTGATGGAGGTGGCCCACAACTTCAATTGTATGGCAGCCTCCAGGGTCAGCGTCTTCCTCGGTGTGTTCCACATGGCAGCTGCTCGAGCCATTCTTCTCCTTCTCTGTCTTGGTCTCTTTTTGCTGTCCACAGGTAAGCCTGCCATTCTAACAGCGAATCCAACATATTTAGGGAGTTATGGGGACAGTTTGTTCTAAAAAAGTGATATGGGATAGGATGGTTTACTTTCACGATTTCCTAAAGCACTTCAGAAAACTGTCAAAAAAAATTCCATGTTTTCCAAGAGGAGACTGCAGAGAAAAGTGATGTGGGAATGTGGAGCAGCTCAAGAGCTATAGAGACCCATAGGGGAATAGAGGTAATGTGGGGTGGTATGGTGGTACAGTGGTTAGTTCTGATCCACCAGCCTATACTCGGATCCAGATCATGGTCTGTGTGGACTTTGTATCTTTTCCCTTTCTCTGTTTCTTTTTTTTTCCCCTCTGGGTTTTGCCAAATTTGTGTGTTGTAGGTTGGCTGATGATTCTAAATTGGCCCTGTGTAATTCTGTTTTTGGGTACGCGCATGTGTGGATGCCATGATATCCAGGGCTTCCTAACATCTTAAACCTAACTGACTGTGCTACCCGGCTTAGATGGGTTTTAAATCTAAGCAATCAACACAGACCTCAGTGTTAATGTTTACAGTGCCTCATGCAATTCATATGCCTCTGTTACGTGCAGTTTGGTATGGGATTTGTAATAGCAGCATTACAGTTTGTGATGCACCATCTGTTGGAAAGAAAAATGCAATGCATACGTCCATTATATGCCATTTGGTATGGGATTTGTAAAGGCTGCATCAAAGTTTGTGATATGCCATCCATTGGATTGGCAAATGCAATATATATATCTCTGTGATATGCCATTTGGTATGGGATTTGTAAAAGAAGCAGTAATGTTTGTGATACACCATCTGTTAGAATGATATTAAATGCATATGTTTCTGTTATATGCCATTTGGTATGTCAGTCAGTCATTTTCCAACCCGCTATATCCTAACACAGAGTCATGGGGAGCCAATCCCAGCCAACATAGGGCGCAAGGCAGGAGCAAATCCCTGGGCAGGGCGCCAGCCTACTGCAGGGCACACACACACACCCACACACCAAGCACACATTAGGGACAATTTAGGATCGCCAATGCACCTACGCAAACACCCATGCAGACATGAGGAGAACATGCAAACTCCATGCAGGAAGGACCCAGGAAGCGAACCCAGGTCTCTTTACTACGAGGCAGCAGTGCTATCACTGCACCACTGTGCTGCCCCCATTTGGTATGTGATTTGTAAAATCAGTATTAATGTTTGTGATGTGCCATCTGTTGGAATGAAAAATGCAATGCATATGTTTCTGTCATGCCATTTCATTTGGGATTTGCAAAAGCAGCATTAATATTTCTGATGCACTATCTATTGTAATGACAAATGCAATGCATTTTATTACTAAAAATGTTTGTGATGCGACATCTGTAGAATGAGAAAAGCAATGCATATGTCTCTTTTATATGCCATTTGGTATGGGATTCGTAAAATCAGTGTTAATGTTTGTGATGCGCCATTTGTTGGAATAACAAACACAATGTGTATGGCTCAGTTATATGTTATTTGTTATGGGATTTGCAAAAGTAGCATTAATGTTTGTATTGTACCATCTGTTGCATTGACAAATGCAATACATTTTATTGTTAAAAATGTTTGTGATGTGCCTTTTGGAATGACAGAGACATGGCAGCCGGACAGACACAGACAGAAACACAGACACCTATACTTTTATTAAGGTGGATGATGTCTGGACACACTCCTTCCCCCTGGAAGGTTCAATTAAGTTAAGCAGGTTTGAGAATATTATGTGTGCATGCAGATAATGAAAGAAAGGGAGGTTAATGCTTTGCCTTGGAGACAGAAGGGTGAAAAAGATGAAAAAAGTAATTGATGATGATGATAATAGTAGTGAAAAGTATATTGTGGTAGTCCAGAAATAAACTGGTGACAAGTAAACAATAAAGGGTCACTGGCAAGAGAAATACAACAGTGTGAAGATGAAATCTGTAGCTGCGCAATAAATTAAAGGCCTAAATCTGAAGTGAACATCAGCAAGGGAAACATAAAAAGAAATGTGGAGCATTGTGAGTGAATGTTGGAATGCCATCCATCCATGTTTGAACCCACGTACTTCAAATTCAAGGTCACGGGCAGCCTAAGGTACAAGCCAGGACCCGAGCATATGCAAGAGTGCCAGATCACCACATGGCACAATTATGCACACCTCAGTGCTGGGCTAATGTAGACGTGCTAATTGAGCTAACACACTGAGGAAAAGAGGAGTACTGAGAGAAAGACCCCTACAGAAATGTGCAGATCGTGCCAACCCCAGACACATTGGTCTCTGCTTACCACTGCACTGCCATACTGCCATCAGATCAGTCTTTATTTTTAAATCAAATGACCAGTGCATTTTACTTCATTTAAATGTGGTTATTTTTATATTTTAGATGCATTTTGTTTACCCTGTACATCACTCAGAACTGGTCACGTTTCCTCAGGTCAACCGCTAAGTCATTTTCTAATAGAGAAGTTCATTTTTTTACCTTACCCACGTTGTTTCATTGTTAAAAAACTTTTTTTTGTTCTGATACAGCAGAGCTTTGTCAAGCTCCATGAATATCCATACAGATTTCATTTGTAAAGAGAGACCCATGGCATTTCGTGGGGGGTTGGTGAGGTGTCTGCGCACAATGGCCATTTTGTTTGAACCCAAGAACTGAGCTCTTCTGTTTCTGCCTGGTAACCCAAGTGCAGGCTGATGAACTGTTCGGGAAAATGTCGGGACAGTCATGGTTTTTGTTGAAATAACATCTGCAAACTTTTCAGTGAAATGCACCATTTATGAATTCAAATATCTGCATGCATGAGGGTGTCGGATACTATCAGTACTGTTAGAGGCATACGCTTTTGTTCAAATAGACAGAAGTTCGTAATCTGCATTTTTTAGGAAAATTAGTCTGAATATGCGGCACGGCACAGAGCTATGCTCCAGTTTCTTTGACAGATTTCTTTGTCACCTCATTACAAACCTGTTTGGCAAAGTATTAACTGTTGTTAGTTACTTTATTTTCAGTTCTAAATCCAGTTGTCACTAAAAAAATCTGCAAAAACCAGTTGATCAAAAGTTACAGCCGCAAAAGGCTTCACTCCTAGCTAATGTCAGCTGCAGACTACAAATTAATGAAGCCAATCCGGAGAAAGTTGTGTCGACACCTCAGCAAGTTGACTGGTAATTACACTGACAGCTAGCAAGTGTACTGGGGGCAGCCCTTTATGATTAGCTACATTTGAACAGGCCCTGTGAAGGATTTAAAGGGACACTCCACCCTGGTGGTACATTTTTTTTTTGTTTTATATATGTTACTAGGGGGCTCTGCCCCCTGCTTACTTCGCTTCTAACCCATGGGGACAAGAGCCACTATCTCGCGGCTGAGCGTCTCAAAGGGCATTGGGACGCCACTCCATTAGAGAACGCGAGTGTATTTAACACTTTGAGGGCTGAATATTTTTTCCAAAAAACTCAGTTTTCTGAAAAGAACTGTTTTATCTTGGTAGAGTAATATATATATTGCTCTACTTTCCCCTATTGTATTATTAATATGTAGCCTTAGAATGCCTAATCTCATAGACTTACCACTGTATATAACTTATCACCACCTTCCCTTCTATATCTATAACCTCAGGCAATTAGATGTAGTAAAAAGACAAGCAGGAGTTAAGTTACACATAAAATATTGTATTACTGATAATATTTATAAATAATAAGAAAATGCAAAGTACATTTGAATATTGGAATCCATACAGCCTGATAAAATGGTGATGTGTAATTCAGGTGGCACACAGACTTGTAGTTACTTAATGTCTCTAGTTAAGGCATCATTAGTGCTCAGCTTTTAGCCACATGTCTGTTCAAAATGGCTGAAGCTGTGCTCTTGATTGTGTTGCCTTCAGTTCATGGTGTGATGGTCTTCTTCAGTTGTTAGCAAGAGAAAGATACTTCTACATCATCACAGGTTAGCAAGAGAGATGCTTCTTCATCATATGTTGGTTAGAGAGAGAGAATATGGTTGAGCAAGCAAATTTATAGGTTTTCTGTCCAAGCCCTACAGCCAATAAGCTAACCTGGCTTTATTTGGGGGATGAGAGAAAGACTTTAGCAAAGAAACACTCGTCAAACTGGTTTAAGACACATCCCCCAAATCCTGTCGTAAACGTGGGAGGCAAACATGAATGCCTCTCACCAAAGTAACACTAAATTACATTGCTTTGCCTAAATTACAAATAAAGACATGGGCTTGATGGCCAGCAGGAATGCATGGCGGGCTCGCTACCTCTTTGTCTTGGCACCGCAGGTGGGCAATGGTGGCAGTCGAAGTGTGACGCAATATGGTTTGTACCTCTTGTCATCATAAGTGGTGGTCCTCCTAGGCGAACGCTACTGTAGTATTTTGCTTTGCACATTTGCTTTAGTCTCCCCAGATGTCGATGCCATTTTAGAGGCTGTTTGCTCTTCACTACTCCTACATGTCAAATCAACAAAGCTAACTTTCCTTCAACCAAAGAGAGTCGAACTAAAACGTAAGGGTGAGTTTTGTCACAGTTTATGGCCCATTACCATCCTCTACACCTGAATTTTGACAAAAGTCAACATCAGCCCTGAAAGAGTTAAAAAGTTGGTATACAGAAGAGTATGCAGGACGCGGGAGGAAGACAGTTTGGTCCTTCGTTATTACCGATAGTTACTTGAGCATTTCACTACAACTGTCTATTTTAAATACCAATGGATAATTAAACATAGTTTTAAGTAAAAGAGTAAAAATAGAAGTAAAAAAGTAAAATGTAATAAAAAGTAAATACAAATTAAATTACATTAACGCCTCATCAAAAACAATATTATGAATTTATCCTCTAACTTACATTTTATAAATGTTGCTTTTTTACATTTCTATTTGTATATTGTTCAGGATATTTTACTCTTTTTCTTTTATTGGATGATTCTCTTTGTTCTTGATTTTTATTATATTCAGCTCTTCTTTGTCCATTTTCGTTTTTGCGATGCTAATTATCAGCTTTTGCCGCTCTTTTTCTATCACGATCTAAAATTCAACCTTCTTAAATAGATAATTTGCTTTTCTGCCTTGCCATTATAACTGACTGCATTGAACGGCGAGTTAGCACTGAGTGTGTCACTGGGTGGGACGGAGAGAGGATGGGCGCAGTAGGAGCAATGATTGGGCAAGAGGTGTGGAGGGGAGTGGTCAAGGCTGAATAACGCAGACACGATAGAAAACCTTTTTAATATAATAGAGAGGTATACCACCATGGAGTTTGAAGTGACAGCTGAGTAAATCTCATGAAGTTTATGAAATAATAGAAGCCAATGGTGACCAATGTGGTACAACAGCAAACAATGTGAAAACATCCATGAAAAAAAAAGAAACAATCTCCCGTTACTCTTGCATAATCCAAATGTCATTTGTCATGCATGCATTTGTTGCTAAAATATTGTCAAATATAAGCTTCTGGAATCATCTGCACACATCAAAAACAGGAAATCTAACTTAACTTTAACTTTTGTTATCCCTTTTAAGGGAAATTCATTTGGTTTGTGCATCAACAAAAATACAAAGAAGGATAAATGCAGTACAAGGAACCACATATACTGTATCTGAATGCCAACGTGCATACTTAAATCAAACATACATATAGTGCCAGTGTTTGCCCTGTTTTGTTGCGTTACAATGTGGAGTTAAAATGGAATTTTATTTGGATTTTATGTAATGGACTTCTCAATAAAGTCCAAATTGTTCAAGTGGAATGAAAATAAAACACCTTGTACCTATTTAAAAAAAAAAAACAAGTAAAAATTGAAAATTTGTGAGTGCATATGTATTCATCCCCTTTGCTATGAAACCTCTAAATAAGATCTGGTCCATCCAATGAATTTCAGAAGTCACACTATTATTTAATTAGGGTCCACCTGTGTGTCACATGATCTGTCACATGATGTCTGTATACATAGATCAGTTGTGAAAGGCCCCTGACTCTGCAACACCACTAAGCAAGCAGCATGAAGACCAAGGAGCACACTAGACAGGTCAAAGACAAAGCAGTGGAGAAGTACAGATCAGGGTTGGGTTAAAAAAAAAAAATCCCAAATTTTGAATACCCCACAGTGTACCATTAAATGACTTATAACAAAATTAAAAGAATATGGCACTACTACAAACCTGACAAGAGAAGGCCACCCACCAGTGTTGCAGATGGCCAGGATCCATGCCCAGCTGGGATGCAAAGATTATGGACGGACCGGGGGAAGAGAGCAAATTCATAACATTGCCTCCCTGCCAGAGCACTAGATGGCAGCCCCTCGCCAAGGGGGATGTACTGGTGCTTCATATGGCAGGAACGGCTGAGCCCTTTGTTGCAGCACTTCCGCCACACCCTGCAGTGCTGCCGGAAGATCATCATGAGACACCAGGAGCACTTCCAAGTGCTCTATAAAAGGAGCCAGCTGTCACTACTCTGGGAGCCAGAGTCAGGAGGAAGAGGTGAAGAAGAGGAACAAGAGAAGAAAAGTACTGTGCTTGATGGGACTGTGATTTGTGCTTAACTGGTGTTTGACTGTACAGTGCTACTGTGGGAAGCGAAGGGAAAGCGCTTGCCCATATGAATAAAAATGTGTGCTGTGCTGGAACTTGTGTACTGGTGTCTGCTTGTGTCGGGTTTGGGCGGCTGGAGCATCCCCATCAGGTCACACCAAGCAAGTGGGGCATTAAATCAGTAATGCAACAAATACACAAAGGATAACACTGAAGGAGCTGCAAAGATCCATGGCAGAGAATGGAGCATCTATCCATAGGAGCACTTTAAGCCATACACTCCACAGAGCTGAACTTTATGGACGAGTGGCCACAAAAAAGCCCATCACTTAAAGAAAAAAATAAGAAAACACGTTCAAAGTTTTACCAACAGCATGTGGTGAGCTGCCACAAACACAAGGAAAAAGGTTCTCTGGGCAGGTGAGGCTAAAATGAAACTTTTTGGCCATCATGGGAGATGGCATGTGTGGCATTAACCCCACATTTCCCATCACCCCAAGAACACCATTCCCACAGTGAAGCATGGTAGTGGCAGCATAGTGCCGTGAGGACAGAAAAATGGTCAGCATTGAAGAAAAGATGAATGACACTAAATACAGGGTAATTCTTAAGGAAAACCTGTTTCAGTCTGCAAAAGAGTTGAGACTGGGTTGAAGATTCACCTTCCAGCAGGACAATGAATGACCCTAAACATACTGCTAAAGCGACACTGGAGGGGTTTAAAGGGAAACATTGAAATGTCTAGAACTGGCCGAGTCAAAGCCCAGACCCCAATCCAACTGAGAATCTGTAGCATGACTTGAAGATTTTGGGACACCAACGCAACCCATCGAACTTGAAGGAGTTGAAGCAGTTGTGCCTTGAGGAATGAGTGACAATCCCAGTGCTGAGATGTGCTAAGCTGATGGAGACATACACCTGGAGGCTTGCATCAAAAGGTGGCTGTACAAAGTATTAGCTCAGGATTTCCATTTGTTTGTCTTAATTATTGTTTGAGTCACACTAAAAAAATATTTTGGCACCTTCAAAGCGGTAGGCGTGTTATGTAAATCAAAAGATACTAACACTGCAAAAATCCATTTTAATTCCAAGGTGGAATGTGACAAAACAAGACAAGCGTGGTGGGGGATGAATACTTTCGCAAGGCGCTGTTTACTAAATAAACTGACATCCATCTTCACAGTGGCAAATAAATAATGCCCATGTATTCCAGTTGCCTGTTCTCATTAAATTGCCTACTTGCTCAGGGTTCAAATGTTCTCTTATATCTGGACGTTTTTATTCAAAATGGTAAGAATCTGTTTATTGCCACAGAGCTAAAATGACATTTGCAATGTAGTGGGTGTGTGGGGTCATTGAGCACTTGATAGAGCTTTTTAAAAACCATCTACTCATATTGTACCAGTCCCACCTAAGCTCAAGGCAAGAAATGCTACAATGACAGTTGAGTATTAACTGAAGTTCTTTTGGTAATGGTGAAGCTAGGTTGTTCTTACTTTCTCCTTTCAAAGCTTGCAGTCACGTAAAGACAAAGAAAAATGGGCAACAATATCCAAAGGACAAAAAAAATATATATATACATACACTACTCAAAACTAAGGTAACGCTTAAATCACACATCGGATATCAATGAACAAAATATTCAACGGGAAAATCTCTACTGAGTAATAATTTGTTCAGAACAAAATGATGTAATAACAGTCAATGGAAACCAAAATCACTGACCCATTGAGGGCTGATTTAAACTTTAGACCGAAAATCAAAGGCCAAAATTGAAATCTCAGGCTTATCCAAGTTGCAAGAACTTCATCACGACAACTCCTAATGTGACTCGGTAGTGTTTATGGCCCCCATGTGTCTGTACGCACTCCCCACAACGTCTGGATATGCTCTTGATGAGACAGCAGATGGTGTCCTGAGGGGATCTCCTCCCAGACCAAGGCATCAGTGAGCTCCTGGACAGTCTGTGGTGCTACTTGCTGGTGTTGGATGCACCGATACATAATGTCCCAGAAGTTCTCTGTTGGATTCAGGCCTGGGGAATGGCTCTGAGGATTTCATCCCAGCACCTAACAGCAGTCCCTCTAAGGATATGCCTCCCATACCAATACCATTACTGAAGAAGAGAAAAAGATGGCACTATCCTGATGACAGAAAAGGTTCAGGTCGCACCTTCATGAGATGATCAGCTAGTCAGGGCTCAAGGGCGGTCTTAAAAAGGCAGGCAGCTGGCCACCTCACCAACCATGTCCATGACGACAACAGGTGAGTCGCTTATACCTTTCCGTTTTTGCGTTAATGGAATCCGTCTCTTTAATTCTTCTTTTATTAGATGATGATGCCTGGGATTAGATCGGCTATTGTCTCGCAGTTTCCTTCCTTCCTTCCCTTTTCAGTTAAGCAGATAAACCTCTCATTGCCTGCTAACCTGAACAGTTCCTCAAAATCCCACTCGCAAACTGTCATCCCTAAATGCTTTATATGATATTTTTGGTAAACCGCCTAAATTAAAGCAAGAAGTCTACATTTCAAGCACATAAAAACTGCGCTTTATTTCAAATCCATTGTGGTGGCGTACAGAGCCAGAATTATGAAAATTGTGTCATTGTACAAATACTTCTGGACCTAACTGTAGTTGAGCTGGATTACATTTACACCTGCCATTAAAATGCATGTCCAGTGTCTGATTGTACCATCCATTGCTTTTTGAGTGCCTTGAGCATGGGAAAGGCATTAGAGTGGTACCTCAGTATACGTCCATCCATCCATTATCCAACCCACTATATCCTAACTACAGGGTCACGGGGGTCTGCTGGAGCCAATCCCAGCCAACACAGGGTGCAAGGCAGGAAACAAACCCCGGGCAGGGCGCCAGCCTACCACAAGGCGTGCGCACACACAGCACACACTAGGGACCATTTAGAATCGCCAATGCACCTAACCTGCATTTCTTTGGACTGTGGGAGGAAACCCACGCAGACACGGGGAGAACATGCAAACTCCACTCAGGGAGGACCCGGGAAGCGAACCCAGGTCTTCTAACTGCGAGGCAGCAGCGCTACCGACTGCGCCACCGTGCAACCGTCCGCTTTGGAATAAGTCCAACTTGGTATATGTCCTGTTTGTACGCAAAATATTTTGCTTGGTATACGACCTTTGTTTGGAATACAACTCGCATGCTAGAACACCGCGTGCTAACCTTGTTTACCTCTCTAGAGACAAAGCCTATACTGCCCATGAATGCAAGTATGCCAGTTGCTAGCATTCGGTGAACAACCCGCGCTATAACTATATGTGAATTTTCACCGAATATTGTGTTTTTTCGTGTAAATTTGAATTGATTGTTGAAAAGTATGAAGGTGGAATGCGTATCCGGGACATGGCTGCTGCATACCGTATGTCGAGAATGACGGTATCTACGATTGTGAAAAACAAAGACGTTATTAAAAGTAAAGTGAGGTTAAATTTTCATTTATTTCTTCTAATTGCTTTTGTATTTATGTATTTTAGTATTAAGCAGTGTTTAAATTATTTTATACAACCCCATCAATGTATAATATGCCAATAACAATAGGATTTTTTTTCATGGGAACAGACTAATCATTTTCCCTTTATTTCTTATGGGAAAAATTTGTTTGGTATACGTCCTGTTTGGTATAAGTCAAAGGATCTGGAATGGATTAAGGATGTATACCGAGGTACCACTGTACTGTATATATTAATATTATTATTGAGTGACAGTGGGCTCAGTGAAAGAAGTAACCAAGCAGGACTTCACATAAATAAACCAGACTGGAAGTTGCTAAATTGCATACTGACAAGCCATAGTCTTCTAAGAGAATGTTCTTTGGGCAGATGAGACAAAAACTGAGGCTTTTTAGAAAGTCACATCAGCTGAATGGTCATAGATGAAAAAAAATTAAGCTTTCAAAGAAAAGAACGCCATACCTGCTGTGAAACATGGAGGAGGGTCGGTTATGTTTTGGGGCCGCTTTGCTGCATCTGGCATGGGCTGCCATGAATCTGTGCAGGGAACAATGAAATCTCCAGACTATCAAGACATTCTGGAGTGAAATATCCTGCCCAGTGTCAGAAAGCTCTGCCTCAATTGCAGGTCATGGATACTCCCAACAGGATAAGGACCCAAAACACACAGCTAAAAACACCCAAGAACAGCAAAGAATAAAACAATTGACTGTTCTGAAGTGGCCTTCTGTGAGCCCTACTTTGGATCCCTTCAGACATCTGTGGAAAGACCTGAAGCATGCAGCCTGGAAAAGACCCCCTTCAACCCTCACCCAGCTGGAGCAGTTTGGGTCAAACTACCTCCAGACAGGTGAAGGGATCTCATGGAGAGCTCCAGGAAATGCTTGTTTGCAGTGATGGCCTCCAAAAGTTAAGCAACAAAATGTTAGGTTAAGGGTCCCATCATTTTTGTCCACGTCATTTTCATTTATTTTTTATTTGAAATATTCTGTTGAATCAAAACTCCAAAGTAAAGTTTTTGTTAAGTATGAAATAAACAATTATGGGTGCCAATGACCTTTGTCAGTTTCAGGTTCTTTCAGAGACATTTGTGGGTGGTTCTTTGTTTGTGGAAAATTGTCCATGTCTGCACATGTCTGTTCTATGCAGGGTACAAATGAAGAAGGTTCAGTTGGAGACCATCTGCCCTGTTTGATGGTGCACATCTGAGCCTTACAGACAGACCCCACCTGAAGCAGATATTTTCAAATTTTAATATCCTGTTCAGCCAAATGCAGATGGTCTTCAGACATGCAGGAGCTTGGCCTGTAGGCGTTTCTGCCAGTCCTGCACCGTTTCAGTCTGTAGTGTCTTCATTTTAGCTTGCACAGTTAGAAGTCATTCAGCCATGCGCACCTCCTTGTCTCCATCACACGCATGAAAACACACACACACACACACACACACACACACACACCCATGTAATAAACATACTGTACAAGCAGCCTCATGTAGATGGCCACTGCCAGTTCATCTGTGGGCAGAAATCTGCAGTGTAATGTTCTCACGTCTTCTTTCTCAATATTGAAAGCATGTAACTATGCATATACAGTCATATGGAAAAGTAAGTAATCGTTTTTCCTTTGCACCCTCCCCCACCATAACCTATCGTCTATGGGGGAGGAGCAAAAGCTTTAGATTCGTCAACCGGTTTTTGACGGATCTCAATATTTAAGGGTCTCAAAAACATAGATACTGCGTGTCGATGATGAGTGTGTGTCTGTCTGTGTGAGTCTGTGTGTGACAGTTTCTAGAGCTAAAATGGCTGGTCAGAAAAATACCAAACTCGAAACTTAAGCCTGGTGTGCTGTTTAGTTTTTGAGCCAAATCTTGCAAGAGAAAGAGGCACTCGGGAGGAACCCTCAAATTCTGCAATTATATATGAATTCTTTTCGTCAATTGCTATAATAATGACCTGTTTTATGATCAGAAAGATCAGCATGAGAGTGGTAAATAATTCCTGAAATGTTATAGAATAGTTTGGGTAACTTGCTTGCCAGGGTACAAAGCCTACTGAGGCTCACGTGCAAATTTTTTTTTCCTGCATGTGTGGACAGAGTAAGATTTGATCTTCATTTAAACAGTCATTAGATAAAGGTGATTATAAATGGCAAAAAAACAATATGCAGTAATTAATTCCACAATTAATGAACAAATGTGCTTTTTCCATCTGTGGAGAAATGAAGCCCTGTCTTGGCTCTAGTAACTGATGTTGCCCCGTCAAGTCGGCATTTCCTCTAACTGCCTAGCAGTTTCTTAACATCGACTGGTTGAGATTTTTCCCACTCCTCCATGCTAAATTCCTTCAGCTGTGTGACATTTGAGGGGCGTCTTGCATGCACAGACCATTTTAAATCCCATTGCAGCATCTTGTTGAGATTTAGGGTTTGACTTGGCCATTCCAGAACCCTCCATTTCTTTCTTTTCAGCCATTCCATGTAGATTTACCGGTATGTTTAGGGTCATTGCCATGTTGCAAGGTCCACTTTCAGTTGAGCTTCAGTCTTCTGACAGATGGTCTCACATTATCTTCATGCTCTGGCACAATGAAGAATACAGATTCTATTCCATGATGGCGAACTTCCCAGACCCTGATGCAGAAACATAACCCAAACCACCACCATGCTTTACAGTTGGCATCAGGTTCTTCTGTCTGTAGTTTTCACCAAACATGTCTTCTAGTAATGCGGCCAAATAACATTTTATCTTTACCACATCTGTCCAGAACAAATTTTTCCAGAAGTCCTGGTCTGTGCCTAGGTGTTCATGGGTAAATTTTAATCTTGCCCTGACTCATAGACATAGACATATCAGACCTTCTTTCTGAAGGCCTCATGGAGCTCTTTCAGTTTCAACACGGTGATAACACACACTTCAGCGACAAAGACCCCACCAAACTAAATGTTTGCAGTTTAAATAAGACTGTTTCTTCCAAGGTCCTTCCCAATGATGTTCTAATCATTTGTACCTGATCTGATGCACCCAAGTCTAATTTATGGTGTTTGAGGTAATGATAAATGTATAGGTGGGCTTACTTTTTTTATATTAGACGTTTGCATTTATGTTTATTTAAATTATACAATGGGCTACAAAATATAAATGTGACTTGATGTTTGTTATATTGTATCTATAGATAAAGGTGATACTGTTTTAATTGAAGATCAAATCTTGATATGTCTACATATGTTAAAAAAAAAAATTTGAAGGGTGTGCTTAGTTTTTCACATGACTGTATTTAAGAAAATATGATACCATTTTGGATAAATAAGGACATCTTTCCTTTATTTAATTCCTAGATGCAGCATGGTGCCAAGTGAACAGAGCTGTGTTTGGTGCGTCTCTGAGAGGTGGGAACTGGCGACCTCTGTCGTCTCTGAAACTGACACATGCTAGCGGGAATGGACTGTGCAGCCAGGCTTGCTGTGAGAAACCAGGTTGTGACGCAGCATGGACCCTTAGAGGGCGCTGTGTTCTTTTAGCATGCTTAAATCCAGGACAGTGTGAACCAGAGAGGACATGGCACCAGTACTCCCTGGTGGAAATGGTGTCCCACAGGTAAAGCTTTTTTTTAGTTATACATTGTGAGAGGTGGGCAGTTTAGCATGTTAATTGTATGGCACAAGAGAGCTGGTTCAAATGCCATTTCTGATCTGCCTCATGACCTTCATGAGCAAATCATTTAACTTGCCATGCCCCAGGTCTACAAAATATTGTACATAACTGTAATGAACCCTGATCTTATGGGGCATCATGGAGATCAACACTATTAGGGTGAATTGAAATCTCTAATAAATGGGATACCTGAAACTAAACAAAAGGCTTCTGTTTGCAGCATGTACAGAAAAGAGGCTTTTCACAATTTTCGTACGGGAGAAAAAAAGATGAAAAGAATGAAGAGAAATGCCAGCTCATCACGGCCCTCAGCTGCCAAATCTCCTAAAGAGGTGGGTTTCATTCTGAATGCCTGTCAATCTTCTTAATCAGAAAAGCATAACTTGTTGCATCTGTCTGTCCCTATAGGCAGTTCCCTCGCCAAAGCCAACTCGTGCTGTGCTGTCATCCAGTCCTGTAGCCCTTGGTGTGTCAGATAACAGCACACAGCCCCTCCCACCTGGTGGGAGTAAAGAGGATCTTCCAAATCCATTGGATCATAATTCAACTGCGTCAGACTCCGCTGCTGCTGGGCCATTTAGCAACACTAGCACTACCACTGGAGAACCTACTGAAGCATCATCTCCCACCACTACCCCTGCTGGAGCTACCACTCAGCCAGGTGAGTGATGCTTTCATGAGGCCACCATGGTGTTTTAGGATTACATGACCTACAGTTCCTGATCTCCAGCTCTGCTTCTCCTTTATCTCTCCATGCAGTCCCTCGGCAACTGATTGTGTCTGCAGGTGAAAACATTGAGGTCACTTTACCCAAAAATGGAGTGGAACTCAATGCGTTTGCACTCCCGGAGCCTACAGAAGGTATGTCCAGCTTGTTGAAATCTATACATTTCTTTGCTGAAATGTAGATCTCTTTTTGGGTCACTCACTCTTAATTGTTTACTTACAGGAATGACTTATACATTTGACTGGCGATTGATCACCCATCCCAAAGATTACAGCGGGGTGATGGAGGGCAAGCATGGCAAGACCCTGAAACTGAGCAAGGTGAGGCAAGCAGAACACGCTAAACAGTGTCTCTGGGATAATAGGAGCATCTACAGAACCTCGGGGGCATCAAGAGCAGGGCACTGATGGGCTGCAGGCTTAATAATCACCTCTCTGTTACAGCTGACTGAGGGGCTTTATGAGTTCAAAGTGATAGCAGAAGGTGATGGAGCCAGAGGAGAAGGCTTTGTCAACGTAACAGTGAATCCAGGTGGGGCCTCTTGACATCTTAGCTCTGTCTTACTACATTGTCATTGTATTACTTGATATGGAGTGAATGTTTTGTTCTTTTTGTGTGTGTGTATTGAATGAAAGTGTGGACCCCATCAATGTATACATCATAGAGGAATAATCTAAAAATGTTTCATAAATATAAAATCTGAGGCTAGGGATCTGCACTGGCAGACGGGAGGTTGCAGGTTCGATTCCCGTAAAACGGCAGAAGTGACTCTACTCTACTTGAGTAAGGCCCTTAACCTGCAATTGCTTCATCCTGAGTATGACGTTAACCTGTATCCAGCCCTGCAGGCAGATCCTCCACATTACATGGAATACTTGGGGATTGGCAGTAGGATTGGCACTCCAGCCACTGTAAAAAAAACCTCAAACGCTGTGCCAGTGTGGTGCTGAGGTGTCACCTGCTGCATTTGGGTCCCAATCCACTTGTTTCCACGTGTGGAGGGCGCAGCAACACACTCTCAGCTCATGCTTCCAACCCCTAATATTTAATATGGTAGGTGACACAGTGGGCAGAGCTGCTGCCTCACGGATCCAGTGTCCTAACTTTGAATCCTGTCATTGTTGTCGTCCCCATCGAGCCCGCACATTCTCTGCTTGATTGCATGGATTACCTCCAGCTACTCTGGTTTTCTTCCCACATCCCCAAAGATGCACTGGTTAGATTAACCCTGTGATTCCAAGTTGGCCCTGTGCGACTGGGGATGCGTGCGTGAGTGGGCCTTGCAGTGGACTGACCCTGTCCAGCACTCTTTCCTTTTTTATTGTCTTCTTAGCGTTATCTTTACCTTTGGTGGGAAAAAAAAAACCGAGTCATAACTGTTGAATTTTTTTCAAGAAAAAAATGTTATTACGTGTAATGGAAACATGTAGATAAAACATCAACATAAATACAGTAGGAAAGGTCTGCCTAATGTCCACTGCTGCACTGATGCAGATTTAGCATACATCCTTCATGTGACATGTTTTTGAGACAGTCACCAACACACAGCCCGATTTCTCAGTCGAGACAGTAGAAGCATGTTTTTTTGCATACTTTTCATATTTTTTTCTGTTGCTTGTGTATGCGAGTTTAGAATATCAGTACCTGACCCACACAATTGATGCACTCATTGTGTTATTTTAGGTTACCACAACAAAACTCTTAGTGACTTCCATGACATGAATGACACTTGCTGCATTTTGAACAGTGCTTAAGGGGCTAACGTCTTTCTTGTCTGTCTTCATGTTTTCAGTCATTTTGCCTTTCTGCACCATGTTGAGTCTTCAGGTGACCGAATTCACCAGGCATATCACGGCGGTTCACCATCCTTATTAGCATCTGATGACCGATTCACATTGCCATCACTAATGGTTCAGTTTCAGCTTCTAAATCTGGCTTTAAAGCGTCTTATTTACACACCATTGTGTTTTATTTGAAGGATCCACCCCAGTCATGAATATTGATTAGTTACCTTAGAGTTACTGTAAAGTGTCAGAACAGATAGAAAATTCACGATTCTTTTGCATCATGATGTTATTTCATCCACTAGATGGCAGCAGATCATTACACGTCATCCTGAGTCGGGCTTAACCATATTTACATAGAATTCTGAGCCCAGGGTTAACGCCAAGGAGGTTAAACAAAGATATTAATGTATGTAATCTACATATATGTACCATATAATAAAACACTAAAGTCTGTGTATCCAGTCCCTCAGAGCAATCTGATTGGTCAGTTTGGCTTTGGTGACATAACAAAAGTGGCGAAGTGAGACGCTTGAGGAGGGGTAAAGGCACACTCTTGCGAGAGTCACCTTCAAAGGTGGAAAATTAAAAAAAATTTAAAAGTAAAAAAAAGAATAAAAGTATCAAAAAGTATAAAAGCGAAAAGGAGGCAAGAAAGGCAGCTCAAAAATAATGACAATAATGAGTCTGACAAGCAGACTTTATGGGAACAGCAGTGAAGAGACGTTCACAAATACAGAGAAAATATACTGAAGGTGCATATGAAACAAGAGATAGCAAAGATTTTTAAGTCATTCTATTACTTGCCCTTGACAGGTAGTGTGGCTAGTTACTTTATAACATATTAAACAAGGCAAGTTAATTTAAAATAATTTAATTTTGGGCACAAAGCCAGAGCCAGGCCAGAATAGGTTGCCAGTCTCTTGAATGGCCCACTTGTGCACATGCCTACACTTTCACACTAACTCGGGGACAGTTTACAGTTGCTGATTAAAATAAGATGCATGGTACATTGGAGGAAAGGTGCACTGTGTTTAAAACAACCTTTTAATTTTGATAGCAGCAACACAATCTTTAGCTTTAATGGCAACGTCCAAACATTACTATCCTTACTGATCAGTCTGTTATATCAGCTTTGAGGATTTGTACAAAACTGTCTTAACTGCCCCATTCTTGGAAGGTATTGGATTGCTGTGGACTCGCACCACAAAGCATCTCAGTCTGATGGTTTGCATTGTGATGAACTGCTGGTGGTCTCCCACATATCTCCAACATCTGGCTCAGAAGTGGCGTCCTTGCAGCAGGAGCTGATAGGCGAGCTCCTCTGATCTGGCCATATATTTGAAGCCTGCAAACTTTGAAAATGCTGGACTGTGTTTGTTTTTTGTACCCATATCGGCTACCCAGCTAGTTATCTTTAAAGCAAAATGCTACATTATTGCCAGTTTAACAAAAATATAATTAAATTGTCCAAAGCGCAATCCACCTGTTGTTGATTTCCAAAAAGATGAGTAAATATATGATATACTGTGCACTTAACTATGTAACTCAGTGGATGTTTTGTGTGTCTTCAGGACAATAAAATCCGACTCTTGCACAAGTGGCGCACAAGGTAGATGTCTGAATGAAAACTGCGAGAGGTACACTAAAAGTGCCAGAAACCAAAGAAATAAGCTTCTGTGAACAAAGTCTTCCTTCATTCTAAAAACACGGCACTTACTCCAGAACAGTAAAAACACCTCCCCAAAACTGAGGCGCAGCTATACCAGTGCATTAATGCACCGGCGACAGTAAATGGACCATTTACCACTACATCATGAATTTTATTCACCATTCACACCAGTGGCTGTGGGACATCTGTTGGTGAAGAAAGATTCACTGATCTTGACTTTGCTGACGATGCTGTGATCTTCACAGTGCCAAAAGAGTGTCTGGGCTTGTGAGTGTCCTTAATAAAAAACAAAATCCAGGCCTTTAATGACCTCTTGGGCACAGCCATCAGCAGTGTGTCTGTCGGTGTCGAAAGTGTCAACCTTGTCGAGAGGTTTACATACCTTGGCAGTGACATTCATGTCTCTCGTGACTCTTCCTATGAAGTCAGTAGGTGAATTGGGAGAGCATGGGGATCGTGAGGTCACTGGAAAGGGGTGTGTGGCACCTCCAGTATCTTTGCAAAAGAACAAAGGTCCTAGTCTTTACAGTCCTGGTGCTTCCTGTTTTGCGATATGGCTATAAGGTGAGCTGAGACGAAGACTGGACTTCTTCAGTACTGTGTCTCTTTGGAGAATCCTTGGGTACTGCTGGTTTAACTTTGTGGCCTCCTCTACTCAGTTGGAACTTCCTCTTAACAAAGAAATAAAACTTGTAGAGCTATAAAATTTGATGCTTATTCTTTAATATAAATATATTACTATTGATTACCTGTCTGGATTAAGAGTCAATTCTCACCCCCTTCTACACTATATGACCAAATTTATGAGGACACCCCTACAAATGATGGAGTTGTTCAGGTGTTTCATTGTGATTGGGAGCATAAAAATCAGCACACAGCCATGCAATGCCCTTTGGGTAGTAGAATAAGTTGTACTGAAGAGCTCAACAACCTTAAATGTGGCACTGTCATTGGATATCACATTTGTCACAAGTCAGTATGTGAAATTTCTGCTCGGCTCAATTTGCCCTGCTCAGCTGGAAGTGTTATTACTGTGAAGAGAAAGAGTTGAGGAGCAACAATAGTCCGCCACAAATAATGGTAGACCACTCAAACTGACAGAATGGGGCAGCCAAATGCCGCCATTTATAGACCATTAAAATCGCCTGTCCTCCACAGCGTCACTTGCAGCAGGGTTCCAGAATGTGCAGTAGGAACTTCATAAAATGGGGTTCTATGGCCAATCCTAAGATCACCATGTACAATGCCAAGTGTTGTGTGGAGTAATGCATGCCACCATTGGACACTAACAGTGGAAACATGTCCTCTGGAATGATAAATTAGGCTTCACTTTCGATCAGTCTGATGGACGACTCTGAGTTTAGCAGCTGCCAGGAGAACCACTACCTTGTGGACTGCATAAAGCCTACTGTAAGGTTTGGTGGAGGAGGGATAATGGCAGGTGTTTGGGCTTGGCTTCTTGGTTCTAGTGAAGGGTCCTGTTAATGTTACAGCAGACAGAGACACCTATAGACAATTGTGCTCTTGTGAAAACCATTTTCTCCTCCAGCATGACTGTGCACAAAGCCAGGTCCATAAAGAGATAGTGGAACTCAAGTGGCCTGCACAGAGCCCTGACCTCAACCCTACAGAGCACCTTTGGGTGAATGGAAATGGTACTATTGGTTCCTTACCTCTCGAGTGAATGGGCACAAATTCCCACAAACGCACTCCAGAATTTTGTGGAAAGAGAAGGGTGGGAGGCTGTTATAGACACAAAGGCGCACACCAACCTTACATTAATGCCTATAGTTTTGGAATGGCATCACCAACAAGCTCATATAGGTGTGATGGTCAGTTGTTCACAAACATTTGGCCATGTAGTGTTCTGTATGAATATGCTCTGTGACAGACTGCTGTCTTGCCCAGGTTTGTTTTGCCTTTCACCCATTATTATAGGAACAAGTTATGAACCCTCACAACCTTCTTTTGTAAAAACTGAATGCAAACATTTCTTCAATGGATGAATACATTTCAATATAGAACTTTTTATCTCGTCTTTCAGAGCCACGAGTAAATCAGCCACCCAAAGCTGTTGTCTCACCCAAGTTTCAGGAAATCTCTCTGCCCACCAGCTCGACGGTCATCGATGGCAGTCGTGAGTGACAGCATTTTGTTATTTCCTTTTATCCACAGTTCTCTGGTTGCTGTGGATCAAGTATCTTGCAGTCGCCTCTGTTAAAAAAAAAAAAAAAATAAAGTAATTGCATATTAACAGTTAGGTTGTTTGGTTTGCCAATTGGAAGTCTCACTTTGTTCTCTTTTTCTCACTCAGAGAGTACTGACGATGACAAGATAGTATCCTACCACTGGGAAGAAGTGAAGGGTCCACTCAGAGAAGAAAAGGTCTCTGCAGAGACACCTATCCTCGAGCTGGTCAAACTAGTGCCAGGCAACTACACTTTCAGGTATTGTTACTTCCCTGATAGCTAACATGCCTTGGCTCATTTGATTCTGTGCTCAATGTCAATATTGGGACAAACTGAAAAGCAAAATGTCCCCAAGCAGAAAGCAGCATCTTAGCATTGTGCTGATGAGAACATCTCCAGTACGAAGATTCAGTTAATCTAAGGCAGTAATAATAGAATTAAGTGGAAATACCAATAATCAGTACTCTTCCTTCAACTGTCTCACACATTATTCTCTACAAACTCATGTGTTTCCTAACATGTACAGTGCCCGCCATAGTGTTTTGGAAAAAGACACATTTTTCCTTGATTTACTCCTCCAGTTTAAAATTATGAATCAAACAATGCAGAAATGGTTAAAGTCGATATTACAGACTTTCATTTAAGGGGATTTGCATGCATTTCAGTTATTCCCTGTGTAAATGACAACACTTTTTCTACATGGTCTGCCTCTGTAAGAGTCATATGTCAGTCAGTCAGTTAGGTTAGGTTAAGTTTATAGAAGTATTTTCTTAGTTATGTTAAAATGTATGCCTATAAGACACATAGTCAATGGGAGGTTGTATTATAACCCCAGCTAAATTATAAATGGAACATTCTGGAGGAGAGGGAGGTTTGGATGAGGCTCAACTTCCTTCAGTTGAACAGTTCAAAAACAGAAGCCATCTTGGTTGGTACACCACACCATCTCCATTCTTCTACTATCACCAGTATCACTTTCTCTGGTCAAAATGTCCCTCTTTCCACATCTGTTACCAATTTGGGTGTTATAATGGACTCACAACTCACCTTTGACACCCACATCGAACACCTCTGTAAGTCATCTTTTTACCACCTCAAGAACATCGCCATACTACGCCCAACACTCACCCTGGTAGATGCAGAGAAGCTCGTCCATGCCTTTGTCTCTTCCGGTCTGGATTACTGTAATGTGCTCCTCATCGGGATTCCCGGTAAGAGTATCCAGAGACTTCAGTATATTTAGAACAGCGCTGCCAGAATCCTGATGAGGGTGCGAAAGCACGATCACATCACCCCCATCCTGAAACCTCTTCATTGGCTCCCTGTCCAGCTCAGAATAGAGTACAAGGTCTCCCTTCTCACCCATCAGTGCATTTATGGACATGCACCTCTTTACCTACAGGAACTTCTTACTCCTTATACTTCCTCACGTGCCCTCCGCTCTGTACACATAAACACCCTCCAAGTCCCCAGAACTAAGCTCAGCAGCATGGGTAACAGGGCTTTTTCATCTGTGGCGCCGAAGCTTTGGATTGCCCTCCCTGATTACCTGAGAGCTCCACAGTCGACTGATTGTTTTTAAGCAAAACCTAAAAACTCATCTCTTTAGAAAGACTTTTTGTTAAAGTATTTTTTATAGATTCATATTTTTGACTCTGTAGCACTTTGAGATTGCTAAAATATAAAGTGCATTATAAATAAAATTTATTATTATTATTATTATTATAGCATTCTAATTATTTCTTATCCCTCTGACCTCTAGTTCTGGTTTATGATCTGCCTTGCAGTTGGTAAGGCATGAAGGGCAAACAGTTTCAAACAGTAAGTACAGAACGCACTAAATGAACTAAGTGAAGCCTATGTAAGTTTGCCATTGAGAAATGTCACAACCTGTAAGTACAGAAAGTAACTGAAGTTTAACACAAGAAAGCCACGATTGTAGAAGAAACCTTTTTTTCCATTTTGTTCTGCATCAGTTTTTTCTGAATTTTTGTGATTTGTTCATTTTTAAATTTTCACTGAACTTTTTAAATGAAATTTATTGGACGGAGACATTTCTTTTATTATGTGTTTGACTCATGCTGGATCCTACCTTGCCAACTTAGTAGCTGCTCAATTTTGGGAACCTGGAAGAGATGCAGCTACAACCTAATTTCAGGGCACAATAATATTTGGGATAATTGGTGTCACAGGTGTTTGTGATTCCTGAGGTGGGTTTCATTGCTTCATAAGATACCTCAGCTTGCTTGTACCCTTTGGAGTCCATAGTTGCCATTGTTGACAAGAGACAATCAAAGAAGCCATTATGATGCCGGAAAAACAAGAATAAAACAATTAGAAACATCAGAAAAACCTTAGGATGATCTAAATCATCATTAAGAAGAAAAAACACATGGGTGAGCTCAGTAATCACAAAGGGATTAGTAGGCCAAGGAAGACCTCCACTGCTGATGACAGCAGAAGTCTCACTAGGGTAAAGAAAAAGCCCCAAACAACTGTCTGACAGATCAGAGACAGTCTTCAGGAGGCCAATGTGGACGTGTCAGAGACGACTATCTGCAGAAGACTTCATAAACTGAAACACAGAGGTCACACTGCAAGATACAGACCACTAGTTAGACACAAAAACAGGATGCCCAGCTTACAGTTTGTGAAAAGGAACTTAAAAGAGCCTGCAGAATTCTGAGAAAAGGTCTTGTGGACAGACAAGACAAAGATGAACCTGTATCAAAGTGTGAAGGCCAAAAAGAAGTGCCTGAGACCCAAAGCAGACCACTACATCTGTTAAATATGGAGGTGGGGGTGTTATGGCTTGGGCATATATGGCTGCCACAGGTCCTGGCACACTTCTCTTCATTGACGATGGAACTGCTGACAGCAGCGGCAATGAATTCTGAGGTTTACAGAAACATCTGATCTACTCAAGTTCAAATGCTTCTAAACTCAACAAGATAATGACCCCAAGCATATAGCTAAGACAACACAGGAGTTTTTCAAAGGGAAAAAATGGAAAATTCTTGAATGGCCATGCCAGTCACCTGATTTACAACCAATTGAACAGGCCTTCCATATGCTGAAGAGAAAACTTAAGGGGACAAGCCCCCAAAACAAGCAGGAGCTGAAGATGGCTGCATTAGAGGATTGACAGAGCAGCACCAGAGAAGACCCTCAGCACCTGGTGATGTCTATGAATCACAGACTTCAAGTAGTCGTTGCATGCAAGGGATATGCAACAAAGTACTAAATATGTCTGCTTTAATAGACTCGCCATTGTGATGTACCAAAAAGTATGGTGCCCTGAAATGGTGGGGCTGTGTGGAAAATGTATTGTCATTTCTACATGATGTGACCAAAATGTCTGCAAATCCCCTTACACGAAAGTCTGTGATGTGCACTTTAATCACGATGTCTGAATTGTTTGATTTGTAATTTTATACTGTTGGAGCAGAGGGGTCAATCAAGGGAAATTGTGTCTTTCTCCCAAACATTATGGTGGGAACTGGATGTGCCTTGTGCTTAATTGCTTCCTACCCCTCACCCTGTTTCTCTTTTTACAGTCTCACGGTGGTCGATTCCGATGGTGCCAGTGACTCTGCTCTGGCTAGTCTCACAGTGAACAAAGCAGTGGATTACCCTCCTGTGGCCAACGCTGGGCCAAATCAAGTGATCACTCTACCCCAGAATTCGATAACACTTTATGGCAACCAGAGCACAGATGACCATGGGTTAGTAGCGTATGAGTGGTCCTTGAGTCCCCAAAGTAAAGGCAAGGTGATGGAGATGCAGGTAAGCATTTTATTACCCTATCACCCAAGTTTACAAGAACACTTGGCGTTGCCCTATTCTCTTTTTAAAGAACACAGATGTTTCTTCTTCAGTTCAGTACAGATATCCATCAAAACCTGTTCTGACAATGCAGGGCATGGTGCCACCGTACCTTTTCCTCAGTTGTAGAGTATAACTTGTCATTCATTTCCTTAATTACAGAACACAGCAGGTCAGCCATTTGACTACATCTACTCAAAACATGCAACGTGCCTTCCACTGCCCTTCCTCAGTTAATGTATAACAGATCATCCTTATGGACCACTACTCGGTTACATTGGGTCTTGTGTCAATCATTTTGCCTAGACTACTTTTTCTCAGCCTTTTTGGAGTTATGACCCAGTTTTTCCCATTTAAGTGTGTTCACGACCCCGTCCTTGGTGAATCAATTGTAATTATCAGAATGGAGGGGTTGAGTGCATTTGTTAAAGTGGCAACTTGACGAGAACCACTACCAATATAAACAATAGCAACTAGTGACCCACTGGCAACCTGTGACCCAAACGTGGGTTTAGAAACACTGGTCTAGACTTCCATTATTATGCAGTTATGCAATTGAGATCATTTATAGATATATATATATATATATATACAGTATATATATATATATATATATAATATATATATATAGATATATATGTATATGTAGATATATATGTATATGTAGATATATATAGATATATATAAATATAGATATATACTCAGCAAAAAAAGAAACGTCCCCTGACTTTCAACTGTTTTTACTTTCAGTAGACTTATTGTGTAAATATTTGTATGAACACTAAAAGAGTCAACACCATAAGACATAAACTAAAAATGTTTCACAATGTGTCCCTGAATGAAGGGAGGCTCAAAATCAAAAGTACCAGTCAGTATCTGGTGTGGCCACCAGCTGCTTGAAGTACTGCAGTGCATCTCCTCCTCATGGACTGGACCAGATTTGTCAG
>JANRMT010062850.1:15237753-15276173 GCA_026402145.1 Polypterus bichir lapradei | reverse complement strand
TCTATCTATCTATCTATCTATCTATCTATCTATCTATCTATCTATCTATCTATCTATCTATTATAAAGTGCCTTTCATATCTAGCTCTATCTGTCTACCTATCAATCAATCATATAGTGCCTTTCATATCTATCTCTCTCTCTATCTATCTATCATTTAGTGCCTTTCATATCTATCAATCATAAAGTGCCTTTCATGTATATCTATCAATCATAAAGTGCCTTTCATGTATATCTATCTATCATATAGTGTTTTTCATATCTATCTATCTATCATACAATATCACCCACTCATCCTATATCTAACCTCATTATCCTATATGTTCATTTCACTTTACTTCATTTTCACTCAACTTATTCTTCAGAGGTAGCAGTATGCCAGGGTAAATAGACAGAGTAGAAGAAACCTGAGTTACATCAAAGTCTTGTATATTGTAATCTTTCTAGTTAGCCAATAAAAGGTGTCATTTTGCTTAAATTCCCGCTACATCCATAAAGGCTAACATGGTACAACACCCTAGTACTACAAAGGTTCTCATGGAGAATTTCCAGATTGTCCCAAGCCAGTCCATAGGTTTTCTCCCAGCGGGCCTTCCATGATTACCCACAATGGGAGGCATCCAGAGATTGTTTTTCTTTTATTTCAGAAAATCAGGGTTTCTCCTGGGAAATCCTCCCACATTTTCAGGCTCTACATCTTATCACAAATAGTGATCAACAGCCCACTCTGGAATCTCATTTTGATCACTTGTGTTTGTGATCTCATATTTTTGGTCATTACCCAGAGGTTTTGACCAATGCAGAAGATGGAGATGCAGGCCGACTTGTCTCTTCAAGAATTGTGACGTTGCCATGTCTGGTGCCACGGTAAATCTTTAGCACTGTGATGGAGAAATAACTCTTATCATTTTTCTAATTATATCTAAGAAAACTGGGAGAATAGGACCAATCCTTGCAAACAGGCCTGAGTGAGTTGTTCATCAGCAAGTATCAGGGTGACTCATGTAGCCCAGTGGGTCTCAGCCTGAAAAAGCCGTGAGGAGCCAGGATGTGGGTTTACCACGTGCAACATGAAGGTTGAGTGCAAAAGAAAAAAGGGAAGTACAAAGCCAGTCTAGTGACAGACAAGAGAGGGAAAGATCCAGGAAGATTGTCTGGTTTGTGGTCCCTTATTTGGGGCCACTGTGCATGTGCTGTGGCTGAAGCCCAGTAACCCCACTTTAGCACTGTACACTTAACTGTGCAGCAGGTTACCAAGTTAACTTTGTATCTTGTTTCTTCAACAGGAGGCCGCTTGAAATCTCCAACACAAATGCATACAAGCCTCATGCACTCTGATTCAGAGTTGGACAGTGATGAAACCATTTTTACTTGGCCTGACCGCGAAAAGGGCAAGGTACTTCGAAACGAAAATGGCTCAGTCCGGAATGGACAAGGACCTTTAAAGGGTATAAAACAGACCAGGGAAGAGCTTTTATAGCCTCTTGAATGGCACCCCTCTACACACAGGACTACTGCCGGACATCTGCAAAGGGGGGCCTGCCAAGGTGAAAAAGCCTCATTGACTACATAGACCTTCCCTGTAATGCACTGTCGGCTCTGAAGTGCTGAATTAAAAAGCTCGATATTTTCACCTGTCTTGGATCCTTGGGACAACAGTGGAAAGTTTAACAGAGAAAGGACACCTGTTGAACCCCAGCTCTGGACTAAATGGTGTCTTCTGACATGGAGCCTCTAGTTTACCAGTGTAGAACTGAGAAGTAGTCAAGTTACCGTTGGCTTTACAGCTTATTTAGGAAGCCAGCAGCAAGGTGCCCGGGTCACAGCGCACTTCTCTGTTCTCCACATTTTTAAGAGGCTCCATGAATGCATGGGGCTGCCCTCCCTGCCTCCACTGCTTTTGTTGTGACCTTGCATATATGGAGTGACTGGTTCCTCCCTGTTGCTCCTGCATTTTAGCAGGGGGTGCTGTCTGCACCTTTATTATTTTGAAGTTATAATTTAGCATTTGCCATGTTGCTTTTGTTTTAGTTGCCATTTGCTTTTAATTTATTTGAATAATCAGGGTATTTTCTTTTTTTTTACATTTTTAATTGACCCCTACTGAATGTAGCTGACTCAGTTGCCATTTCTGTCTCTTCTACTGTTACACAAGAATAAAAAACCACTAAGTTAAGTTACTTCAAGCTGTTTTTCTAGAAAGCAGGAAGCAATCAGAAATGTAGCGATTGTGTCACTTTTGAGAGTAATGTGTTTTAGTGCAAAACTGGACTTTTAAAAGCTGCTATGGATATTAATTAGACTGTTGAAAGAATTGGTTACGTGAACTGGAAAAAGGAGAGCAGGTCTGAGATCACTGGATTTAGATAACTAGATGTGTCCACACAGGGACACACACACACATTTGAACGCATGCTCTGTGCACGAGAGGGCACTGCAATGCACTGACCATTCTTATAGGTTGTAGTCATATTGCAGGACTCTTCATTTCCCCCTGACGCTCGATACAATTTCTTCCCCAAGAATGGTCTTCTCTGCTGTGTACACTTCATGTGCTGCAAAAGACAGTAAAATGTATGTCAATGTTAAACCATTACTCAGATTGTGCTTGAATGAGAGAGCTGATGTGTGCTGCTGGATGACACTTGGCTTTCATTTTACGGAGACTCATCTACCACTTCGGAGAAGCTATCAGAATTTTTCAATTTCTTTCAGTAGCCATCCTGCCAGAATCTCCTTGCGGACCATGACTCTGTGCATTCTGACCTGGAGCTTGTCACACTCGAGCAGCACATCTCAGTTCTCTTTGCAACAGCAGATGCAAAGAAGGTAATAACCTGTGATTTTATATTTTTATGTTTAGAAAATGAAAGAAAATCACTATTGTTGCATTCACTGGACAATTTAAGGAACTGTGAATTAGTGTCTTCTGTTGTTACCAGGAGATGTTTACTGAAGATATTGGAATTTTTTTCTCATCTGCACTCCATTTATCTCCAGCACAATTCTTTTGTTTCCCTTTTTTAATGAAGAATGTCCGTGTTACTGTGATCAAAATCAGAATTTAAAGCTATTGCTTTTGAATTGTATTTTCTGCTAATTAAAAGAATGTTTGATATGCTTTTTTGAATGACCTCTTTTTTTCCTCTTTGTCTTCTTGGAAGTTGAATGCGTTGCTTTTCAATGTTCTCTCTTACTTTCTCCTTTTTATTCAATATGGAATAAAACCTACTAGGCACGCAGGTTTAGTAGGTGAATCAGGAAACAACTTTATTGATCAGTGTGTGTGAAGGATCTCCATTTTACCTTCCAGTAGGGATTCCAGGACTAGGACACCTATGAATATAATTCATAAATTGGCAAAAGTCCACATTAAATCACTTTCACTTTCTGTGTGGTCCAGATATCGTCAACAACAACAATATTTATTTATATAGCACATTTTCATATAAATGATGTAGCTCAAAGTGATTTACAGGATGAAGAAAGAAAAAAAAGACAAAATATAAGAATAAAATTAGGCAATACTAATTAATACAGAATAAAAGTAAGTTCCGATGGCCAGGGAGGACAGAAAAAAAACTCAAGATGGCTGGAGAAAAAAAAACAACAAAATCTTTAGGGGTTCCGAGGCCAGGAGACCACCCAGCCCCCTCTAGGCATTCTACCTAACATAAATGATCTCAATCAGTCCTCATGGCTTTCAGGCTTCACATAGAAGAACTTGATGATGTTGTGATAGATTATATTTCAACAAATAAACTAAGAACAATTGCTGCAATAAACTAAATAATACAGTTTATTTGTGACAAAAGGATAATAGAAGATGTATATATACAAATCTATATAAACGAAGGACAATAGCAACACAAAACATAAATCAACATTAGCTTAGTAAGATCTTTTCTCTTCTATAGAAAAAGTTACAAAACTTATGAATTCTGATCTTTCAATTAATTGGTCAAGAAGGGTGAGTTTTTAGCCAGTCATTACGTTTGTCGCTCCTGCATGGTGATGGTGGTGTTAATTTGCTCACAACTAGTTTTCACTGGTTTACCCCTCCACACACAACTCCTCTGTGTGTGTGCGTGTTTGTGTGTGTGTGTGTGTGCGAGAGATGCTGGTCTGAGCTATCCTACTGAATTTATAAACAGGAACTAACCACTACAAACATACCCTTCACCCAGGTTATTATTTTCAGTTACAGTGAATCCAATACCCAGAATACATTAGCTGACTTTATCCTAGCTACTAAGTCACAGTCAGCAGTTCTCAGAATTTAAGTAGGTCTATTTATGGTTTGGTCTTTGTTGACTCCAGCTGTAGGTGCTGCTTTGTCTCAACCCTTCTGGATCAGCTTCCTCCGGCACACATGGATGGAGGTTCAGGTGTGCTTTTTCTTTCTTTCATTAAGAAGCTCCTCTCCTTCTTCACTTTGGTTGCACCTTGTTGCGGGAGGTACTGCTTAGGTCTCTCTTGTTTGTGCACCTTGCTTTACCTTACTAAGGTTTGGACTTGTTACAGACAGTCTTCCACTCATCCAGTCCAGCACCAGATTGCCTTTCGGAGTAAATGGCATCTCTCCAGTTTTTGTTATGGCCACACCTGATATGGGGCATAAGTTATGGTCAGGCTGAGAGCACTAAGCCCATAGAGACCACAGATCTAGTGCTTGCAATGGGTTGTAAAAGAAGCGAGTTGATGCTCGGCCATTAGTTTGTTGGGTGCACATAAGCTCAACCTTCTGGTTGACAATTGGTGCAAAGTTTTGTCCATCAAGGTTGCGTGGAGTTTTGGCTGTTTGTTCACCAAGTGTTTAAATAGTACATCATGAAGACATCTCTGGAGGTCATTTTGCCTGTGATTGATCAGTCTTATCAGAGGAGACCCAGAAACTGCATGCCAAAAAGAGGCACTGTGAGGACAAACTGACACTTGAACAAAAGTTAAATGTCAATGAAAACAGAGTCTTGCAGCTGCTCCTTAAGTAAAGGATTTGTGTGCCAAAGCCAGTCTATGCCACATTAGATTCATGTCAACATGGACGGCAGGATAACAAAGCACCAACACTGCAAGTCGCAGTACCTGTTAGGCGACAGAAAGATTAAATATTTAAGAAATAACAGACAATTGGCTTTCCAAAGAGAGAAATGATGTGATTGGCACATCTTATTCAGTCTGTGAGGTACATGTATACTTAAACAGGTCATATGACTAATACTTAAGCAATGGTCAGCAGTCCTTTATCACTTATTTTAAGCCTGACCTTGTCCTGAAGACACAGCATTAAAATTTACAAAAGAAAGAAATTGTATTTTATGGCTAGTGCTCTTCAGTGAGTCCTGGCTGACTGGACTTGTACATACAGTATTTACTACAATGCACTTAACAGAAAAAAGAAGTAAAAAGTTATTTTTTCAAAATGCCCTGGAGGAGTGGATTTATTAATGACCGAATTACACACATGACTGAAGAGCCATGTCTGTGTCTCTGTAAAAAGAAAGAGGAAGATAAAGTCAATTCCCTACTGAAGATACAAAGAATGTTACAGTGCTGGAATGTCTGTCTGATGTTCATTTTATTTTTTTGTTTGGTGTCATCTATTTTTTTTTCATTTAAGTAGGTTTCCTTGCATGGAGTGGCACAGCCTTTACCACTGATGCCTCATGGATCTAGTGCCCAGGGTTCAATTCTTGCTCTGGGTCACTGCCCGCACAAAGTGTACATATTCTCCTTAAGTCTGCACTGGGTTTTATGGACCTGAGCACTCACTGTATTCTTTACAATTTACAATAATGACCTTGTAAACTTATAACATTGATGCATTGGTTAAGGATGGTGAATGTGGGAGGAAGTCAAAAACACATCTACATTATGTTTTGTTTGAACAGAGGTTATTAATAGGATTATAAAATATCAATTAATTAAAACAAGAAACAACAAAACTTTTAGCAGTGACTGTCTGCTGTTACTGACAGTGGACTGAAAGGGAAAGTAATATTTCACTTGAGTAGTTGAAACAGCTCCATTTTTTAAAATAAATATCACTGCCACCCTCATCCATCCATTCATCCATTAGTGAACTGGCTTCACCCAGTTCTGGGTTGTAAGCACCCCAGGGGCTACCCACAGCATATCAGAGGAAGCCATCTTGAATGGGATGCCAGTCCAATGTAGGGTGCACACACACACACATAAATATCCACTCTTACTCAGGCAAGACCAATTTAGATATTTCAATTTAATTGTATGTCTGAGTGGGAAAAAAAAAAACTAGGCCACCACAAATAAAAAGGCTGTGAAGCAATAGCACTACCCACTGTGCCACCATGCCTTCTTGTAGAATTGTCTGTCAGTGGTAATTAAACTGGCAACAATGAAATCTGATCTCCAGTTCTTGCACCAGTAGGCTACTTGGAGAGGACTACCAGAGGGGACTGGGCGGTCTCATGGCCTGGAATCCCTGCAGATTTTATTTTTTTTCTCTGGCCGTCTGGAGTTTTTTTTTTGTTTTTTCTGTCCCCCCCTGGCCATTGGACCTTACACTTATTCTATGTTAATTAATGTTGACTTATTTTATTTTCTTACTGTGTCTCTTATTTTTCTATTCTTCATTATGTAAAGCACTTTGAGCTACATTTTTTGTATGAAAATGTGCTATATAAATAAATGTTGTTGTTGTTGTTGTTGGAAATCTTAATGTGATGCACTGGATGTGTTGCGTTTTGAGCTTTTGAGAGACCAGTGGAGGTCTACTTGAGTGCAAGTTGTCTTTAAAAATCTATTCCCTACACTCTCATTTGGATTTTTTCCCCAAGAACATGGTAGTGGTCTCTGATGGACATGGGAAGAGGATCCACCATAACATCACTCAAATAATGGAGACAAACTATAGTGGAAAGTGGAGTGATGTTATGTTAGCAGACCACAGTTGGTTATACAACAACAACAACATTTATTTATATAGCACATTTTCATACAAACAGTAGCTCAAAGTGCTTTACATAATAAAGAATAAAAAATAAAAGACACAATAAGAAAACAAAATAAATCAGCATTAATTAACATCGAATAAGAGTAAGGTCCAATGGCCAGGGGGGACAGAAAAAACAAAAAAAAAAAACTCCAGACGGCTGGAGAAAAAAAAAAATCTGTAGGGGTTCCAGACGACAAGACCGCCCAGTCCCCTCTGGGCATTCTACCTAACATAAATGAAACAGTCCTTTTTGGATTTAGGGTTCTCACAGAAAGGCTTGATGATGATGGTCACGTAGAATTCTGCCTTTTAATCCATCCATCATTGTTGGAGCATCATGAAGCTTTGAGTAGGTGGAGGTGGCGCAGGCCACCACCACAAAGAAACCGGAAAAAGAAACAGAAAAGAGAGTAGGGGTCAGTACGGATTTTAGAGCTACCCTGAATAGTTATTATGAGGAAATTGAGCATACAGAGTATCAGGATTAAGTTAAATTAAGTTAAATTGAAGTTATAGAAAGGCCATGTTAAAGTAATGTGTTTTCAGCAATGTTTTAAAGTGCTCTACTGTATTAGCCTGACGAATTCCTATAGGCAGGCTATTCCAGATTTTAGGTGCATAACAGCAGAAGGCCGCCTCACCACTTCTTTTAAGTTTTGTTCTTGGAATTCTAAGGAGACACTCATTTGAGGATCTGAGGTTACGATTTGGAATATAGGGTGTCAGACATTCCGATATACAAGAAGGGGCGAGATTATTTAAGGCTTTATAAACCATAAGCAGAATTTTAAAGTCAATCCTGAATGACACAGGTAACCAGTGTAGTGACATCAAAACTGGAGAAATGTGTTCAGATTTTCTTTTCCTAGTTAGGATTCTAGCAGCTGCATTCTGCACTAGTTGCAAACGATTTATGTCTTTCTTGGGTAGTCCTGAGAGGAGTGCGTTACAGTAATCTAGACGACTGAAAACAAACGCGTGAACTAATTTCTCTGCATCTTTCAGTGATATAAGAGGTCTAACTTTACTTATGTTTCTTAAGTGAAAAAATGCTGTCCTAGTGATCTGATTAATCACCACCGTGGAACACCTTCAGAAAATTATAAGTGGAAAAAAACTTCCATGTGACTACTTTTTGTAAGTAATAATTATATTTAAAACAATTAGACTACAAGTAACATCTGAAAAGAAAAGAAGAAAAACGAATGTTTCAGCTGTAGAACCTTCACCAGGTGAAAAGGAAAAAGAACAGGTAACAAATATGTAGGGGGGAACAAAAACCAGGGCAGATGAAAGAAGAAAAGGTGACAGTGGGTGACAAGAAGCTGCCATTACAGAAGATGAATACAGCAATTAACTTCTTCTGATTTTCTCTGAAAAGTGTCTTTGATGCCCTGTGAAAGAACACAAACTAGAGAGCTCCGTGTGGCTAAGACAAGGGATGTGGCATGTCCTACAATAGGCTTCATAAGGTCTTTAATTTTAATGGCTCAAATGTGCTCCCTGAAATGGCCTGCTAGCAATCTCCCTGTTTCATCTAGTATGTAGATGGCTGGACACTTCCTGCAAGAAATGCAATAAACAAGATTTTTAGACTGGCAAGTGGCCCATTGTTTAATATTGAATTTACCAGAGGGACCAAATACAATGATATTGTTTGTGACATATTTGCAAGTGATTCAGTGGCTACTGATACAGCTCAAAGTACCTGATGGAGAATGTGGCTCTCCTCTGTGAAGTGAGCTGAAGATGACAAGTGTGCATAGTGTAGGTGGTCAATAGGAGGAGGACAAGAGAGGGTTTGGAAAAAAAGCTCATGTGGAAGGATCAGTGTGCAAAATGGGGAAATTTAAATGGATGACCTGTTGAATGAGGACCAACGGGATACGGGTTTCATTATTGAGGTTCCTCTTAGACTAGATGTTATGTGGTCAGCTCTTGGCCTGATTGAGGGTCATGTCCACAATATGAGAAGGCATCCTCCATCCTCATTCTGAGGTCTTCTTTACAGACGTCATTCTCAACACCGCAGAGCTGGCAGAGTCAAAGGAGCTGTGAAAGACGTAGAGAGTTTTTAGTATGCCAGACATGGACGGAGCTCTAGAGATGGTAACTGTGTGAGTCAAATAAACAATTATATGTGTAATTTACATTTTTATCCCCAAGTCCAAACAAGCAATTCTAAACAGATTACATTTTTTTAAATAGTGTTTTATCATTTTAAAACGTCTCTAAAAAAACTGGATGTGGTAGAGCAATTTGGTTGCTGGTTTTTAATTCATAATGTTTAACAGGAGTGATTTTATTTTTAATTTTTTGCCCAACAGTGTTGTTGACCATGTTTAAGGTTCACAGAATATCATTACTCATCGCTTTAAGGTTAGGGTGTCGCTAGTGCTTTCTGAGTGTGGTATTAATGATGAACATAACACAGTAATCACTTTTCCAACCAAACATCTTGACTTTTTCAAAGCAAATGAATTGGGATGTTAGCTTGCTTTGCTTAACATTTTTAAAATATACAGTTGGTAAAGCTGTTAGTGCTAGTAAAATTAAGTATGATATTTAATTAGGGGAGATTTCTTAATGTTTTATTGTTTGTAGAAACATATTGAGCTCTCTTGTGCAGTGCAGGATTTACGTATAAGCTACACAAGCTATAGCTTAGGGCCCCCAAAACAAATTGTCCAAGTGAGCAATTGTCATATATACTTAAATATACTACAGCATATCTGGACTTATAAAGGGCCCCATGTCTCAAATAGCTTAGGGCCTTATCAAGTCTAAATCCGGCCCTGCTCTTGTGTGCTAATTTGACCGATTAGTTATGAAATCTGAAGGTGACCCAATTTAATCGTAAGTTTGGCATAACTTAAGACACAGAAAACCTTATAAGAAGATGTAGTTCACTTTACAATATATTCACCCATAAGTACTAGTGTTGAAGAACATACAATGACAAATGGACTTGCTATGTGATCTAAATCCAACATTTCCCCCTCTCTCCATAATGTTTTATTGGAAATTTCTTTTATCGGGTTGACATAAAGTATCCGCAAGAACGTCAACTCACACGTTAGCCCAGTCCAGTGCAGGTGGTACGGCTCATGTACCCCAGAATGCACCGCTAACGCCATATTGACATTTACGGATCATGCATGTTGACTCAGGAGCCACACATACGCATTTCTGTTTTGAAAGTACGAAGAACGCATGCTTATCTCCGGGACTCCTGACGTCGGGCTGGGGTGCTTGGTGACTGATCCTTCAAGTTGTTTCCCCAGCAGTATTAATCCAAACGTCACGACTGCGTCCTCGTCCTTTTAAAAACACGAAAACGACAGTCTCCAATCACCTTGTTACCTTATTAAAAGAAGCAGGACGCCCTCTGACCGCTGTCGTCTCGATGCTGCTGCAATACCCGCCGCGGCCGCAGAGTGCCGCCGAAGCCGTATGCGCTTCGCCAGTGTCTTATCAAGTAGCCGACGCGCGAACAACCCCTCTGGTACGAGGCCTCAGCGGTACCATCCAGTCGGGTTCGGCTCTACGAATCGAGGGCATGTCGGCTGTTCTGGCTCGTTTCGGAGCGGTGGGTCCAGCATCTCTTTCTCGTTTCCGTGGTGCTTTGACTGGAGCTTTGCTCGGCGATTGTCTGGGAGCGGAGTTTGAGGGCGCTGAGGAGGTGCCGTTGGATAGAGTCATACAGCACCTCGGGAGCCTGGAGGAGAACCGTGGAGATGGTGAGCAGTTGGTCCCCGAGACCCGATATCATTTATAAATTCTGTTCTGAACGCCTTTTCGCTTTACTTCACACTGATCTGCTGCCTGGCCTAACTGAGCTAGTACTGTATTCTGAAAATGCGGGACTTCAAATCCCGTCATCCAATGCGGGGTGAAGTTGAAGGGCTCGAGTACCTGCGTCACGAATCTATCTCCATTGTTTTGTTTATAAATAAACACTGGTTAGCGCAGTTTACGTTTACATTTACTTTATCAGCAGGCGCTTTTATTCGAAGCGATTACAACAGAGGGCAACATAGCCGGAGGACTGTTTGGGGACAAGTGTTCAAAACTGATCGTCACAAGTGAAGACGTCAGAATAAAATACTGGCTGGTTGCAAAAACTGCTTTACAGTTAGACATTCACCAAACAATATTCTTCAAAGGCTGTTTAAACACATTGAGGGAGTCAGAATTTCAAATGGAGTTGGGCAGAATATGAAAATATACGCGATTCATCATGGGTGACAGGGCCTTCAGCTGTATAGCGCCCAGACTCTGGAATGACCTACCGAAATGAATTAGAGCAACAGACTCCATGAATTCTTTTAAAAAAACAACTCAAAACTCATCTGTTCAGGAAGGCTTTTAGCTCAACCTGACTTTATTACCCTTCTTTAAGTTTACTTCTATTGTCAAGATGCTCATGTAACCTGTGTGTGTGTGTGCGCTAGACCATCAATTATGTTGTCTGTTAGGCTTTTTTTCTCTGAATTTACTATCTTACTCTTCTTTATTTATTTGGTTTTGTACAATGCTATACAGTATACTGTATACCCTGCCGTTCTTTCTTAAACAGTTTAATTACTACTCTCATCCTTCTTGATCTGAGTGCGGCCTTTGATACGATTTGTCATACCACTCTCCTTAATAGATTATCTTTGATTGGAATTACCCACACTCCACTTGATTGGTTCAGATCCTACCTCTCAGGCCGCACTCAGTTCATTCAGCTTAAAACTTTCACATCCCAGCCCACCACTGCTACTTCAGGTGTTCCCCAGGGCTCTGTCCTGGGGCCTCTTCTTTTTATTCTTTACCTTCTTCCCCTTGGCAATATCTTTCATAAATATAACCCAGCTCTACCTTGCTAGTAAACCCATCTCTTCCTTTCCACCATCTTCGCTTATTGACTGTATTGCTGAAATTAAATCCTGGCTTTCTTCGAATTTTCTTAAATTAAACAGTGACAAAACTGAGGTTCTCCTCATTGGCTCAAAATCATCATTATCCAAAGCCGATAATCTTTCTCTTGTGATTGGTAACTCCTTTGTTTTCCCATCACCTCAGGCTAAGAGTCTGGTTGTCATCCTTGACAGTACTCGATCTTTCCAGTCTCACGTTAATAACATCACCAGGTCTGCTTATTTCCACTTACGTAATATTAATGGCATCCGCCCCTCCCTCACTCCCCATACCACTGCCGTTCTTGTTCACAGTCTTGTTACTTCTCGTCTGGACTACTGCAATTCACTCCTCTTTGGTCTCTCTAATAAATCTCTTCATAAGCTTCAGCTAGTGCAGAATTCTGCAGCTCGCATCATTACTCCAACCCGTCTATTCACTATATTACACCGGTCTTGCAGCAGCTTCATTGGCAACCAATTAAGTTTTGAATTGATTTTAAAATTCTGCTATTAACATTTAAGGCCATTCATAACCTCGCCCCTCCATATCTGTCTGACCTTCATTTTGCCATTCCCTCCTGTAACCTTAGATCGTCTTCCTCCATCCATCTGACCGTCCCTCTCGCCCGTCTAACCTCCATGGGGAGCTGAGCATTCAGCTGTTCTGCTCCCAAGCTCTGAAATTCATTACCTACTGAGCTCAGAAATATCGAATCATTTTCAACCTTTAAATGTAAACTTAAAACGCATCTGTTTAAAATGGCTTTTTCTTTATGATTACAGTGGCTTTGTTTGGTTTTAATTTTTATATCTTCTGTTTTTTTCTGATGTTTTAAGTTGTTTATAATGTGTCTTTTTAATCATTTATTGTTTGTTCGGTGTCCTTGAGTTCTCAGAAAGGTGCCTTGTATAAATAAAATGTATTATTATTATCATTATTATTAAACTCTGTGAAGTGCCTTGAGCATGGGAAAGGCGCTATATAAATAAAATGTAGTAGTATTATTATTATTAGACCTGAGTGCTGTAGAAGGAGAATAGGGCAGCACAGGTATCTCCATATATATTTAGGTGCTGACCTATAGGCTCCTCTGCAAGAAAGCATTAAGGATTTGATCTCAATATGTGCTGCTACAGGGAGTCAATGTACTGATCTGAAAAGAAGAATGACATTTGGTTGGACACCCAATGTGCCACTGCAGTTGTTTGGTGACATATGGCAGGACTCCTGCCAGCAGAGAATTTTTGTAGTCCAAACGTGACAAGACCAAAGTCTGGATCAGGGGTTGTGCAGCATACTCTTGTCAGATAACGGTCTGATCTTGCGGATGTAGTGAATCTGCAAGACACAGAAACCCTAGCCATATGGTCCTTGAAGGACAGTTGGTCAGCGATCACCACGCTAAGATTGTGTACATACATGGCAGGTGTTAGTAATAAAGGGCCAAAGTAAAGAGAGATGGTGTGCTGAATAGATGGAGGGATAACAAGACGGTCCAGTTTAGTCGGGTTGAGTTGGAGATGGTGTTTCATCATTCAGGTTGCAATATCAGTGAGAAGCTGACTCCTGAAGCTATGCAAAGGAAAGCAATCAAGTGCATTCCAGGACTTAAAGACAATGTCATACTCCTACAGACTCGAAGAATTAAACCTGTTTGGTCTCAGGCAGAGGACACCATGGGGGAACCTAATCCAGGTTTACAAAATTCTCAAGGTCATTGATTACGTCTTTCAACAGTGAATTACATACTCGAGGACACCAATGGAAATTTAGGGGAACTGCATTTATGACTGAACCCAGGAAGCCCTTATTTATTCAAAGAGTTGTGGGAATCTGGAACAACTACCTGGTCATGTAGTTGAAGCAAAACTCTTGACAACCTTTAAGAAGTATCTGGATGAGATACTGTGACATCTTTGCTATTAGCTGAACAAGTTAACTTAATGATCTGAATGGTCTCCTCTTGTTTGTCAAATTTCTTAATGTTCTTGTACCGTGTGGTCCTCTGGAGGAAATGACAAGTACAGCTGAGTATCATTGGCATAGCACTGATAAGAAAGAACATGGGACAGGGTGATAGGGCCTAATGAGGAGGTATATATTTAGAGAGAAGAGGACAGAGCCCAGTGCTGATTCTTGCGGGGAACCCCCCCGGTACACCCTTGACATCACTCCTTGCCAGGACACATGTTAGGATCTGCCCAAGAAGTCGGTCTCAGACCAGCTGAGGGTAGTAGTCCCAGTGATGGAAAAGAGGGTGTGGTTGTTGACTCTGCTGAAGGCAGATGAGAGATTTAGCAGGATGAGGACAGATGCCATCTTGGTATGTCTAGCCAGTTGTAATGCATCAACTGCAGTGAGTAGAGCTGTCAAGGTGGAATGGCCTTTCTTAAAGCCAGACTGATAAGGATCGAGCAGTCTGTTGTCTAGAAGAAATGAAGAGACTTGGAGACCGCACGTTGCAATGTTCTGAAAAGAAAGGAGAGTAGAGAGACTGGTCTGTAATCACCTACTTGAGATGAGTTGCATGTGACATTCTTTAGACAGGGACTTATTAGGGCCTGGCTGAACAATGTAGGAAAAGTGCCTGTGCTGAGTTAGGTGTTGATGACATGTGTAACTGCAGAAATGATTGAGGGAGAGAGGGGATAGGGTCAAGTGGACAGGTAGTGGGGTGATTAGAGAGGAGGTTGGACACATCAAGAGTGAGTGGAAAGAGGTGAATGTTGTTATGTTTTCAGGAGGAAGCAGACCAACTGGCAGGAGTGAGGTGAATTGACTGCTGATATTGCTGAAAACGTGCAATATACATCCAGGTGAAAAGATCCAAATACTTGGCCTGTTCACTACCAGCGTTTTTTTTTTTCTCTTGGTATACTCTGGTTTTCTCTCCCACTTCACAAAGACTCAGTGAATCGATGATTCTAAACTGGCCTGGCGTGGATGTGCCAGAATGCTTCCTGTGGTAGACTGGCATGCCGTCAATTGTCAGTTACTAACTGGCTTTTGTTAGTTCAGGCTAAATGCAATCCTAGGCAAGCTATGTGGGTTTAAAAATGGATGGACGTGGGATGTTTATTATGTGGATATTATCTTGAAAATACTCATATTTAAAAATAATGGAAAATCATCGAAATATTCAAGATACAGTCCTATCAAAAATGCAAAAAATAGCGAAACAATGTGATATATGTAAATTCGTAAACAAATATTTATAGTCTGAAGCTTATGAGATAATTTTTTTGTTTTTTTTAACCTTGATAACCAGTATAAATGCAAATCAGTGTAATGTGCATATTATTATGACAAGGAAAACTCATTTCAGCAATTCAAACACTGGCTTGGTTGGTCTGCAAAAATTTCTTGATCTTCAGTCATCTTCAGTTCTATGTCAGATTAGGATTGTGCAGAATCACTTAATTACATTTTTGTGTTTGAGCAATAGTTAAATTTGTTGTGAAGGCTATGCTGAAATTTCAGACTTATCATAATGTTCTGAGCTGTCTTAAAATTCTCCGTGGGGTTTAGAGAAACATTACATATTATTGACATTAAACAATGGAGTAAAACTGAAACCTTCCCCTTAAGTAATAAAGTGTTTAGAATTTAGGCTTTTTCAGCAAATGTGAGTGTTGTCAGCTTAGAAACTGATGAGACCCTAGATTTGCAAAGCTGCTTCATTGGCTGTTTGTTCTCACAGGTATCCTGCAATATTCTGATGACACGGCCATGACACGCTGTGTTGTACAGTCTCTTCTTTCCCGCTCTGACTTTGATGATATTGATATGGCAAGAAGGTAAGGCCAGCAAAAGAAAGAAAACCTCCATCTTTTCATGTTTCAGCCTCTCGCCGAATAGGTGTCCATGATAAAATATTCATTTCTTGTTTATCAGGTTTGCAGAAGAATATCGGCGTTCTCCTCACAGGGGCTATGGGGCTGGAGTCATTCGTGTTTTTAAGAAGCTATTGAACCCCAAATGTTCAGATGTTTTCCAGCCGGCACGGGAACAGTTTAACGGAAAGGGCTCCTTTGGCAATGGAGGTGCTATGAGGGCAGCTCCATTCGCACTTGCCTATCCTGATATCCAAGACGTCAAGAAGGTAGCAACATAATTAAACTGTGTGAAGCATGAAAAAAAATGAACGCAATGTACAGTAACAACAACAACAACATTTATTTATATAGCACATTTTCATACAAAAAAATTTAGCTCAAAGTGCTTTACATAATAAAGAATCGAAGAATAAAAGACACAGTAAGAAAATAAAATAAGTCAACATTAATTAACATAGAATAAGAGTAAGGTCCGATGGCCAGGGTGGACAGAAAAAACAAAAAAAAACTCCAGACGGCTGGAGAAAAAAATAAAATCTGTAGGGATTCCAGACCATGAGACCGCCCAGTCCCCTCTGGGCATTCTACCTGACATAAATGAAACAGTCCTCATTGTATTTAGGGTACTCATGGAAGGACTTGTTGATGATGGTCTCGTAGACTTCTGGCTTTTAGTCCATCAATGTTGGAGCATCATGATGCTTACACCACCACCACAAAGAAACCGGAAAAAGAAACAGAAGAGAGAGTAGGAGTCAGTACGGATTTTAGAGCCACCATGAATAGTTATTATGATGAATTGAACATACAGAGTATCAGGATTACGTTAAAGTGAAGTTATGAGAAGGCCTTGTTAAAGTAATGTGTTTTCAGCAGTGTTTTAAAGTGCTCTACTGTATTAGCCTGGCGAATTCCTATTGGCAGGCTATTCCAGATTTTAGGTGCAGAACAGCAGAAGGCCGCCTCACCACTTCTTTTAAGTTTAGCTTTTGGAATTATAAGGAGACACTCATTTGAGGATCTAAGGTTACGATTTGGAATATAAGGTGTCAGACATTCCGATATATAAGATGGAGCGAGATTATTTAAGGCTTTATAAACCATAAGCAGAATTTTAAAGTCAATTCTGAAAGACACAGGTAACCAGTGTAGTGGCATCAAAACTGTAGAAATGTGTTCGTATTTTCTTTTCCTAGTTAGGATTCTAGCAGCTACATTCTGCACTCGTTGCAAATGATTTATGTCTTTTTTGGGTAGTTCTGAGAGGAGTGCGTTACAGTAATCTAAGCGACTGAAAACAGAAGCGTGAATTAATTTCTCAGCATCTTTCAATGATATAAGAGGTCTAACTTTTGCTATGTTTCTTAAGTGAAAAAATGCTGTCCTAGCGGTCTGATGAATATGCGATTTAAAATTCAGGTTACAGTCAACAGTTACCCCTAAGTTTTTTACTTCCGTCTTAACTTTTAATCCTAATGCATCAAGTTTATTTCTGATAACCTCATTGAATCCATTATTGCCAATAACTAAAATTTCAGTTTTCTCTTTATTTAGCTTGAGAAAGTTACTATTCATCCATTCAGAAATACCAGTAAGACATTGTGTTAGTGAATAGAGAGAGTCGGTGTCATCAGATGCTATTGATAAGTACAGCTGTGTGTCATCAGCATAGCTGTGGTAACTCAAAGCACATGCTCAAAGTATGTATGCTTTGTTTCTGTAGGGTCACCTGAAACTGTTCAGTACACAATACTGAGAGCAGCATTGTACGTATGCTTATTCCACACCACAACAAGCTGCGCAATCATCATCTTATGACTTCAGTAACAAAAAGAAATTGAATCAGCTTGTCTGAAATGCTATTGTAGAAAATGAGTCTTCTTGGGTCTGGCCGGCTTTCTTTTATGTCACAATAAATTTAGGGTTTTTGAAAAGGCATTCCTAAGATTTCAAAGCTTGATTATTCAGGAAATCTGAGATAAGTAACAATTTTAATAATAAAATGTGTATTTGTCTTGAGAGATTCTAATATTGCAGTAGTATTAGTTAAATTGTGGCGTTCATGTGTGATTGCTTAACACCAGAGGAGGAACAGACAGGTGTGAAGTGACTTGGAAACAAAGTAAAGCATTATCAGAAAATGATTGCATTTTTGATGAAGGGGCTACTCTCTGCCCACCCAGATGGCATACAACATTCATACCTCCCCAAAATGTGTGTAATTGTAAATGTTGTTGAAATCGAGACCTATTAAGATATTTTATGAAATTCCTCAGTAGAACTCTTAGGCAAATTAAAATGCTGGGACTGCACAATGCCGGTATTGGTGGGACCATATGAGCTTAACTGCCATCCTGTAGTTGAAATGTGTAGTGATTTGTGTATTTTAGAGTCCATCCTGCCATTGTGTCATTTTGTAGAATCTCCATTCTGTAGCATGAGCTGTATTGACTATGCCAAGGTTAAAATGAAATGGCTTTTTGTGCATTTGCTTCGCAGCTTTTAATACTAATTTTGTTATTTTGATTTAAACAAATGTATATGTTTTTATGGATTTGGTGTTTTTGTGAAGTGCTCTGTAACCTTTGAAATTAGAGTGACATAAGCAATGAGCTTAATGTTCTTAAATTTTTCTTTAAAAAAAAAAGAGAAACGGGAAACAAAACTTTTAGTTTAGTGTTTTTAACAAGCAATGACACTTTAACACCATTACCCTTACTTCCCCCATGACCTTGTATGTGATTATTTTTGTAGTCTCATCATACAATGGAGTAGTAGCTGGATTAACTGATTGAGCGCTAGAAGCCTGTTGAATAATTAGAGAAAGAGACGATTATTTTAATTTGTTGAATAAATCTGGTGAAGTCCATGTAAAGAGAAACATTTCCTCGCAGATATTTATAGATATTTTTTTTTTCTTTGAATTAATTGACAGCAGAGCAGGATATCCTGCCATATAAGAATGATGCTGGCAGTGTTGTGGTCTCTGTGGTCATTTATCCAGTTAGAAAATGAAGGATATTTGCAGAGTTGCATTGCAGAAGGATGTTCTGTCAGCAAATATGCTCAGATAATACGGATATTGTGCTTCCTTTCACTTATGTGACAGCATTAGTTCCAAGGATTTGCTTTTCAAAGTGCTTTTAACTCTATTTTGTTTTTCATGGTAAGAAGTTGGATAGATGCTGCTTAAACATTTAGCATGGCAGAATATAGCTGTGTTTCTGCTAAGCTTATTTCTAATATTCAAAAATCCAGCTTGTTTGATGTTTGTAGGAGCCATTCAGATAGAGGACAGAGATATTATTATTACTGGCTTACTGCACATTATTACCAATATAAAGTTTGCCAGGTTTTGTCATCGATGTATAATTCTGCATATATATATATATATATATATATATATATATATATATATATATATATACTCTGAAACTTTTTTCAGTTTAAGTTTTAGTTGAACTAATAGTGTAAGTTATTATTTATATACATTCATTCAGCCATTTCCTTCACTTGCTTATCTAGGGCAGGTTTGCGGTGACGTTGGAGCCTATCCCAGCAATCACCAGGTGCAAGGCAGGAGCAACGTCTGGACAGGGTGCCAGCCCACTGCATGGTGAACACACAAACACACACACTTGCACCAGGGTCCAGTTTACTAACGGCAGTTCACCTAACCTGCATGTTTTTGGACTGTATTAGAAACCCAAGTGAACACATAGGGCACCCAGCATACAAAACTCAGCCAAAAGTACAAAATTAAAGATGTTAGTCTTTCTTCTTTTTATAGAACCAATTTTGTAAACGTTTTGTGAACTTGACTTTGGGGGCCAGTGTTACCTGGGATAGCCTACAATGGCTTGCCATTAATGGGACAAAGAGAGGCATTTAAAACGTCACAAGAACAGTATTTAATAGACATTGTCTATATATAAATTTCAATTTTGCTTTTGCCCATCATTTCTAATTGCCATCTGCTATTTGAAAACCATAGGTGTTTTTACGAGGGCAAAGAGTTCCAACACTGTTTTTTATAAGTGCATTCTCATTTAACCTATTTATGACTTGAGTGAATAAATGGAGAGTTAACTGTGCTGGAAAAAGTGAGTCACCACTAAAGGACTAACCACATAAAGAGATCCAACTGGAAGCAATCTAACCTCTTCTTTCATTCCTAGTATGCCAGGCGATGTGCGCAGCTGACTCACGCTTCCTCTTTTGGCTACAACGGAGCCGTCCTTCAAGCCCTGGCTGTACACCTTGCTCTCCAGGGCGTCATGTGTTGTAGCGAGTTCTTGGAAGTTCTTATTCAAGAAATGGAAGTTGTGGAGGGAGAACAAAAGTCACTGAGTGATGCTCGTGAGTGAGTATAACCTAGGATAGACTCACCAGAAGACTGTATTTGCAGTTCATGATGCTAAGCAAAGCCACGCGTGGTATGATAATACACAATTGTACTGTTTTTTTTTTAAGGCTCAAAGAAGCAGATTATCCTTTTTCAAATCGGCTGAGGAAAGTGAAAGAATTTCTTCAGAGGAACTCTGTAGCAATGGAGGAGGTGGTCAGTGAACTTGGTGAGTGATGTTGAAGTGCTGGTGACTGGACAAAATCTGCTGAACAGAGGGTTTGGTAATAATCATCTAAAATCATGAATAGGGTTATCGGGTATAATGAAATAAAATCTAGGAAGATCTGGTAGCTGTCATCAACCAGTCATTATTTATACTGTACTTTTAATAAGTTGTGATGCCACAGGATACAAAGCAAACACAATTAACAGTGGGAATTACAGGATAATCAAAATGAACTACTGAGATACATGGAAGGGTCTGCACAAATCCTGGCATTAGGTTGAAGAAACTAACAAAACGTTGTGGCATCAGATTTTTCTTCCAACTAAAGTGTTTTTTAATTGGACTTCTGGTCTAATTAGGCAAGTTGTTCCTACCCAGTTTCTGTGTTTTGGAGTCAATGTAAAAATTATAAAACTATATTTGGAAAATTTGATCACTACAGTGGACCAAGCATTTATGTATATCAAATAGGGATCATTTTAAGATTTTCATCATCATAATCATGATTTTCAGTCTACTTTTCCAAGTGTTCTAGTTATTTAATCTTTTAATTGCTAATGAGTATGTTAATGGGTCTAATGCTGAAGTACTTGCTGCTTTTCAGCATTCAGTGTCACTGGCATGGGTATCTGCTCCACTTTTTGTTATTTGTCACTACTAGGATACAGTTAATCAGAGCTTGAAGTAGGCCGGTATGCACCCATCTCACTGGTGCAAGTTGCGATCCAACAGCTAACCGTGTATGAGCGTACAACTTCTCTCCCCACAACTAATTCAAACAAGTGTCAGTGATTAGCACCATTTAAAACTCCAAAGCCACACTCTGTGACTGAAATTAAATATACTGCATTGCTTTAAACTTAAAGGGAACAGCCACTCAGTGCTCTTTGATCAGCATTGATAGAAATGCGCACTCTGAAACACCAAGAGACCCAAAGCTCATCGACTGAGCTCGAAGCTCAGCCTTACATAAAGTTCTGCCACTTTTGTGTACCCCCTCCAGGAACTGCAGTTAAGAATGCAAACTTCACAGAGAAAAAGGCAAATGAATCGGAAAGCATCAAAAGAGAGTTAAGCATTGAAAACTATAGTAAAAATGCAAATATTAGTAATGTCTTGTAAATGTAAAAATCACACTGCTGTGCTTTTTGGAATGCAGAATAACAGAACAAATCACCTCATTAAATGAGATCATGTAGAGGTAAATGGACTCACTGATTGTGGTACTGATTGAAATGAAACCTTCAGCCACTGGAGGTCCCCAGGACCGAGTATGAGAACCACTCTTTCAATTTAAAAGACAGCACAGTACAGTAGGTACAAAAGATTGTTCTAAAATTAAAAAAAAAACCATAGATACCAGGTCTAAACTACAAAAAATAAAGGTGTATTTTCAGTGGTGCCCCCCAGAAAGTCTTAGAATGAGAGAGAGTGTGATGGAGTACAGTAGGAATCACAATGGGTGTTAGACTTTAGCCACACAGTTTGTGTTGCAGAGTTATCTTGTTCAGTTGGGGAAGGGATAACCGTATGGTGCCAGGAGTGAAGAAGAGGAAGTGTGTGGCATCACTTGAGATTAAGTGGATGATAGTGATCAACTAAATTTCATTCTTAGTTATGAAAAGTTTCTTAAATTTATTCCTGTCTGAATTCATTAGCTCAATAGTCTCAAACGTTTGTAGAGGTTAAATATCTAAATTTTTTTCAAGGTTTGCTTCTTGTACATTAGTGTTACCCATCTTGTATAGAATGTTAATATAGACAGGAATTATGAGGCTGTGATACAAAATGTGATAACTTTTCAGGAAATGCCACTCAGTAACTGTGCGTAAACTGTTTCAAAGTACCTTACTACCACCTGCAAGTCTGTTATCGACAGTAGCGGCTCTCCATTATCCAAGCCAGAAGTTCTTGTATGTGTTTATTTTTTGGGGGGGTTGTTTGGGTTGATGTTTGTTAAATGTCTGTCTATAATAATTTTATTGGAATAGAACATTCATTTGTTTAGGCTTATATATAGTGTATCCTCTTTGAAAGTATGATGTTAACAAGCAATATTCAGACAGTAGGGGGTGATAGTCTCTCTGACTTTAATAGCATTCTGAACACAACTGGGTTTCAGCTGCTTCTTCTTCCTGTTTTCTCAGGAAATGGTATTGCTGCTCTTCATTCAGTCCCTACAGCCATCTTTTGCTTCCTGCATTGCCTGGAGCCACTCCCTGAACTACCACCTCACTATAATGGCCTTCAGAGAACAATTGCATATAGCCTGGCATTGGGTGGGGACACTGACACCATTGCCACCATGGCAGCAGCTATTGCAGGGGCACATTATGGAATAGAACAAGTGCCAGATGACTGGAAAAATTGTTGTGAAGGTTTTGAAGAAACGGAGCATTGGGCAGAGAGGCTATATGACCTCTATCAGTTTCGGGCCCAGGGAGGACCTTTAATGAGAGACCACAATGACAAGTGTTTGGAGGGGGCAGCAAATGAAGGAGCACATTGAAAGTTAACAAGAAATAAGTGACTAAAGGACAGTCCCCCGCACCCTCCAGGCAGAGATATGATTCGTATGTATGTTCACGTGTCCTTGCAAGATGGTGTCCCTAAGTATGTGTTTTACTTCAGTGTAAAATCTTACAAAGAGTAATGCTAACCTTATTTACAGTTCAGAGGGTTTAGGCCTGGCTTTGTGTTTTGCATGACATGGTGTGCATCACAAGTGCTTGTGGTCTACTGAATTTTCCTTTTTTTTAAGACGTGGCATAACAGTAGCATTCTTCTAATGAGATGAGCTTTATGAAAACACAAGTCTTTTGAAAAAAATATTCCTATGTGCTACAGCTCCTTGTCTGTTGCTTCCATTTTGGGAATCCCTGTGATCAGGTACCCACCTCAGACTTTCCTATGAACCCCATAGTGGTTATGAGATATGGTGGATAGTAATACATATAGGGTGCTGCAGTAGAGTGGGGAAGGCATTGTACCACATGTACTGGGAGAATAAGGTGGTCGTCTGAAAAAGAGAGATTCTTAGTAATTATTCTTTTGCAACCAAATTTGTGCTAATTAAAATGAATCTTATTAAATAATGATTTACTTTGTTTTCATGTATTTTTGCAATATCTTTCCAGTATTCATTCATTATTCTTTTGTTGTTTCCCTTGATCCATATATTGTACTCTTGCCCAATTCATTACTTTTACAGAGGGCATATATAATTGTGAATCAATATCTAATTACCTAAATTCTACTTCATTTTAAATAAAAACTACACTTGGTGCTGATTTTGCACTGTAAAGTCTTATATCTTCTCATATATAGTCATGTGAGATGTCTTTCTTTTTTAATATATTTGGATATAAATTTTGACCTTCATTTCTAGTGCATCTTGTAATTGAAAAAAATAATGAAGATTTGACTTTGCAATAATGTATTCAGTGAAAAATGAACAAGTATGTCATATCTATGTGGAAAAATTATGTCCACCCTTGACTCTGTACATTCACATTACAATGCTGAAGTGACTCAGATCCGATTACTTGCCTTAACATGATACAAATCTAATGTTTTCAGGGCTGTGTGGACACAGAAATCTAATCTTTTCAAATCAGATTTGAATCATTTTAATATGTGGTCCTAGATCGGATATGTATACTCTGTGGCCATGCAACATGAATGGTCAGATCAGAGTTCATGTGTTTTTGCCTGTATGCATGGGCAGATTGCTGTGGTCATCAGACAGCACAGCAAAACATAATCGAGAAATCCATTGACAATAGTTACGCTCCTACAATTGCTGGCTTCTTACTCGCATCCATGCATCTCTTTAATACAGTAATGTCTGCAAAAATAGCAAAAGCTAGCTCTCTGTCTTTTTTCCACCTTCTTGACTTAATCATGTACAGTGGGCTTACTGTTTTTCATCCTCCAGAGCAAAATGTGATGCATACACTAGTTGCTAGAGCATTCATTTTGTCATCTTCAATACCACAAGTCGTCTCGCCAAGCAAATTCAATCTGAGCAAAAAAATCAGAATTGAGCAATGAGGCTTGTAATGTGAATGTAACACAATAGCTGGTAATGCCTCCTCAGGCAGTCATTTCCTATAACTGGCAGTGTCTGACATTGGGAGAAAGTTTTACCACTCCTCCAGGCAGAATTCTTTTGTGTGTGATGTTTGAGGGGTGTCTTGAGAGCACAGCCCATTACAAAACACGTCCCTGAAAACATATCGCTGGAATTCAGGTAAGAGCTTTGACTTGGCAATTCCAGGACCCTCCATTTCTTTCTTTTAAGCCATTATTTGGTGGATTTACTGGTATGTTGAGTCATTGTCATGCTGCAAGGTCCACTTTGTGATTGAGCAGCAGTCTTTTAACAGGTGGTCTCGCACTATCATCAAGTACTTCAATGGTGAGCTGCCCTGACCTTGATGCAACAAAGCAGCCCCAAGCCATAACTTTTCACCACTATGTTCTACAGTTGCAATCAGTTTCTTCCAGTCAAATGCCAAATAAAATTGTTGCCTTGTTTTTTCAGAGCACATTGTTCCAGAAGTCCTGATCTTTACCTTAGACATTCATGGACAAGCTTTAGTCTTGCCCTGATGTTCATTTTAGAAAGAAAGTGTTTCCTCCTGGCACACCTTGCATGTTAATCAAATTTGTGCAGCCTCCAACCAAGAGTACACTTAGTTGTGCACTTTGACATTAGCAGTGGCAAGAGCTTTGTGTAGGTCCCGTGTTGAAATTCTGGGGTTCTCAGAGACTTCTTCCAGCATCTCACATTCTGCTCATGGGCTGAACATACTGGGGTGGCCTAGCCCGGACAAATTAGCAGTTGTCTGAAATCTTTCTGCTTGTAGATGAACTTCCAGACAGTGAAATGGTTGATTTTCAGTTTGGAGATCTTTTTACAAAACTCTTAAGAATCCCTAACCTTTTTTTGGAAGACCTTGGAAAATACAATTTCGATCTCTGCATACTGATAATGCAAACTTCAACTACAAAGAGCAAACCAAACTAAATTTCTGACATTTAAATTAGATGGGTTTCTAGATTGTCTCGAATGATGTTCTAATCATTTGCACCCCATTCTAATTTGAGATATTTCTGGTAGTGATAATTGGAGGGGTGAGCTTACTTTTTCCATTTGTGAAATTTGCATTACTGTTAATTTAAATTTTACAATTGACTACAAAATGTTAATGCAGAATGATGTTTGTTATATTGTATCATGATTATCCATAGAAACTGTTTAAATGAACGTTGACTCTTGATATGTCCACATGTGTTAAAAAAAGATAACATGGGTTGTACTTGCATTTTCACATGATTGTACACCTTTTAACTCAACAGTAGACTAACAACTTTTTTATTGTGTCAACATTAACTATTTTCTAATTATGTTTTAATAATTGCAGTAGGGTTTGATTAATATTAGGTTTCTGTGGTTGGACAATGGAGCAGCTAATAAATCTGCAGGCTTAATATAATAATTGCATTTTAAGAGCAACAAGTCTCTGACTAAATCAGATTAAAATATGGTAATATGATTTTGGTTCATTTGTTGTATGTCAAATGCAATTTCTTAGTAGCTCCATGTTTGTCTTTTTTGCATTTAATTATTTTTTACAGTGATCATTCTCTCCATGTTCTTGTACATTTCTCCATTTTCCTTTCACAGCTTATTGCTTTATTTATGCTGACCCTAATTTGTGTGGTTAAGGTGCAAAGAGTGCATCGCCAATCCATGGATGGTTCCTTACACCCACTGTTGCTAAGGCAGGCTCAGCAACCTGTAGAGAAAATTTAGGGGTATAAAATGGGCAGATAAACCTCTTTTATTTTACAGGTTAAATCACTATTAACTTCTCCATAACAACTTCTTCAAAGTATTACAAATAAAGGCTTTATAAACTTTTAGTAAATATTTTATTAATAATCGTTTACTTTGTACAGTTCTCCGTTTATATTTGCAGATTTGTATTGCAATGACTGGCTAGGACGGACCACCTAGCATTGCGCAACACCTGTTGTAGCACAATGAACACGTTCCCAATGTGGAACTGTATCGTGCAGAGGGTCACAGCCATAAGCCCTCTGCGATTTGTTGGTACCAGTTCGACTCCGTGGACCCCAGTTTGAACACTTGCACACAAAAGACGCGAATCACTCGCAGGACCTTTCAGAACGGGAAACATCAAGTTCAAGCCCGCACGCACAGAGCATGCGCCACACGCGTGGAGCCTCTTGCGCCGCCTGTCCTTATAAGGCGAAGGAATGGCTAGCCGGGCGGAAGCGTGGCGCGCGCTGGCGGCTGGGAGTTTCTTCCAGGAAGAGTGAGAAACCAGGGCGGAGGGTGCAGGTGAGTGCTTTCGGTGTTGAATATTCGCTACCTTGATTCTGAGCCCAGTGAACTTGATGTGATGCCTATATTAAGCAGAAATAGAGTGCTGTAGCGCGATTGTTCGCTGCTCCTCGAGTGTTGTTAGCGGGTAGTACTTTAGAGCCGCTTGGGTTCAGTGGACTGGACCCAGATTTATGGGCTCGATGATGCAGGCGTGTCCAAGGCGAGCATGTCCCCGTCCTAACCTTTGTGAATACCATCTTAAATTGAACGGCAAATCCCATTAGGTGGCGTTTGACTGAGATTAAGGTCCTTCACTAAACTCCTGGCGTCACTTGCTGACCCACTTTGCCAGAATCGGCACAACGGTGCAAGGCCTGATAGCTACGCTGTGGGTGTCGCCACAGGTACGGTCCTGCCAGGGCTTTTTTTTTTTTTTAAATCTTCCAGGGGTTCATCACTCTGACAGCCCCAGCGTGGGAAGCATTTCTGGTTGGCCTTAGTCGGAAGGGGATTCCGGAAACTTTCTTTTGTTTTTTTTTTTTTTTTTGTAGATTTTTCTGATGTTTTAAGGCCGAATCTGGGGAGCAAACGGGTAGCTCGCTGGTTTTGGAAATGGGCGGGGCTCTTCCCTCCCTTTGAGGAAATGCCCATTGTTACTGTTTTGACCCGAATTGTTCCGCTTTTCTGTAGGGCGCAATGATGTCCGCTCGCTACATGACAGATCGTGTTCAAGTGCATCATTAAGTTCGTGAAGTGACTACGTTGACCCTTGGCGTTAAGGGGAGAATGACCATCTGTTTTGGTTGATTAAGCGTGACTAGACTGTCGGCAGCCAGTCTTTTAAAGTTGACTGTCATATTTTTCTCCCTCGGGTGTTCACGATTGTCTCGAAATAATGGAAATAAAATCAGTTTCTAATGTTTGAGCTTTGTTTCTAGCTGTTCACAAATTCAATGTCTTTATTTCTATTATTTTAAATAAGTTGGAGATTTCTGCCCGGGGAGTGTTTTCTTTCTGTCACCCGATCTTCCTTCCATCTGAATGTGCAAATGAGTCAAATGTGTCTGGTTCGAATTATTTTAGTGCTTGTTTGTACTGAGGTTTTGTGCATTCTACATTCCTTAGAAGTGATGATGGCTCAGTAAAGCCAGCGTCTGGTTAAAACAGAATTGGGGATTTGCCTTAATGACGTTTTGATTAGTTGCCTTCTTGCAATTGTGTGTTTTTTTTTTTTTTGTTTTTTTTTTTTAAAGAGATATGGTCAGTGACTGTGTATTGCAGGTTTATGTCTCGAGTTAATTGTTGCTCAGATACATTCGATTTTTATTACCCTACACAGGACGAATGGGGTAAAAAAAGGATAGTCGGCAACAACTGAACAATACTTTTTTTTTCTTAATCCTATGGCGTTGTATTTTAAAATCATTGAAATTTATGCCCACCCTGTTTATTGAACTGCCCATGCTGGAACTGGACTTACATTTTATTGTTGTAGAATTCTGTCAACCCAGCATGTGCTGCTGCTTGCATATTAGAGAGTCTTCTGCACATGTATTTCATGCATCATTTTCAGCAATTTATACTATTAGCAGTTAAGTTCTGACATCATCCTAGTATAGTTACAAACAATAAAAATGACTGGAAACACTTAGGCGATTGCATGGGGGGTTATTTTGGGACATGATGTTGCTGCCTTTTTTTATATACAGATGTTTTTGCAGGTTTTTTGTTTTAGGTTTGAAAGCTGCCCTGAGCGTAGGCTTTTTAATTAGGTGTTTTGCACTGTACATATATAGACTAGTTGTTTTGTGTGTTTTTTTTTTTTTGTTGTTTTTTTTTTTAAGGAAAAGAAAACCCAAAATCTATGCAACATATGTGTAAGGTTTTTGCCAGTCCTCTAAACCTTTCTCAGATCTGCATGTTAGACTTACTTGTACTTGCGTTTTGTTCAGTGACCTCCTAAGACAGCAATAGAGTTGCAAGTGTATTCGTTTCGGTGGACTTTGCACTAACTGTTGGCGCACCACTCCTTCCAATCTAAGGGCTTAATATGTTTATCATATTTTCATTTCAATAATCAGCAACTAGGTAAAGGCCACTTTAATGGCATTGCCCTGTATGACAATGCCATGTTTGAGGGAAAAATACCAGTCTATCTGCACAAATGGTAGTACTGAATTCAAGTTAGTGTTTGTGCAGTTGTCTAGCTTTTTGTTTGACCAACCAAAATTGATCCTGTATGAGTATGTCCTGTAGTGGACAGGTGTTTACGTTCAGAGATGGTTTCTGTCTTGCATTCAGTACTCCCAGCAGATGCTTTCTCTACGGGGTGACCCTGTAATGGGTAAAGTGTATATCTGTCCTTTTTTTCTGAAGACAACCATGCTCGTGCCATTAGGAAATATGCTATTGAGTAAGAGGACTTTTTATCCGTGTTGTAGCAGTTTTGGATTTATTTGGAAGGAGAGTCAGGTTTCAAAAAAAAACCAGTACTCCTATTTCTGTTTTTAACTTGGATGTAGTGTTCTGTCTTTTAGATTTGTTGATCAGCTCACCTAATAAATTAAATCTTTCCATCTTCAAGAGCTCACTGTGAACTATCAGTGGTGTTTTTCAATAAATTTTATATGAGAATTTTTTTATTGTTATGGACCACTGGATTTTGAAAATAAATACATATTGTGTTACAGTGATCTTTTTTTTATAAAAGATTAAGAGCTGAAAGGTGGTGGCAAAACATCAGTGCAGTGCTTAAAGTAAGAAACAGGTATTGCCTAAACTGTCAGCAGTTGCAAATATTCTTACTTTGCATGTGTATGGAGTTTATGAAGAAGAAAATACATTTCATGTATATTCTTCCTTGGTGTGATTCTCCATTGTTGCATATTATTAAGCAAATGGTTTAGGGGAGATGAAAAGCAGTAAGACCACATTCCAGAGCATGCTTTGGCACGTGCCGCCATTCAACAGGCAAGAACTTACAGTGGTCTGCAGTGAGTTAGGAGCTCTAGAATTCTGCAGTTTGCCAGTGCTTTGCATCACACTGCTATTGGCAAATAACCTGTGTGGTTGTTGCCAGAGATGAAGTCCTCAAGTAAAAGGAAATTTTTTTGCCGTGCAATTTTTGCGTGAGGACTTGAAGACAAAGGCTGGGATTACTATGAGCAGGTACAATTTGATTTTTAGGTTTCTGGGTCCAGTATACATTATTTGCAAGCAAAAGCATGTAATGGTGATGTGAATTTTCTGTTAAAGACAAAGATATATATATATATATATATATATATATATATATATATATATATATAACTACAGTATATAAATAGTAGTTATTCATGGTAATTTGAGCGGGGGGAAAATTTTTTATTTATTTTTTTTAAGTAGTACACATTTCCATAAATGTGTACAGGAACCTTCTTGTGGCAACATTCTGATGGGGAGAACTGTCTCCTTGTGCTGGTATAGTAGTTCTTGTGTGAAGAGCTGCATGGTCACAGGCAATTAACAATCAAGTTCATGAGGGTATTAAGTTTGTCCTGTTGTGCATGTCATATCTGTGTAGGTGTTGTGCTGTTTGTTTGACCAATCTAAAGTGACCCTGTATGAGTCTGTCCTGTAGTGGACTGGTGTTCTCTTTAGCCTTCATTTCTACCCTACATTCAGTACTTCCAGGAAAGGCACTTGCTACAGGTGAGCCAGTCGTGGGTAAAGTGTGTATTCATCCATTTTCTGAAGAGTACTTGTGCCATTAGCAAAAATGTGATTGAGTGAGAGGACGTTTAAATAAATTTTATTTATTTTTATTTGTTTGTTTTTCTACATATACACACCTTTCCTCCAAAGACAATGGCTGAACTTCAGGGATTAATTGACCGCCTTGAGCGTGCAGTGGGGGTCCTGGAAAATGTAGTGTCCAAATCAGGAGGGACTGGCTGTGGAGATCAAGGGCATTCCAAAGGTAATATTTAATATAAACACTGGATTCATTTTATGAAATGTCAGTTCTAGTCAGACACTGTCCATATTATATCCTGCATATTTGAACTAAGAACTACATTATTATAATAGATGTATTTTTTTCCCTATACAGAAACAATGGCAGTAGTAGGCCTGCATTTGTGGTGTGTGTGTGTCTTGTACTTTTGGTGTTAACTTCCTCACAGTAAATTGACTCATCTTTTTAAATGTAACTGTCCCTTTTTAGTTTCAAAATTGTATTTATTTATATATAAATCTGTGGCTGGAAAACCTTGTGTGCTACCTTAAACTGTGTTGTATTTGATGTGTTTTTACATTTTGAAACAATAAAGCAATTTTGCTGCAGCTTAAACATATAATATTTGATTAATCAAGGCAGGTATAATAAAATGATGAACAATACCGGTTTCAACAATATTTGCAAGCTTAAAGGAGTAATGTCAGAAACTGCTCTAAACTTTGTTTTACAAAATTTGTTTCGGTTGATTGTGTTTTTAATAACCCACTGACTTGCGTACTCTGAACCGATCATGAACCAGCACTTATTACGGTATTAGAAGGCTGAGTTGATTTGTTGGTCATGGTGTTTGTGTTTCTATTTATGTGTGGAGTAATGAAAGTGGAGGTTTGTGTGGTATACTACTTCTGTGTCCTTGATGTACTTCATTTAAAAGGTGAACCTTTTTTCATACTTGATATTGTTTCCTTTCCTCAGCTGTTGCTCCCTTTGTGGAGGCCTTTGATGCCTTTCTGTTGGGATCAGTGGAGCCATATTACTCCCAGAGTAAAGATATTGGAGGAGATGTTGAGAAACATGTAAGTATATCAGTTACTTTTTCAATTTTCATTATCATCCTAGAATTAAGGTTAACCCTTTGTTTTGGATTCTTCTTGCTTAAAGGCAGAGATGGTCAAGGCGGCATTTAACTTGCAGAGACAGCTGCTAGTGGTAGCATCCCAATGTCAGAAGCCTTCTGATGTAAGCATTCTCCCTGGTAGTTTGATTTATAATAGTGGTGTCTATATTCTGTCACTTTTTGCTTTGCTTTTTGCAACATCTTGGGTCTTTCTTCTTAGAGTGAGCTGGCAGTCATTCTACAGCCTATGTCTGGAAAAATTCAAGAAATTCAAGATTTCCGTGAAAAAAACCGGGGCAGTAAACAATTTAACCATCTGTCTGGTGTCAGTGAAAGTATCACAGCTCTAGGCTGGGTGACAATGGTAAGTGATTTCCAGCTATTGTAGGAGAGGAGTGGAGTGGAGTGGTGGAGGCTGGATAGCGACATTAATTTTTTTACCTATTCTCGCAGAGTCCCAAACCAGGACCATTTGTCAAAGAAATGAATGATGCAGCCATGTTCTACACAAACAGGGTCCTGAAGGATTTCAAAGACACGTGAGTTGGTGATTCCTTTTAGAAGTTAGGATTACTAGCACAGTTTTTAAAAATATTCTTGCAAATTAGCATTCAAAATCGGGATCATCTTTATTTGCAATTTCTTTTAATCAGTGCTGGGTATGAGTTTTCATCTTATGTCCTAATCAATACTAGGGTTGAAAAGCTTGGACACACCCCTCATGCTGAACTGGTTTTCATCATATTCTTCTTCCAGTCTTTTTAATGCTGTTGTACATTTTATTCTCTGATTTTAATATGTCCTCTGTACTTTAGAGATAAAAAACAAGTGGAGTGGGTGAAGACTTACCTTAACATCTGGTCGCAGCTGCAAGCCTACATAAAAGAATATCACACCACAGGGCTGTCCTGGAGCAAAACGGTAAGAATTTAGAGCCATGGCTTGATCCTTTTGTGCTTATGTACATTAAGGTTGAGTGGAGATGCACAGTAATGCCATCTTTAAGTATTGTATGCAGTACAGTCTTGTTTTTGGGTTCACTGGTTTCTATGTATGTACTATGCAAACTTCATAGATGGGGAATTGGAAAAATGCCTTTTTTCATTTAGGGATCAAAGGCTTCCCCATCATGCATCTCTTCAGCAGGAGCACCTCCTAAGCCGGGTTGTGGGGCTCCACCACCACCTCCCCCAGGACCACCACCACCACCTGCGCCAGCTGGACCACCAGCATCCTCTGCAGAGCCTGTTTCCCGTTCCGCACTGTTTGCTGAAATCAATCAAGGTTCAAATATCACAAAAGGTGAGCCTGGCTTAAAAGGTGGCTTGTTTATTCGTTGTGAATGCTTCAGAAAGTTTTTTTTCTGTCTTTGCTCCTTAAACAAAATAAAAATGATTTAGCAGGTGCAAATAAGAATTTCATTGTACACTGTACATCTGATAGTGGCCCTTTTTTTTTTTTTTTTTTATAAAGCTGCAACCAATAACTTATTGCATTAGACAGCATGGTGACCTACGCAAACGTGTCCTATGTTTGGTTGGCATACTAGTCATGATTTAGTTCCTTTTTTCTCAAGTGCTGAAAGAAATGGGCTTCTTATCCCTTCAAATACAGTAAATGAATGCTCGTTATAGAACCACTAATTTTGTTGTTAGTCTACTTTGAGTATTTACTGAGCTAACTTTAGAATATTTTGTACAATACTGTTTCAATGTTTCATTTGTTTGGTAAAATTTATTTATTTATTTATTTATTTATTTTTTATTTTTTTTTTAAACAAAAAAAGATTGTGTTGGCTAAAGTGTAATCTTTAGAATTGTCCTAAGTATGTCCCATTGTAAATGAGGTTTATAAAAATGTCAGAACAAGTTTATAGGTCATATTTTTACCCTTATACAGCAAGGAGTTTACTTTTGTTCATCTCTTTGCCATTTTTTCTTTACATTGCATATTTTTTTTCCCCTTTTTTTTATAATGGCTCTTTACAAATTCTGGTTTCTAATTGTACAAATCTATCACATTTCCTTTTGTGTGTGATTTGTTTTGCTTTTCCTTGTAGGTTTGAAACATGTGTCTGATGACCAGAAAACACACAAGAACCCTGCACTGAAAACCCAGAGTGGTCCTGTACGCAGTGGGCCCAAGCCTTTCACAGCACCAAAGCCTGGATCAGGCAGCTCACCTGCCCATCACAAAGTAGAATCCACCACTAAAAAGCCTCCTGTGTTGGAGCTAGATGGGAAAAAGTGGAAAGTGGTATGTATTTATTAGAATTGTGCTTCCTAGAAACTGGCTGTTGGATTCCCAGATTCTGCCAGTCTAATGCAACATGATTTAGATTTTTATATTCAGCAAAGTCTAATATATGGTTTTACTTCTATGTTTTTATGTATTGTCGGGGGGGGGGGGAACCCCCAAGCAGCACTTTTTTTTTTTTTTTTTTTAAGCCATAAATCTCCCAATATGTAATTGGAATATCATTGGCATATACAATACTAACACAGAAATTCTCAAGGCAGAACACCAGAGTATGTTTAAGTATTTTTAGATATTGTGCCCTCATTCCACTGAAATATAGCGTAACATGAGAGTACTTTTGGATATTATTGGGTTCGATGCACATGTATGACTAATGAGTAACCTTGTTTTAAGGAGATTTATCATTTAGTACAAGTGTAAAAAATAGTTCTGTTATTGAAGTTCTACACTTGTTGTTTTATAATATTAGGTTTAATTGGTGAACTGCAGCTTCACCTTTTTATGCTCTGGCTTTACATGAACACTTATTTATCAACAAAATTTAATGTTTTAGTCCTGGGAACTTGCCGAGTTGCACACTTCCAACTACAGGCTCCTAATGACATTATAGTGTCCTGCAGCCGGAGCAACCACAGAGGCATTTGAAGCCAAACTATGTTGGAGTTTGTTCTGTCTTGCTAGAAAGGAAATTTTCAATGGGAGCCACAAAGTGTCTTAAAATTGCTATTAGTATGCAGGACTGTTAAACTTTCAGAAACTTAGGGAAAAATGTAATAAGAATGAGCAAACGTTGAAATTTCCAGTGGTATTAAATCTGATTTTAAAATTGTAACTAGTATACAAGAATTCATATTCACCTTTATTTCCTTGGCGTCAGGGGGAAAAAAGAAAATAAATTGCAGCTGTATAGCCCACCAACTTGAGGGGACTCTAGGGGTATCTAATAGAACAGTTGGGGGGGATGTGTGTTTAATGAGTGATCTGTGCAGTTCTTTCAATTTTAGACTTGTGCAGCATTAGTGTCAACTGTCAAAAAAGCTGAATAAAATATTTGCATTAAGTGTGGTAAATCGTTTGTTGGATGTATCTGCCATGATTCTATAGAAATTTGCAACGATTTGCAGGGCAGCTTTTTGTTTGGCCACAGTCCTTTTAAGAGGCATTTTTCATTCTGTCTTATTTACACTCTGTTGTTCCCTTCCTGTCTAAATAGGAAAATCACGAAAATGCCCGGGGGCTGGTAATTGATGACACAGAGTTGAAGCAGGTGGTCTATGTCTTTAAATGCAACAACAGCACTCTTCAGATCAAGGGCAAAGTGAATTCCATTACTTTAGGTAAGCAAAAGCAAAGTCTCTTGTGAACTTCTTTTGTTAAGCCATTAATTGAATTTACTATTGCTTTTTAGTTGCCTTCATTGCACATCCTTTTCTCAATAGTAAACCTAAAACTTTTTTTTTTTTTTTAAATATATATAAGATAACTGTAAGAAGATGGGTTTGGTATTTGACGATGTTGTTGGGATTGTGGAAGTGATCAACTGTAAAGATGCCAAAATTCAGGTACAGTTGGATTCTTTGTCCTTTTATTGTATTTTCAGTGTAGTGAGGTGTGGTGTGTGTTTTTTTTTTTTTTTTTTTTGTTGTTTTTTTTTTTTTAATAATTTTGCTTTCTCTGGACACGCGTGACTTTAGGTAATGGGAAAAGTTCCCACGGTTTCAATCAACAAGACAGACGGATGCCATGTATACTTGAGCAAGGACTCTTTGCAGTGTGAGATTGTCAGTGCCAAGTCATCTGAGATGAATGTTCTGGTGCCAAATAACAGTGGGGAGTTTGTAAGTATATTTTTACTTTTGCATGTTGGTCTTAATTTGTTGCTGAGTTGTTTTGATATTTTCTGACTTAGTGGTTTTATTCACTGTAGCCACATAACTGCAGTTATATTCTGATTCAATTAAGAAGAGAAACCTAAGCTTATAAACTAGTTTTTATAAGAAGAATTGTACATTTTAAAGACAAAACCAATGCTTGCATGTCGATTCAAGTCAAGTGGTGTAAAATTCCAGGCTGTGAGCTGAATGGTCTAGCATCTCCCATACAAAAGAATATAAAACTTCATGAGTGGTTTTCAGTGTGCAGCCAGGCTTTGTCATATAGCAATATGACTCCTCAGTGCAGCTTCCAATTGCTTTCCAACTTATGGCCTGCTGCAAAAACCCTAACATGCTGCAGTAGTGCTCGGCAGTCAGTGTGTGTGTGTCTGATTTAAGAAAATAACAACCAAAAAAGTCAATTTGTGGGTACATGTTGTTCATTGTCAGTAGATCTTTTAGTTGAGGGAATAATGAGTGAGTCCATGTCATCGATAACATGCTTTGCCCCCTGTGATAAATTTCATGGTAACTTTGGAGGTTTTTTAACAATCTCATGTGATTGATTGTGTAATTCTGTATGATTTGATTGGGCACCCATCAAGCACACCTCTTCATGTAACAGAGTGTAGTAGACAATGTTGTGCCTAAAACTGTCTTCAGTCTCCAGTAAGTTTAATAATCGTGCAGTCCACATGAAATGCGTCTTTTGTCAAGGAATTTGTGGGCTACCTCTTCTATATCTCCTATCCTTCCATTATCAAAGGCGTTATACTACAAATTAGTGCAGGACCATACACTGTTATTTGATGAATTTCAGATGGAGGCTTGGCATGCAGTCCATAACGCACTGCACACCCTCTATTTGAATGAATACTATTGGGTATATCACTTTTGAAGGTCGCAGGATATCTGAAAATTGGTCGGTTATACCTTCTTGTTTGTTGGAAACATTACCATTGATATTCACATCTCTGCCTGGGCTTCCAGGGGTATCCATACTGTGAGTGATACTTAACTTGGCCCTTTTGAACAATCCATTCACGGGGGGTCTTTTTATCCCCATCTCTTTGTTTTCATCTACAACCTGGATCTGATTTTTAAAGCAATCTCCTCTGCTGGTGCTCCCCACTAGAAACCAGAGTTGACTATATAAATATCACTACCAATTTAAGACAGTGTGGAGATTGAGCAACCTGTTTTATCTCCTCTATTTTAATGGAATTCACTTTTTTTTTTCTTTTTTTTTTTTTTTTTTTTTAAATATCTCAGTTGTGTCTAGAAACTCAAATTAACAGACCCAATTAAAGGTGTGTTTGTGTTGTTTCCCCTAAAGTATGCTGTATGCCTGTGGAATTTCTCTGACCCCATCATAGTTCTTTGAACACACTGGCCTTTTTTTTTTTTTTTTTTTTTTATGCACACATTTCCAACTTCATTGTGTCGATTTTGGTCCTGTTCACCTAATTTTCTTGTGTTTCTGTCAGACATTACCTTCCTTTCTCATACTTTTTTTTTTTTTTCTTTCTTACTTCACTCTCCTTATCCAGCAGAGGCTATTTGCCTTATGGACAGTCGCTGTAAAAATTGTTCTTTTCCCTCCACTCTGTAAATTCTCCCTGTGTTGTTTGATATCTTTGCAATATGGAATTGTGTTTTTATTACATGTTAAATTGTTATTTATTTGGTCTTGGTTTGATCAAAAAACACTTGGGCCTATTCAGATTACTTCCACAAATTGTTTTAAATCGGCATGCTTTCCAAATTACTCAGATATTTTAGTTCATGGTCTGAGATGGTGTTACGTAGTGTGTGTTAATAATATTCGGTGATAATTTAATTTGTCATATGAATCAATATAGGTGAACAATTATATTTTAATCTATACATATAAAGGAGAGTTGGGATCCGAGAGACTGTGTTTGTGGAGGGATGGAGAGTTAAGGCGGGTGGGGGAGTCACGTGATCATCTCCCCTTTCATTCACTTCATTTCATTCCCTTCATTTCTCTCAGCAGCTGACGCGGTCTTGCCGTTCTTTTTCCTTAGTGTTTAGTCCTCTCTCCTTTACTGATTTACTGTTTACTAGACGCAGTTCTTACTGAATAGTATTTTTTCCTTTAGTGTTTCTACTTAGTGTTTAGTAGACACGGTGTGGCGGTGTTCCTGGCGGTGTTGCCGTTTTTCGAATTAGTCATAGAGAAAATTTTATATATTTTGGCTCCGGGAGGACAAACCAAAAATGTTGTGTATATAAAGAAACTCTATAAGTCGCATGTAGATACATAATTATTCCAACTACAGCGACTGCAGCGAAGCGCACGAGGTCTGCTAGTATATATTATATAGGTTTGTTTGTTTAAAATGTGCTGAATACAAATATTTAATCAGACTTTCTCTGTCACACAAGAATTTGCAATAAATGCATATTATTCAGTACAAATACATCCCGGGAGTGTCTCACCTAAAGTAGAGGTGTATAATTATCATCTGCACCTGGCCTTAGGAATATCCTTTTTTTAGGATCCACCAGTAGTTGGCAAGCCTTCAGGAACTCTCCTTGCCTTGATATCACTTTTTCCCTTCAGATACAGTAGTGTGAAAAACTATTTGCCCCCTTCCTGATTTCTTATTCTTTTGCATGTTTGTCACACAAAATGTTTCTGATCATCAAACACATGTAACCATTAGTCAAATATAACACAAGTAAACACAAAATGCAGTTTTTAAATGATGGTTTTTATTATTTAGGGAGAAAAAAAATCCAAACCTACATGGCCCTGTGTGAAAAAGTAATTGCCC
>JANRMT010062850.1:15192689-15232753 GCA_026402145.1 Polypterus bichir lapradei | reverse complement strand
GGGCAATTACTTTTTCACACAGGGCCATGTAGGTTTGGATTTTTTTTTTTCTCCCTAAATAATAAAAACCATCATTTTAAAACTGCATTTTGTGTTTACTTGTGTTTTATATTTGACTAATGGTTAAATGTGTTTGATGATCAGAAACATTTTGTGTGACAAACATGCAAAAGAATAAGAAATCAGGAAGGGGGCAAATAGTTTTTTCACACCACTGTATGTCACAATGAAATCATACCACAGACTCCTTGCTGGCTGCTCCAAATGAGAATCCAATAAATGAATTTAAGGATGTAAAGACCTAGGTGTCTGCACTTTGACATCTGACAGCCAACTGGCATGGAGCTGTGCCTCCAACAGGAACCTGATCCAATATGTCCAAGCGGGTTGTAAGCCTGCAAACTTGGGCACAACAGCCTTATATGCCCTTCTGCACAGTAATGATTTTAAAACTTTTTTTTTTTTTTTTTATTCTGAATTTAATTCCAAAAAAAACTGTACACCTTAAGGGCTTGCATAATAAATATGCGGCCTAAAGCAAATGCATAACCCAAAAGCTATGGGTGACAAACATTCTGAGTACATTTCTCAAATCGACATGAAAAAGTACTTTTAAAAACACTAAGTTGTTCTGCGACGGTCTTTGTTTGACAGTGGGCTTATTTAGGAAACTAATGACATAACTGGTTAGTTCTGTTTTGAAGTTAACCTTGTGTGATTATTCTGGATCACTGCTCCTTTTTACTGATTTTTAGCTTTCTGTTCTTACATACAAAATCTGGTTTACTTTCAGGTGGAGCTGCCTGTACCAGAACAGTTTAAGACGGTATGGAACGGAACAAAATTGGTAACCTCTGCAACTGAAATAGCTGGCTAAAGACGCGAGGAGCTCCTGCCCCTTCATCCAATAACCAGTTGGAGTTAGTGCTTTGCCTTCCTTGCTAATCTTTGAAATGACAGGCTAGAGGAGAACTTATTCTATTCTTTTTTTTTTCTGCTCTTTTAGAACCTTTTAGGGTGGGTTTTTCTGAAAATATGCAACTGTGCACTTAATTCTTCCTATCATTCCCTTTTTGTTTAATTATTCAACACTTTTTTGCTGCTTTTTTTTATTTTTAAATATTGAGTATAGTTTTCCGAAGTCCAAAGGAGGTCAGATCTCCTCAGGCTTGATCTACTTCAGTACAGTTTTTCCCACCCTGCAATGGTTTTCTGGATCTTGCATCTTTGGGACCAGAGTCAAGAAAGTAACTAGGAAAGGACCAGAAAAAGGGGTTGCCATTTTGAAAAGTAGCGTGTATAGCGGAGGCTAAACCAGATCAACTATAACCATTACTGTCCATTTCCAGCTGCACTTGAGCACTTCTTAATTCCTTTTTTTTTTTTTTTTTTTTTTTCTCTCCTTTCTGACTGGTTTGTGGAAGAAGTCATTTTACAGTGGAAATTCAATCCTCCTGTGCTGAAATTGTGGGCAACGTTGTATCAAAAAGAACACTCCTATAGAGTGCATTCGGGCCAGTCGGCCTCAAGTGTAGAAACCACCATGCAGGGCTGCTGTCAGGGATTGTCTAAAAGGGGCCAATGCATAGTTTATTACATTTTTGTGCTTTTTTTATTTTTATAATCGGCTAATCTCTGTTCTGCTCGGTAGCACAGTTGCAGTAGATGTATACTGGCAGCATGTAGCTATACTGGCAATTCCTCTGTATATTTTTGTCAAAGATGTTGGAGAACATTTAGCAAAAAAAAGAGAAAAAAGCAATAAAACTAATTTGCTGATGAACTTTTCTTTTTGTGTTCTGTTGCATTATTTAGTCTTTCGCCTGTAAATAAATAAAACTATTTTCAATTTCTGACCAGCTAACTTTTGCCTCATAAGAATATGCATTTTTAGTTTATTGAAACCAACTGTTTGTCTTGTACAGATGACTGGTGGCGAAGGCTTGCTGACTGTCCAACAACCAATTGATTCAAACCTTTGCAATGTTACTGCAATGTCAAGACATTCCTATATAATGTATTTATTTTTCCTTTTTCATTGAACCTGCTTATTCTAGTATTCTATGAATGGGATGCTGTCCATCACAGAGCACTTCTAAACATCCATCCATTATCCAACCCACTATATCCCAACTACAGGGTCACAGGGGTCTGCTGGAGCCAATCCCTGCCAACACAGGGCGCAAGGCAGGAAACCAACCCCGAGCAGGTTGCCAGCCCACCGCAGGGCACACACGCGCACACACACACACACTAAGCACACAATAGGGACAATTTAGAATCGCCAATGCACCCAACCTGCATGTCTTTGGACTGTGGGAGGAAACCCACGCAGACACGGGGAGAACATGCAAACTCCATGCAGGGAGGACCCGGGAAGCAAACCCAGGTCTCCTAACTGCGAGGCAGCAGTTGCTTTTATCCACAGCAGCCTACAACATTTGAGACGCAGTTGGTTTCATTTCTTTTCAAACTGGAGCACAAGCAGTTGAAGCGACTTGTTCATGGTTACACGGTAACGATTGCAAGATTTGAACTTACAACCTCCAGGTTTGAAGTTTAAAGCCTTAACCTGTACACTATAATGTGTGCCAAAAGCATTTTTCACCCACATCTTTAATTGAAGCACAGTCCCTTGGCTTGAAATTGCAGTATTAAACTGATGCCCCACTGGACCGTGCACCGTTTTAAAATGTCCGAGATGACAGAGGATGGGATACAAGGTTGCAGTACACCTTTCGCTACTAAAGTGGGACTTCAGAATGCTTGTTCCTTCCTAGATTTTACTTGAGACAGAGTCTGGCCTGCTGGTTGAGATTAACTGCTTCATGTCTGTATGCTGCTCCCTGTGTTGGGACGGAATAAATTGGCTTTAATGATTTTATTGGGCAGTAGTTTTATCTAATAATAGGTAAAGAAATTGTACTTCATTTTATAAAATCCTTTTTCTATAGCAAAACATATTGTCAAACAAGATAAAGTGGATGATAACTGATGCTATTTGTAGGTTGCCTCATGTTACAAGTCGTTTTGATCTTTTAAGATTTTTATTGTTTTTTAACTCTCTGTCAGTGAAAAGAATTCAGTAGGCCCCATAACAACAATTTAATCATCTTTGTTCATATTCTGTAGCTCCACTTTTTTCAATTTAACATATAAAACCCAATCACTGAATACCAAAGCATGTGAGGACTGGCCCCAACCCAAGGAGGGTCCTACCTTGTAAGCAGTTGTTTTACAGTTGGCTGCAGCTCACCAGGGGACTGGAATTAACTGAGACTGGGCAGAAAATTAATGGATGATTTATTTGGTTATCTTAAATTGTTTGTCAGGACATAATTGAAAAAAGAAATATTCTCTGATATGAAATAGCCAACAACATATTTCCATATGAAAACATAAGTTTGTAGCAGACAGTTGCTAAAACAAATGAATGGATGTTCTGCTTTATTTAAAATAAATGCAATATTTGCTCTTAACACATTTATGCATAAGGAGTTTGTGCATGAAATTCACATACAGTATGTTGCGTAGAAAAATATAAGGAACAAGAATTTGAAGAGAAAAAAAATGTATTACATTCCATTGTTGAGTTATGTGGTGTTCCAAAATTGGAACACTAGGCAAATCCACTTTTTACATTATACGTTCCAATAATGGAACACGAGGCATTAATGGGTTAATTAAGTTTCCATTTGTGCCGCTTAGTAGAAGATCTCAGTTTGCCAGTTGTTCTCTTGGCTGTGTGACATGATTTACCTGCAGAGAGGCATGCAAGTTACTGGGTGCTAGTTAGTGTCATGAGTCTGTAGGAGACATGGAAGTAAGGAACTCATTGCTTGGAGTCCACTTGTGGTCACTTCAATTGGCTGGCACACACCTGTCTTTAGAAGGTCCCACAGTTGATAACAACTAAGCCAATGAGGCCAAAGGAATTCCCTGCAGAACTCAGAAACGGGAGGCTTTGAAGAGCACAGTGGCCTCCATAATTTGTCAACAGAAGAAATCTGAAACAACAACAGTTCTTCTTAGTCTTGGTAACCCAGTTAAAACTGGGTAACTATGGGAGATGGGCCTTGGCTAAAGAGGAAAACAACCTGATGGTCACTCTGGCTGTTCTCCAGATAACCTGTGTGGAGATGGAAGAAACTTTCAGATGAATGACCATCAGTGCAACACTCTAAGTCAGAAGCCTGTCCTCAGTAAAAGGCACATGGCCATCCACTTGGAGTCTGCAAAAGGGTACCTAAGGGACTCTCACCTTGTGAGAAACATGATTCTCTGGTCTAATTATAATAATAATGCCTTACATTTATAGAACGCTTTACATTGAGAGTGGGCAGCGACTTCAACCACCACCTGGATGATGTGACAGCAGCCATTTTTGTGCCAGTACGCTCACCACACATTAGCTAGTAGGCGGTTAAGGGGTGATAGAGACAGCCAATAAGGGACAGGGAATGACCAAGCCATGTAGGGAAATTTAGGCAGGATATTGGCATACACTAAGGTGACCATCCGTCCCCGTTTTCCGGGGACAAACCCCTTTTTCGGACAACTGTCCCCACTCAGAAACATGTCCCCGTCTTGTCCCCGGTTTCAGCTGGTTCACTCTTTTGAATGTATCTCATCACCACGATAATTTGAACTCGGCGCGCGTGCACGGTGCTTTGACGGAGGTTATGCTTTACCACATTCTGCAACTTTGGCGAGAAATCACATGATAAGCTTTCGCTTTGTTCTCTGTAGTGTTTAGAGTCCCTAGTCGTGATCTGCAGATTCTACGCTCCTCTAGCCACCTCAGATGTCCCTGGATTGGCCCAAAAAAGTCTGGTCACCTTACATACACCCTACTGTTTACAAAGGGGGCCATGGGCTCTTCAATGACCACAGAAAGTCAGGACCTTGGTTTTACACCTTACCTGAAGGATGGAACCATTTTTACAGCACAGTATCCTTGTCACTACACTGGGGGCATTGGAATCTACACACAGACTAATACTTCTTCCAGCAGCAACCCAAGCTTTTTCTAGATGGTCTCCCACCCAAGTACTAGCCAGGCCCAAACATACTTGGCATTGGGTGGATTAGCTGTTCTGAAGTGCATGTGGCATGGCTGCTGGCTATTGAAGAAATCAATATCCATGTCACGTCTGGAAGAAACTAGGCACCGCTCATCACCTATGTACAGTAATACCATTCCAACGGTGAAGGATGATGTTGGCAGCATCAAGGTTGTGGGTTTGTTTTCCAGGAGTAGGAGACTGGACAGGATTGGGGGAAAGCTACACAAAGCAAAGTATAGAGATATCCTTAATAGAAATCTGCTCCAGAGTGCTCTGGACCTCAGACTGTGCCGAAGGTTCACATGCCAACAGGAAAATGACCCTAAGCCCAAAGGAAAGACAACACAGAAGTAGCTGAGGGACAACTCTGGGAATGCCCTTTGGTGGCCCAGTCAAAACCCAGACTTGAACCTAAACAAACACCTCTGGAGAGACCACAAAATAACCGTCTACTAATGGCCTCCATCTAACCTAACTGATCTTGAGAAGATCGGCAGAGAAGAATGCCCTAATCCAGGTGTGTGAAACTTGTCATATTAAACTCAGAAACACTCTAGGCTGGAATCGTGGCTAAAGAGGCTTAAGTACTGAGCAAGGGGTCTGAATACTTGTGTCAGTAGGACATTTCATTTTTTCAGTGACATTTACACAAATTTCTATAATCCTGTTTTCACTTTGTCATTCTGCGGTGTCGAGTGTTGCTTGATGATGGACATTTTAATTTAAATGATTTTAGGACAAGGCTACAGCAAAGCAAAATGTGAAAAAGTGAGGGGATCTGAAAACTTTCTATAGACTCTGCATGTACTGACTGGGTGTCATTAATGTCTGTCCACTTACTAGACCACCTGCTAAATTATGTTAACGGTCAAAGGAGCTGGAGCCGTTCTGACAACATTAGGCAGAAGGTGAGAAGCAACCCTGAAAGTCAGGTGTGACCCCAACATCTGTTCATATGGCACTCAAATTCTTTTCTAGCAAAAGCTTTTTTTTAATGGCCTAGCAAGAAATGAAGATCAAATCAGATGCACGCTAACTAACAAATAAACCATCCACTGACTAAGTTACGGCATTTAAACTAACAGAAGGGAGAAAACACATTTATATGGGCTGACATGAACTTAATGAAGCAAATCTGTACACAAAGTGGACCATTAGGAATCATTTTTAAATCCTAACCTGTCTACTCTTTCTGTACTTGTGTAGTGTGTGCCCCTCAATCAGGACAACTGCCAGCTGAAGATTAGACCAGGACTCTGTGTGTGTGTGTGTGTGTGTGTTTGTGTGTGTGTGGACCTGTAAAAGGTGACTCAGTGTTCATATTATCCATTCACATAAATACTAAAACAGCTTACTGGTTGCTAGGAGCTGGACAAGGACGTTCACTTCACCCGACACCGTCACCGCCCAGAGTGTCGCCTGCATTTTAGTGGTGACTTCTACCCAACAAAGAACAAGCATTGAGCAAGTCAGACCACAGATCATTTTTGAAACACTCAGGTCAGGACCAGGGTGGGTCACTAAAGAGGACGCTTGGCGTTACCCAGGAAAAGCAAGATAACACATGCCAAATCATATTTGCCCCAAAGCTTTTTCTTTTTCCAGATAACGGCAGACTAGGGCCAAAAATAATGATCTGTTACTGCCAGCTACTGGATGGAAGTTCTAACGTACCTACTGTATTACACTTTTAATTACTTACACTACAAGAATATATTATACATTTCTGTATCTTTTAGATACTTAGAAAAGATTTTTTTCAATTATACTCTTAACTATTTCTTTTAAATTACTAAAAGGGAGTGATTTTTGTTTAAATTTACCAATTAGCTTTTGCCTTAACCTACTATATTTCAAACACCAGACCATGTAATGTTCTCATGTTTCTTCAATACCACATTGCTCACCGTTTCCTGTTTTATGCTTGCCAATGTAAAAATAGTATTGATTCACACCAACATGCCCAAGCTTTAATCTATTACAAATAATTTATTCCTTTTCTAACTTCAGAATACTATTTATTCTTACCCCATACTAGAGATTTTAACCAAAACAAATGTCTTCCTTTATCACTGCTCTTCCAAATATTTTGCCAATCCCCAAAAATAACCTTTTAAATCATGCACTTAAATTCAGATTTGCCTAAAGGAACCTTAAAGTCTATTTCTGTTCTAAACAATACTTGTTTACCTAGCATACAGTATATGTGCTTTCATTTCCATACACTCTTTTATAAACAGGAAAACACAAAAAATTCACAATTATATTATTCAAATACAATCCAGTTGGCATTGGTCCTAAGGATGGCAATGGGTCTGTTACGATAACTGCTTTATTAGGTTTAACCTCATTTATCAATTTTAAAGCAAGAATAATAGCAATCATTTCTCTCTTATTATAATAAAAAAAAATGGTAGGAGACGAGACTTTTTCAGAGAGATACTTAAACATCCCGTGAGACGAGACTTTGTGCCAAGAGATTTAACCACACCCGGGGCCGGAAATAAAAGACAAAGAGTAGATGACAAAGTAGAACGTCATGAAGATTTCAAAAACGTTGGCACGATAAACATGCAGAGCAGGTTAGAGATAATGAAAGTACTAAAATTCGAAAGTCTCAAAAAAATTACAGTAAAGATAGCATTAGCGCAAACAAACGGAAATTATTACTCGGTGAAATAACGGAACAATGAAAAGAGATTGAATATATCGTTCGGATTTAAACTTTAAGTCGGAGACTTGTAGATTGTTTAATTCGTGTTGCCATCAGGGACAAGTAGTGTTTCTTCCCAATGAAGAGGCGTATCCGTGAGAATTAAAAGATTTGTTGTTTGGTGAAAGTGAAATCCACATACGTGAGAGGCAGAGATGCAAAGTGGCTGGCGCGCAGCATAGGCCGGGAGTGGGGGGGGGGGGGCCTTGGGGGGATTGGCAAGCGCTCTAGTCTTCATAAAAACTTAAAATCTGATATTCTATTCTTGATACCAGCAAAAAAAAAGACCTGTTTAACAAGCAAGGATTACAAATATCAGACACGTCCACTACATTCACAGTTTCAGGTCACAGGATCAAGATCTCATGGATAAAAGCAACTGGTTCAAATATTCTTTCATTCCAACTGCCATTAATATTTCAAATAAGTTCAATATTAATAAACATCCACAGCCAACAAACGTAAACTGGGAACATCCAGTACTTAACTTTACTGCTGACAGGTTACACATTCTCTACAAATATTCTTTCGGTTTTGCCCTCCCCTAACAGGTGACAGTTGCTGTAAATCATAGGATCGTAGGTGGCTATTGCATCAATCATCAGTCAAGTCTAAATGTTGTTTATTATTTATATCTAATATCCATCCATCCATCTATTATCCAACCCGCTATATCCTAACTACAGGTCACGAGGGTCTGCTGGAGCCAATCCCAGCCAACACAGGGCGCAAGGCAGGAAACAAACCCCAGGCAGGGCGTCAGCTCACCGCAGGGTACATAGACCCAAACACCAAGCACACGATAGGGACAATTTCGGATCCCCAATGCACCTAACCTGCAGTCGGAAGGAAACCCACGCAGACACGGGGAGAATATGCAGCGAACCCAGGTCTCCTTACTGCGAGGCAGCAGCACTACCACTGCGCCACCGTGCCGCCCTAAATAGCTAATATGTTTGATCAAATGTTTTACCATAACTAATATGCTCTTTGTTATATTGTATTTTTGTACCCAGTTTACGTTTGTTGGCTTTGTTCTTTTTTGATGTGTTTTAATGTTAAATCATTGTACCGGCCGTCAAGGCAAATTTCCGTCATGAAATAATAAAATGTAATTAAATTTACATTTCGGTACTACTTCCATGATACGTTGTTTCCACGTTAAAATCTATTATGAAAAGTCATGACACAAAACTTAAATACTTCCATCCATTCAATAAGGCAGTAAAAGATTTTTATTTAAAGTAGTTGTAAAACAAATAGCAACTGTTTCAGAAGCTGCCAATTTAAACCCCACCCCGCCACATACATTTGAGTTCTCTTCGCTGAGACTGCGGGTTGTACTTTTTGTATGGGAGTATCAACATTTCTTCCTCGTTTCCAAATGCCACAGTCATCTGTAACTAATTATATGTTCACATTTGACACTACATGCGGTAAATCATTTATCATGAGATAAAACAGGGCCATTCCCTACTGAAAAATCCACGAGTACCTGACTTCAGTGTGAGTGGTCCGGAACTTAACAGAAAAACACGCGTCGTCAAGCCCCGCCTGCAGCTAAAAAATCTGCAACCGTTTAGTGCGCGACGGCCCATGTCACGTGACGGAGTCAACGCCGCTTGCCATGTCACGTGATTCTCCTCTCACGTGATCCACGCACCTCCAGGAAGTTGAACTGTTCGTTGTTTCCTCCAGTTTTATTATTTTTTGTCATGTTCGTTAACGCTGTTTGGTCGCTTCTTGGTTGGTGGGTTTTATTGTGCACCGCGAAGCCGGCTTGGAAGGAAAATGCCACCGTACCTCTAGTGCTGTGGCATGGAATGGGTGAGTGTTTGCCCTGTAAGGCATCAGATGAAGTGTGTTGTCATAACTCATCAAATCCTTTGAAAGACAGTGACTCGAGTTTTTTTTTTTTTTGGAGAAACAGCATGTTTTACTAAACGTGCATGAGTCTCAATGGATTTTTATCAATCTTAACCTTAAATTGTTGGAGCTGTTTAAGTATACGAAGTCTATACTTCATACAGAACAGGAAGAAGTGAAAATGCACAGGCAGAATTCCCCTGGCTGGCACTTGCTGCCACGTTCTTAACGCGTTCCGTGATGTTGTTGTCAACGTCTTCCAGTACTTAACTTTACTGCTGACACGTTACGCAGTCTCTACAAATATTCTTTCGGTTTTAACAGGTGACAGTTGCTGTAACCCCCTCAGTATGGGAGCCATCAAAAAGATGGTGGAGCTGGAGATTTCAGGGATTTATGTTCTGTCTCTGGAGATTGGAAACAACATTGCTGAGGTTAGTATTTTAAGCAGCAACATTGCTCACTTGTTTAATGAAGTGCATTCTATAATTATGTCCTCTGTGACACACTTTAGGATGCAGAAAATAGTTTTTTCATGAACACCAACGATCAAGTGACAATGGCATGTGACAAGATTTCCAAGGATCCACACCTACAAGCAGGATACAATGCCATGGGCTTTTCCCAAGGGGGACAGTTTTTGTGAGTCAAGAGTAGAAACAGCTAGATGGATGTATGCCCATTTAGTGGTCACAAAATGCTTAATCACGCAAACTGTCTTTGCAGGAGAGCTGTGGCTCAGAGATGTCCATCTCCACCAATGAAGAATCTTATTTCAGTTGGGGGACAACATCAAGGTAATAGAGCAAATTGTGACTCTTGGTGAAATCTGTTGAGCAAGACTATCAAAATGACAGTTACTTTTTTTTTTTTAAGGTGTGTATGGTCTCCCACACTGCCCTGGTCATAGTGTAGCCATCTGTAACTGGATCAGAAAAATGCTTAATACAGGAGCATACACCAAATTGGTACAAGATCAGTAAGTGCTTCTTCAAGACTTTGTGAGATCTATTAGATTTACAGGACCAGTTAACAATTTATAAAAACCTGATTCAATGTATGTTTTTCATAATCTTAAAAGATTTTTTCATCTAAAGGTTTGTACTTAAGAAATAAATGAATTTCTATCAAAACTCTAGAATTTTAGTTTTAAAAAACATTTTTGAAATGTTCCCCGACAAGACGTTTTCATTTAGAACTTTAGTGAAATTCACAGCTGGAAAGTGTTGAACCACCATCACTATACACTCACTGAACAAATCATTTGAATGCCTGTCCACCTGTGTATTCATGTAAATATCTATTCAGCCAATCACAATGAATACACAATGGATACAATGAATACAGTCATGCTGGTACAGGTCAGGAGCTTCAGTTAATGTTTACAGCCAATGGCCTGAATATTTATCCTAATACATATGGCCTTATTAAGAAAATAAAATGCTTCTGCTAATTACAAGCTATCTTATGGTTTGTTTCTTCTGTAGTATACCTATCTGAATCCAAGTTTGATTAAAAAAGTAGTTTTCACCATTTCTGTAACAACAAAAATATGTATATATATTCTCATACAATCAATTAACTGATAATGACAATTCAACACTGCTGAAATGTAAATATACATGTACTTAAAGGTTTTAATCATTTTAAATCATTAATTGCACTACAGCTTTTTGCTGTTAAAATATACATATACTATAGTAACAGGTGTGGTTTTTGTCAGCTAGACATTGTAATTCTTCAGGGGTAATTATTAAATATGGATTACCATTTAATTATGTAGTACTTGCTTCTTACCAAAACGTATGCTGTATGACACCCAGCAACAGATAATAAACTCGGTACAAGTCATTAAGAAAACTCTACTGTTTACTAAGCGGCAGTTTCAAATTTATCTTTACAACAACAACATTTATTTATATGGCACATTTTCATACAAAATGTAGCTCAAAGTGCTTTACATAATGAAGAATAGAAAAATAAAAGACACAGTAAGAAAATAAAATAAGTCAACATTAATTAGAGTAAGAGTAAGGTCCAATGGCCAGGGTCGACAGAAAAAACAAAAAAAAAAACTCCAGACGGCTGGAGAAAAAAATAAAATCTGTAGGGATTCCAGACCATTAGACTGCCCAGTCCCCTCTTTTCTTTTCAGTTTATCTTTTCTTTTTTCAATTAAAAGTGTAAGCTTTTGTATTTTAAACAAGCTCACTGTCACAAACTCATGCAATGTCTATTTTAATTTAAAGGAAAAATTAAAAGTATGAATTCCTTAAAGTAGCTTTTCTTGCTGTTTGTCTATTTACACAGGATAACTTTTCCGATTTACTTTTTTTCAGTTTATTATTCCACTTTTTTATAACGTATAGGCTAACTTCTTGCTTCGCTCGCCAACCCCCCTTTTATGCGCTACACACCAGCCACTTTGCGTCTCTGCCACTCACGTTGTGAAGAGGTGGGCTGAAAGCACCCCAAGGAGACATGGTCGCCACTCCGAAACCCCCTCATAAACGGTAATACAATGGGAAACAAATACCGTTTTTTTTTTGTTACCTCCTCTTTGCTCGATCCGCTGCTGTCTTGCTGCTGCTGCTATGCCATGTGATCAGCATCTCGCATAGCACTTCGAACATTTAAAAGCCTGTACAGCAGCTGTCTTTGTCATCTACTCTTTGTCTTTTATTTCCGGCCCTGGGCGTGGTTAAATCTCTTGGCACAAACTCTCGTCTCGCGGGACATGAGTTCTTGATATTTTTTAGTTTATAATTTAAAAGTGGAATAAGGATCTGAACATCTAACAACATAACATTAAAGTTCAATAAATTCTAAAAAGAATGATACCAAACATATAAATGTAGGTTTTAAAATAAGCCAGATTTAAAGCATGACAAAAACGTCACATAAAATCGTTGCACTTTTAGGCTTAGGATTTTATAGAAAGAGAGTAGATAAGGCTCTATTCAATAAGGACGAGCTTCAAAAGGGGGACCTCAATTGAGCGCACCGATTAAAGGCAAACGCAACAAAATTATTACAGAAAATTTATCAGATAAAGGCAATGATTGAACGTACAAAATTATCTATGAACGCCTTTATTCGCCGCGCTCAATTGAGGTCGCCCTTTTGAAGCTTGCCTTTATTTATGCGCCCTTATTGAAGGATACCAGTAGATGTACCAATTGCTTCTCGTTCACTGATAAAACAAGCCTCCAATCACTGCTGTTTCTTCACACAGCAGGAAGTTTGCTGCAAAAGGAAAAAAATGACAGGGCAGGCTCAACTATCGTATTACCTCGCATAAAGGAGCACTTCAACTAAATAACCATAATGCTAAGAAAAGCAGAAGCTGAAAATATAGGATTTGGTGATTGGCTTTTTTACTGATCATTGAATCAAGCCTTTTTTTTTTTTTTTTTGTGAAAATCATCCAATTGCCATCAGCGGACGATCGATCAGAACATCCCTGCTGGTTTGTGACTGACAAGTTCAGATTGCTTCTCCAATCAATCTACTCCATTGTTTTTCAGCTTGGTCCAAGCTCAGTACTGGCATGACCCACTAAATGAAGAGCTCTATCGGCAGCACAGCCTTTTCCTTGCTGACATTAACCAAGAGAGGGTAAGCATGGAAATAAAGTTGATTAGATTCATTCTGTGAAGTTGGAAGGCAGACATCTCCGCTATGTAGTATTTGCTTATGCATATCAATGTCACAAGCAGTCATGTGCATTCAGTCAGCCACAGTAGAATTGACAAACATTTGTTTTGATTATTTTTCACAAGAGTGTTAATGAGACCTACAAGAAGAACCTGCAGGCACTGGAAAAGTTAGTGATGGTGAAGTTTTTGAAGGATTCAATGGTGGAGCCAGTTGTTTCAGAGGTGATGGATCCTATGTTAATTATTGCTTTCACTTGATAACTTTAGACAATGATTTGTAGCTACAGGTGGCAAACAGTGTCAGACAAAAATAGCAGTGACATTACAACGTTGAACTGATTGTCACCTATGATGAAAATTGCTTTCATTGCAGTGGTTTGGATTCTACAAGCCTGGTCAAGCAAAAGAAACCGAATCTTTACAAGAGAGTGCATTATACAAAGAGGTAAAGCTGCTTTTCCAAAAATATAGTGCTGTTGGAATAAATTAATTTTAATGGCATGCTCTATTCTATTGAAATCGGACTGTGTTGGCACATACGGTAGACAGGCCATATGTCATCTAAAGTGACAAACAATAAAAGGTCAATCATCTCACAAAGTGTATTATCTTTATTTAGGATCGTCTAGGCCTACAGGCAATGGACAAGGCTGGCAAGTTGGTGTTCTTGACCTCAGACGGTGATCATCTTCAGTTTACTGACGAGTGGTTCAAAAACAACATTCTGCCCTACCTGCATTGAGCTGGGACTCATGATCGCTTGCAGTGCTAAAATAAATGGCTTTCCTGATCCCCTTCTTCATCTACTGCACAGATCAGGAAATTGGAGGAGATTAGAGGACCAGCCAGCTTTGCCATCCAAGAAGTGCACACTTACTGTCTTGAGCGAGCCCCTGGATTATTGGAAGGTGGTGAAAACACAAGGGGCTACATGGGCCTGCTGACTGGGGGTTAACTGTAAACTGAAGGACCTTATAGAGAAGCTAAGCTAACTTTTAAATGAATTTTTTTTAATCTAATTTAAAATCCTACTAACCTCAATGACAACGTTAATCTGTTTCTGCTAAGTTTTATATTATTTACAAACAAAAATGAAAATTAAATAAGCTTCTTGCTTTTGATTGGGTTCTTTTCTGTTTTGTATGTAACTACTGCAGTAAACAGATTGTAATGTGTGGTAAATGTAAGCAGCAATCAGCACCTGACTGTGATTTACACTTTAAATGGTTGCGCAAACATTTTTGCTGTAGTTACAAATTCACACATACATTGGACTTGAGCATTCAGATCCCCTCACTTTTTGCACACTTCATTGTGTTGTAGTCAAGTTTAAGTCAAGTCGGGGAGCATGCACTGGTACAGCGCGTTGCCACACCCACTACACAACGAAAAAACTCGGGATCCCGGTTTGCAGCCCCCCAGGCAGACACACAGTCCAGTCCCACCCTCAAGAAATGACCCTCTATCTGCCACAGCCAGGTGTTACATGGGCGACCCCTTGGCCTAGTCCAGCCACACGGGTCCCTGACAAAGAGGATCTTACAAACCGGATCACCCTCAGGGAAACGTGCCACATGGCTGCAGTGCTGTAACTGACGCTCCCTCGCAATGCAGGTAATGTGCCTCATTCGGGACTCCATGAGCAACACAAAGTCAAACCAGTGGTACCCAAGGATTTTCCAAAGAGACACAATACTGAAGGAGTCCAGTCTTCGTCTCATGTCACTGTATAGCGTCCATGTCTCGCAACCATATAGCAAGACAGGAAACACCAGGACTCTAAAGACTTGGACCTTCGTCCTTTTGCAAAGATATCGGGAGCGCCACACACCCCTTTTCAGCGATCTCATTACCTCCCATGCTGTCCCAATCCATCTACTGACTTCATATGAAGAGTCACCAGAGACATGAATGTCAATCCCAAGGTAAGTAAACCTCTCGACAAGGTCAACACTCTCTCCGCAATCTGACACACTACTGATGGCTGTGCCCAAGAGGTCATTAAAGGCCTGTATCTTGGTTTTTATCCAGGACACTTGCAAGCCCAGACACTCGGACTCTTCGCTCAGTCTCTTGAGTGCCCCGATCAGAGCCTCCATTGACTCCATGAAGATCACCGCATCGTCAGCAAAGTCAAGATCCGTGAATCTTTCTTCACCAACAGATGCCCCACAGCTGCTGGCCCTCAAGACCTTGCCCAACACTCAGTCCATACAAGCATTGAACAGAGTAGGAGCAACAACACACCGCTGATGAACCCCAGAATCAACTGGGGAAAACACAGAGGCCCTGCGTCCACTCTGCATAGCACTCACAGTACCAGTGTACAGGCCGGCCATGATATCCGGCAACACCGAGGGGATCCCGCGAACCCTCAGGATGTCCCACAGGGCAGCTCGATCAACTGAGTCAAATGCTTTGCGAAAATCGACAAAGGCTGCAAAGAAACTCCGCTGATATTCGCGTTTGATCTCCATGAGAACCCTCAGTGCCAGGATGCAGTCGACAGTAGACTTATTAGGCATAAAACCAGACTGTTCTGGGCGCTGATAGGTGAGCAAGTGATCACGGATCCTATTGAGGACGACCCTAGCAAGGACCTTACCCAGCATCAAGAGCAGTGTTATCCCCCTCTAGCTGCTGCAATCCACCCTTCCCTTTACAGATAGGGATGACAAGTCCCGTTTTCCAGTCAGTTGGGATGATGCCAGTCTCCCAAATGGAAGCAAAGATTGCTTGCAAAGCCAGGAGGACAGCCTTACCACCAGCCTGGAGAAGTTCACCCCGGATACCACAGATCCCTGCAGCCTTTCCCCCCTCAGCTGGTTCACCACCTGTGCAATCTCAGTGAGATTGGGTGGTTCACAGCTAATTGGAGGATCAGCCTCAAGAACCATGGACCCAAAGATATCCAATGTCCAAGCTGGAGGATCAGCTTTAAACAACTGCTCAAAGTAGCCAGCCCAGCGGGTCACAACTGCAGTGTCATCCGTAAGGACCGTTCCATCAGCTGCCCTGACTACAACTCTCTGAGGAACAGAGTCAGATGTGTGTAATGCTTTGATTCCTCTGTAAGCAGGACGTGGGTCACTAGACCACAGATGGTGTGTCATTTGCTCACAGATTTCTCTAACAAACGCCTCTTTATCTGCCCTCAAAGCCCTCGCAGCCATCCTTCTTAGTTCCAGGTAAAGACCAGAGTTGCCACTGAGCCGTGCGCTGCGACTCATCTCGATGATATCCAGGGTGCCCCACGAGATGAAACACCTCCTTCTGGGAACACTGGGAACACCAACACAACCCTTAGCAACCTCCAGGGTCTTCTCACAGAAGGTCCCCCACATTACATTAGGATAAGCATTCATACCCAAATCTGAAAGTTCCTCACACAAACTACATGCAAACTCATTAGAAACAGCCTGGTCTTGGAGTCTGTGTTGTAGATTTTATTTATTTTAAATGGAGAAATATGCCATTTTTGTCCATCAGTCTTCACTGAGTAACCCATGATGACAAAGTGAAAACATGTTTTCAGAAAAGGTTGCAAAACTTAATTAAAAATCAAAAATCATTTACATAAGTATTTAGACCGTTAATTCAGTGCTTTGTGAAAGCCCCTTTGGCAGCAATACCAGCTATAAGTCTTCTTGGGGAAAGACTCTGCAAGCTTTGCACCCATGGATTTGGGCATCTTATCCCATTTTTCCTGACAGATCCTCTCAAGCGCCGTTAGATTGGATGAAAAGTGTCTGTAAACTGCCACCTACGGGTCTCACCACAGATGTTCTATAAGGTTTAATTCTGGGCTTTGGTCACTCAAAGACAGTCACAGACTTGTCCTGAGGGCACTCCAGCATTGTCTTGGCTGCATGTTTTAATCATTATTGTGCTGGAAGGTGAACCATCACACAGGTCTGAGGTCACATGCATGCTTCAGCAGGTTTTCTTCCAGGGCTTCTCTCTGTTTGGCTGCATTCATGCTTCCCTCTATTCTCCCTGTCCTTGTCACTAAGAAGCATTCCCATAGTATGATGCTGCCACCACCATACTTCACCGTAGGGATGGTATTAAGTAGATAATGAGCACTGCTTGGTCTGCACCAAACATAGTGGTTTGAGTTCTGCATAATGACTTCAATTTTTTTTTAACAAACCAGACAATCTTTTTCTTCATGCTCTCGGAGTCCAAGCAGGCAAAGCCAGTGGTTCTCAACCTGTGGGGTGGGCCACCCTAGGGGGGGTGCGAAGATGTGAAAAAAAGAAAACAAGAATCAAAAATATGAAAAGTACATCTATTGAAACCAAAACAAATGAACTTAAACTACATTCTGATACTAGAAAAATAAATATAGAGTTATATAAATGTCGATAAAAGTTAAGTAGGTATACTAAAATATGCATCTATGATATATCATTAATTAAAAAAGAACAAATTGGTATTAGTGGGCTCCTTTCAAAAAAAACGTTAGGGGGGTGCGATTAAAACTGCTATGAAAACTCGGGTCGCAAATACTTAAAGGTTGAGAACCGCTGGGCTAAGACTCTTACTCAAGAGGGGCTCCTGTCTAGCCACCCTACCATAAATGCCTGATTGAATGAGAGCATCGGGCTGGTTGTAGATTTTTCCAGCAAATCCATCACTAAAGTTATCAGAGCTAGTGGCAAAGTTTTTGCACTCCATTGGGGTATCACCAGAAGTTTAGTGCAGACACCGCACTCTGGAAAGTTTCACAATTCTTTTTCTTCTATTGCTAATAAAACCAAAAGTTTTATTTGTTGAGACGTCATTCACACTTATTTTCCCATGTTCACATTTCCATCCAGCAGGACCAACCTACACAAACGGTATGATAAACTCAGTAATTTATTTGTCATTAGCCTACTATTCACATCACATACTTTGAGTGGTGGAGATTAATAAAAATTTTAAGTTAAAAGTTATTTTGCAAACCTCGTTAGGTAGATGTATGCTGTAAAATTGCTATCCATCTTTTCCAAGTAAGTTTTAAACATTACAGTGCCTCTTATAGTGATAAGTAACACTGGTGATTTTGTTGTGTAGGTTTATAATTAATTGAAATTAAAATCGATGTACAGTTAGGTCCATAAATATTTGGACAGAGACAACTTTTTTCTAATTTTGGTTCTGTACATTACCACAATGAATTTTAAATGAAACAACTGCAGTTGAAGTGCAGACTTTCAGCTTTAATTCAGTGGGTTGAACAAAAGGATTGCGTAAAAATGTGAGGCAACTAAAGCATTTTTAACACAATCCCTTCATTTCAGGGGCTCAAAAGTAATTGGACAATTGACTCAAAGGCTATTTCATGGGCAGGTGTGGGCAAGTCCGTCGTTATGTCATTATCAATTAAGCAGATAAAAGGCCTGGAGTTGATTTGAGGTGTGGTGTTTGCATGTGGAAGATTTTGCTGTGAACAGACAACATGCGGTCAAAGGAGCTCTCCATGCAGGTGAAAGAAGCCATCCTTAAGCTGTTACGAGTGGCAAAATCTACAGTTTGGTACATCCTGAGAAAGAAAGCTAGCACTGGTGAACTCAGCAACGCAAAAAGACCTGGACATCCACAGAAGACAACAGTGGTGGGTGATCGCAGAATCATTTCCATGGTGAAGAGAAACCCCTTCACAACAGCCAACCAAGTGAACAGCACTCTCCAGGTCTTGGTAGGCGTATCAATATCCAAGTCTACCATAAAGAGAAGACTGCATGAAAGTAAATACAGAGGGTGCACTGCAAGGTGCCAGCCACTCATAAGCCTCAAGAATAGAAAGGCTAGATTTTACTTTGCTAAAGAACATCTAAAAAAGCCAGCACAGTTCTGGAAAAACATTCTTTGGACAGATGAAACCAAGATCAACCTCTACCAGAATGATGGCAAGAAAAAAGTATGGAGAAGGTGTGGAACAGCTCATTATCCAAAGCATACCACATCATCTGTAAAACACGGTGGAGGCAGTGTGATGGCTTGGGCGTGCATGGCTGCCAGTGGCACTGGGACACTAGTGTTTATTGATGATGTGACACAGGACAGAAGCAGCTGAATGAATTCTGAGGTGTTCAGAGACATACTGTCTGCTCAAATCCAGCTATATGCAGTCAGATTGATTGGGCGGCGTTTCATGATACAGATGGCCAATGACCCAAAACATACAGCCAAAGCAACCCAGGAGTTTATTAAAGCAAAGACGTGGAAAATTCTTGAATGGCCAAGTCAGTCACCTGATCTTAACCCAATTGAGCCTGCATTTCACTTGTTGAAGACTAAACTTCGCACAGAAAGGCCCACAAACAAATAGCAACTGAAAGCCGCTGCAGTAAAGGCCTGGCAGAGCATTAAAAAGGAGGAAACCCAGCATCTAGTGATGTCCATAAGTTCAAGACTTCAGGCTGGCATTGCCAGCAAAGGGTTTTCAACCAAGTATTAGAAATGAACATTTTTATTTCCAGTTATTTAATTTGTCCAATTACTTTTGAGCCCCTGAAATGAAGGGATTGTGTTAAAAAAATGCTTTAGTTGCCTCACATTTTTATGTAATCTCTTTGTTCAACCCACTGAATTAAAGCTGAAAGTCTGCACTTCAACTGCATCTGAGTCGTTTCATTTAAAATTCATTGTGGTAAAGTACAGAAAAGTTGTCTCTGTCCAAATATTTATGGACCTAACTGTATGTTAAAATGCATGTATAAAACCTATGCTAATTTTTACTTGTAAAAAGTAATAATTTAAAAAGCTAATGATCAAAGTGGATGAGCATAGGGTACCTGAGCCCCTATACATGGTGAGGCACCTAGTGGTGATGACTTGAAGAGCTGCTCGATCACAGCAGCCACTGATCTTTGTTGTGATAGATGCAGCCATGCACCGGATTAAACAGATTCTATAAGAAATTTATGAGAATAAACCAGAGCGTAACCGAGTCAAATTCTACTATTCAGAACATTAGGTTAACTAAAACAGGGATTCTCAAGTTCAGTCCTGGGAACCCCTGAGGCTTCAGGTTTTTGCCTCAATCCACTTTTTTCTCTTAAATGAACTCATACCTTAATGAAGCGAGCTGTTATTTCCCAGTTTTTATGGTTTTTTTTTTTTTTTTGCATCCCTCCAGTTATGCTGTATTCTGATTTATGAATTTATATGTGTTAAATGGGTAACATAAGAATGAATTTTGTTTCTTCTTCATTATTTATATTTTTTATAAGCACACACGGGTAACACTGAAGAAGCTGCTCCTTTCAGAGTCATTTGCAATGGTGTTTGTCCTACTCATCATTAACTAACTGTATTCTGATAAAATTCTGTAAACTCCACGGAAAAAGTGAATTTAAAAAATAAAAAGCATTTAGATACACAGAAAAATACAAACGTCTTAATGTCCTCTAAGTGTAAATCTGAAACTTCTTCCTTTCATTTTGCATTTAGAAAACTGCTGTAAAGGGTCAGCTAATTAAACAACTAAAGGTAAACCATGACTGACTGATTGAGAAACTGTTTGGAACAGAAACCTGCAGCCGCAGAAGGTACCCATGACTGAACTTGAGAACCACTGAACTGACATATTGCATGGTGGCCACTACTCATTAAGCCATTCTGCTTACTTACTTACTTACTTACACTTATCTATCTATCTATCTATCTATCTAATAGTGCCTTTCATATCTATCTATCTATCTATCTATCTATCTATCTATCTATCTATCTATTGGCGCCACGGTGGCACAGTGGTATCGCTGCTGCCTCGCAGTTAGGAGACCCGGGTTCACTTCCCAGGTCCTCCCTGCGTGGAGTTTGCATGTTCTTCTGCGTGGGTTTCCTCTGGGTGCTCCGGTTTCCTCCCACAGTCCAAAGACATGCAGGTTAGGTGGATTGGCGATTCTAAATTGGGCTTGGGGTGTGTGTGTATCCTGCGGTGGGTTGGCACCCTGCCCGGGATTGGTTCCTGCCCTGTGTTGGCTGGGATTGGCTCCAGCAGACCCCTGTGTTCGGATTCAGCGGGTTGGAAAATGGATGGATGGATTTATTTCTTTCTTTATTTATTTAAATTCCGACTGTTCCACTTTAGATAACGGATTAAAAGGATACAAAAATGGGTATATAATATGAGAGATCTCTGCAAAGTGTAGCAAAATTAAATCGCAAACTATTAAACACAAGAAAGTTATTCCGTGTTAATGGTGTTTTCATAAATCGTTTGTCATTTTTGGTCTGGGATATTTATACCAGGAGAACCCCCGCTGACTATTTTGAGCTCTCCCATTACCTCAAAAGGCTCGGTCACGTTCAGTTTACTTCAGTATTGTCGTGTGCGGGTTAGGTGAGGTTATTATGTTTATTTATGACAAAGAGTTATTAAAGTTCTAGAATGGTTGATGTGACATTAATGTTTTTTAAGAAGTTACAGTTTGAGAGCTTTCATCTTATATGATTCGTTTTATGACATTATTATGACGTGTGTGATAACAAAAGTAAAAGAGACTTTACAATATAGCTATCTTCTCTTTTGAAACATTCCAGGGTGGAGTCACGTATACGGTGCCGTTTTTGCTGCCGTCGCTTCTAAGGTATGAGCTTCGAATGATAAGAGGACGATTCTAAAAGCCTTTCAGGCAACACCGTAGCTACGTCGATACACGTATTGACTCCTGTGTATACGAACACCTTAAGTAAATCTCCCCGCAATTGGCACTTAGGGCTGCCTTAATCGATAAGGTGGAGTCTGTTACTCAGTTGCGAGAACTGGCTGTGCTAGAGGAAGCGAGACGACCCATTCAATCAACGTTTCCCTGTCAATGGCCGTCACACGGCTGCTTGATTATTTTTCATTTCTTCTCACTCATTTTCGAAGTTTAATTTTGTAGTGAAATAGTTGAGATATGCCTTGTGATGCTTCAGGCTTCACCTCTTTTGACTACTCGGATGCATTTCCCTTTGAAAGACATTAACTTGTACTTAAAGTAGATGATTTACAGTTTCTGTGAACTAAGAGCTTAGTCCTGCATTAGTTAAAAATTAAACCAGTCACTTGCATTGGTGGAGGTGGCAGATAAACAAGAGCTCCATCTGAAATAATATTAAACAAGTATCTAATTGAAGAGTTTCTTTAACAAGGGACTGAGCTCATTCAGTGAGCTACATATCTAACACATATTTTCCTCTTATAGGTTGTGTATCGATCCTGTAAGCTATTTCCTATACAGGATCTGCACAGCTTGCTCCAGATTTAAAATTGTATAAAGAATGGCTGTGTTGTAATCTTTTGTGGTCTCGCTACAGAATTAAGAAAGCCAGCAGTGATCTTTTTTTTTCAAACAGAAAAAATATGTACCCTTTAAAATCATTAAGATTATTAATATGTGGTAGCATGGTGCTTCACATCCACACAGTCTCTGGATCAAATGCTGCTATCATCAGTCTGTGGAGGTTGTGGGCTTTCGTTTGGTGTCTCGTATGGCATTCCTCTGGGTGGCTTTTGGTTCCTGAGATTAGGTTGACTGGGAATTTTAAATGAGACCTACATGAGTGAATATGCCTGACATATCCAGAACTACTACTTTCCTTGTTTCTCACACAGATCGTTAGTAACAAATTACTGTTTCTGTGGGCTGCAAGGGTTAAAAATGTGCCATTCCTTTGTGTGGATGTGACTGGAAAGCATGTCCAGCTGCAAGGCATACATGGAAGGACTACATTGATGTTTAGGTCTTAATGCCAGCAGCACAATTTTGAAAATCATCTCAGAATTTTCCTAAAGCAGTTTTTCCCAAACTGGCAAATGCCTATATTTTAGATAGCTGACTTGAACACTGTGCCAATTTGTATAGTCCATTTGTATTCTGGTTTAATATTGCAGTAATGAATGTGTCTAGCAATATGTATTAGAATAAACATAGCCATTTACATTTAAAAATGTAGTGAAATAAAAGTGAAAAATGTTATATTCCAAGTAGAAATATTCTTTAAATATACTTCAGCATAGTAACAAAGTATTTACAACACAGGTCGTGAGTATAACAAACTTATCTCAAAACTTCAATCTTCCTCCTCTGAAAAATTCTCAAGACATAGTTGTCATTGACAGATAAACAAGCAATACAGTCCAGGAATAGCCTGTACATAGTTTATTAAAAAGGCTTCAGTTATTCAAAACATTGTACTTCAATACATTTGAAGTCAATATATTGTCAGCAGATACCTCAATATCTGAAATGCTTTGTTGTCTTCTTCTTCCTCTTCATCTTTTCCCATTTTCATATCTGAAACATAATGAATGCAAAAAAAATGAATATGATAAAAGAATGAATTTCTGTTAAACAGGCCGGTGCCTTTGCGGTGTGAGCACTGATTACTTATTCTGCTGTCCAACTCAGTTACACTCACATTAGGACAAATAATTAACAGTTCTATGGATTGTTGGAAAAGACCTGGCTGTCCACAGGGAACTCACCTAAACACAATGAGAATGTGCAAAGTATGCAGAGAATTAGAAAACTATAAACGTAAGCTGTGGTATGTACAGTGATCAATCAGAAATGCATAGAAGTGCAAACTAAATGGTGACACTTCAGAGTAGGGCGTTACAGACTAGTAACATGGAAATCTTAGTTAATTTCTGCCGTAAAGTCCTTAATACATGTCTTGTAAAATAGCTGTAAGTGATGAATAGATACGGCATATTTAAGTTTTTCTTATGGTTAGGAACTGAGGACTTAAACTGAACTTCTGTAGTTGTATGGAAAATAGGGATAAGGAGATAAGCTAATTTGTGCTTTCTGTCAAATAAAGTGAAGTTCTGTATCGTAACTCTTGGTTATTAAAGTGCCATAGAATGGAGACTTCTTAATGCATATAAGAAGTTTACTTGCTCGATAAATTTAACACCAGCACCACCACCACCACTACTAACGACAGGCAGCCAGTATTCTAAAGTAAGACGTTTGTTAAGGTTTGTTATAGTAGAAGTATTTTCTCGTGTGTATATATATATATATATATATATGAGTAAAAGCGTTGCAGTATGCGGTGCCACATGTTACACAAAAAGCAGATCTTTCCTTTTTCGCGTAGAGTGTCCTGGCTTCATCCCGAGCAGTAAGGGTTTGTTTCGGGTCATCAGCTAACTTTTGCAGTGACTGGCGTAGTTCTGATGCAGTGCTTTTACTGCTAGTGCGTGTGCCGACCGTCTAGTGTCTGAAAAGCCTTTCAAAGCCTCTATCCTGTGGATCAGCATTTTGTTGCTGACTGGATGAAGATTCGACAGCCTTGAAATATCCCGGCAATTCAGGGAATTTCTTTAGCAGTTCTTGGTTACACTGTCCTTTCAGTCTTTGTGCTTTTCATTTTTGTGCTCTGCTATCATATTTTCTTTTGGGCATTTTGCCAATATGCTGTCCAGTTATCCAGAATAACACAGTGGTGTGGTATGAACTCAAAACAAAATTAACTTTAACCAGGTCACATCTACCCAGTCAGCTGTTTAAATTTAAAATGTTTCTTATTGGTCAATGGGTGTCAGGGAGGCGGTTTTCTTTTAGTAATTTAAAAAAATATTTAAAAATTCTTTGGCCTATCCCAGGCTCCTACACACATGGGGCCCCTAGTCTGCAGCCTTGCCAGTCTGTGCATTAATCCGTGCCTGATGAACACACAAACACAGTCCCAGGTTCAAATAAAAGGCGTTTTATTACACAAATACCCTGTATAAAAATTAAACACTGTTCCTTCTTCTTTCTCTCTCCGTCTCTCTCCACCACACTGCTACTCCTCCAGTCGAGAGTTGCCCGTCTCCACTCCCAGCTCTGACTCACCTGGACAAGCCAGTGTGGTCTCTTTTATTGAGAACCCTGGAGTACTTCTGCTGATGTGATGTAATCAGTTAGAAGGACTTCCAGGAAATGAAAAAGCCAGGAAGATCCTCGCCAAGCAGCATCCTTTATCATTCATTAGGGACACCTACAAGGCTGCCTGTGGGTTTCCGAACTGGGGCTCTATATGAGGGATACCCCCATCTATTAAAGTGGGGGATGAACTGCTCCCTGCGATGTGCTTCTGCCAGTTCTTGTAATCTTTGGTCATCCTCAACCAGGACAAGGACCATAAGGCATCTCAACTGGGTATTGTCCCCATTTAGTCCATCCTTTCATTATAGCATCCCGGTCGAGTAAGAACCCTACCTCCATCCTGGGAGGGATGCCCAGCCGTCCTATATATATAGATATATATACAGTATATATATATACAGTACAGGCCAAAAGTTTGGACACACCTTCTCATTCAATGTGTTTTCTTTATTTTCATGACTGAAGGCATCAAAACTATGAATGAACACGTGGAGTTATGTACTTAACAAAAAAAGGTGCAATAACTGAAAACATGTTTTATATTCTAGTTTCTTCAAAATAGCCACCCTTTGCTCTGATTACTGCTTTGCACACTCTTGGCATTCTCTCGATGAGCTTCAACAGGTAGTCACCTGAAATGGTTTTCACTTCACAGGTGGGCCTTATCAGGGTTATTTAGTGGAATTTCTTGCTTTATCAATGGGGTTGGGACCAGCAGTTGTGTTGTGCAGAAGTCAGGTTAGTTGGACGATCATTTATTTTTCAACAGGACAGTGACCCCAAACACACCTCCAGGCTGTGTAAGGGCTATTTGACCAAGAAGGAGAGTGATGGAGTGCTGTAAATGGTCATGAAAATAAAGAAAACACATTGAATGAGGAGGTGTGTCCAAACTTTATATATATATATTCATAGCATCCGTGTTCTGAATCCCAATCTGATTGTATGGGTGGTTACCTACCAGGTATCGCATGTGTTTGGTCTACCAGTCGGCAAACATCCGCCACGGGGCCCTCATTACCTGATAGGTAACCACCCATGCAATCAGATTGAGACTCAGAACACGGATGCTATGAATGTAATTACTTCGATCTACAGGCTGTCAAATAAATGAACTACACGCCGTAGCACAGCGTAAAGGGACTTTGTCTCTGACGCTGACGTCTGAGGTTCGATCTCCGCCAGGGGAGCAGTAAAGTGTGTACGCCTGATGAGCCCAAATAAGGGCGAAACACATGTCGCGTACTTTATGTATTATTTCACAGTAAACTATGTAACAATCTATACTAATAAAAGGCAAAGCCCTCACTGACTCACTCACTCACTCACTCACTGACTCATCACTAATTCTCCAACTTCCCGTGTAGGTGGAAGGCTGAAATTTGGCAGGTTGATTCCTTACAGCTTCCTTACAAAATTTGGGCAGGTTTCATTTCGAAATTCTACGCGTAATGGTCATAACTGGAAGCTGTTTTTCTCCATTTACTGTAATGGAGATGAGCTTGAAAGCCGTGGGGGCGGAGTTTCGTGTGACATCATCACGCCTCCCATGTAATCACGCAGTACGTATAAAACCAGGAAGAGCCCCAAAAAGCGCTCAAGAAAACATGCATTATATAATTGAGAAGGCAGAGAAGCAATAAGAAGCGAGCGAGTGACATATACAACCATATTCATGAGTTCTGCTACTTCGGAAACAAAGCACGATGTAAACCTAAACTTTAAATTAAGTTCATAGACAGGCTGCCGCTGGCGTTTGTAATTTAGTGCCTGCCCATATAAGGCCGTCCGTCAGCGGCAATCCAATAGAAACACTGCCGCTAAATATTCACGGGTAAAGGACTGTGCTTATGCAGAGGAAGATGAGATGGTCAGGGTGGTGTTTGGCACAAACTCAGCGAAACTGCGAGAGAAAGTTTTAAGTGCCGGGACTTCGGTAGCATTAGATACAGCCATGGACATAGCACGACATGGCACCAGCACAGCTGGGAAACTTCGATGCATGTACACCGAGCGGCTCACGTGAACTGACGCAGTGCACAGACAAAAAGCAACAGTTCCAAAGAGCGCTGAACAAAAACCGAATTACACAATTGAGAAGGCAGCAAAAAAATATGAAGCGTCTGATACATACAAGCATATTCATAAGTGCAGCTACTGCAGAAACAAAGCACACGGTGCAAAAAGTGAATGTCCCGCTAAAGGAAGACAGTGTAAAAAAAAACCCGTGCATGCAGTGTGTCACATCTCAGATAAAGAGGAAGACGAGCTGTTTATTGATGCAGTAAGAAACAAATCGATAAATGAAACCTCTTATCTTTACAACGATTTACAAACACGGAATGTAACTTGAACACAACACATCGTACAAATACGACCCTGATTGAAACAAATAATGATAATCGAATCCTTGATGACTGCAACTCTCAATAACACTCACAAAACAATTACTGTATATTGACAATCATGTTACGTTATTTTTAAAATGTTCCCTTTTCTTTTTCATAGCTTCTTTAACACACTACGGCTCCGCTGCGAATATATATATATATATATATACCCCAATCTACATACTCTCAAATAGATCAGCCACACACCGTGGTGCAATTGTAGAGGCTTCGCCTCTATCGCCTACATCTGAGGTTCGATTCCCGAGAGGGGATGTACTGAGTATGTATGCGTGCTTCTCGGTTCATTTTAACCTCGCATCTCCTTGGTTTGAGACGTATGAAAAAATATGCGGTTAATGCAGAATCATGTTACGTTATTTTTAAAATCTTTCTTTTTCTTAGCACAAGCACAGCTGAGAAGCTTCGATGCATGTACTCCATAACAAAAAATAACGCATTTAATCACACTTTCAATTCCAAGCAAAGGGGAACTTTTGTCAATGCATGATTTCCTGGTACATCGATTACACTGATGCACACATCACAGCTACAAAAATGTTAGAGTCGGAATGAAGCGCGTTCCTACGCCTGATCGGAGGAAAATTTCATTTCAAAAAACTACCCGAGCGAAGCCTTGATAAAAGCATGGTTTTGTGCACACTGAAAAGCAAGCAAAATTAGATGCATTACAGAAAGCGGACTTTGTGGCTCTTACTGGGGATCATTGGACTTCCGTGACCGTTAGTAATTCTAATTACATCTAATTACAAAATGTTCAATGATCACACTGTTTTAGCTTAATGTACAAAATAATTTTGGCTAAGGTTACTCAGATTTTAAAGATTAAGTTGGTCAAATTACCTTTTATGTTTCTGACTTATTTTTTTAAGAAGAAAAACTGCACTTTATGTTGAAATTTTGATTATTATTATTTAAAGACAATACCATTCTGAAAATGTACTTAAAGTACTTAAACTACCACTTTATTTTTAAGTCTGCCCAATTTTAACCAGGGATGATATTTTTGTTTCTGTTTTGAATTCAAATGAAGTTTAAAAGCATTTTTTTTTTCAGAAATTAAAACAGCTTGAGTTTACAATATTCATGTCCATGTCTATTATTTGATTCTGTCGCCCCTTTTAAATTAAAAAAACACATTTGCGATTTGGGGCAAATTTACGTGTGCGATTACATACGATTAATCAAGATTAATTATTACACAGCCTCTAATTAATTGGATTAATTTTTTTAATCGAGTCCCACCCCTAATATATATATGTAGATTTGTATATATATATATATATGTGTATATACAGTATATGTAGATATGTATATGTGTATATATATATGTATATATATTTATATGTATGTGTATATATATATGTATATATATATATATATATATATGATGTGTATATATATGTTTATATATGTGTGTGTGTGTGTGAGTATATATATATATATATATATATGCTAGCAACACTCATGACAATGACAAAACAATTACATTGTCAATCATGTTACGTTATTATTAAAATGTTTCCTTTTCTTTTTCATAACTTCTTTAACACACTACTTCTCCGCTGCGAAGCGCGGGTATTCTGCTAGTATATATATATATTTAAAGTCACTAACAGATTCACTACCTACATCTAATTTGTTATGGTCTTCGTACACACTTATAATTGACAAAGAGATGCTTTATACATCTATACTAATAAAAGGCAAAGCCCTCACTGACTGACTGACTCACTCACTGACTCACTCACTCATCACTAATTCTCCAACTTCCCGTGTAGGTAGAAGGCTGAAATTTGGCAGGCTTATTCCTTACAGCTCACTTACAAAAGTTAAAAGGTTTCATTTCGAGATTCTACACGTAACGGTCATAACGGTCGACAACGTCCGCCATGTTGAACTTTCTTATTTATGGCACCATCTTCACGAAATTTGGTAGGCGGCTTCCCTGCGCTAACCAAAACCGATGTATGTACTTATTTTGATGGTATGACGCCACTGTCGGCCGCCATATTGAACTTTCCAATGTCACTAATTTTCCAACTTCCCGTGTAGGTAGAAGGCTGACCCCATCTTCACGAAATTTGGTAGGTGGCTTCCCTGCGCTAACCAAAATCGATGTACGTACTTATTTCGGTGGTATGATGCCACTGTCGGCCGCCATATTGAATTTTCCAAACATCACTAATTCTCCAACTTCCAGTGTAGGTAGAAGGCTGAAATTTGGCAGGCTCATTCCTTACAGCTTACTTACAAAAGTTAAGCAGGTTTCATTTCGAAATTCTACGCGTAACGGTCATAATGGTCAACAATGTCCGCCATGTTGAACTTTCTTATTCATGGCCCCATCTTCACGAAATTTGGTTGGCGGCTTCCCTGCGCTAACCGAAACCAATGTACATACTTATTTTGGTGGTATGACGCCACTGTCAGCCGCCATATTGAACTTTCCAACGTCACTAATTCTCCAACTTCCTGTGTAGGTAAAAGGCTGAAATTTGGCAGGCTCATTCCTTACAGCTTACTTACAAAAGTTAAGCAGGTTTCATTTCGAAATTCTACGCCTAATGGTCATAACGGTCAACAACGTCCACCATGTTGAACTTTCTTATTCATAGGTAGAAGTCTGAAATTTGGTACTTATTTCGGTGATATGATGCCACTGTCGGCCGCCATATTGAACTTTTCAACGGTCTTTGTTACTTATGGGCCCATCTTCAAGAAATTTGGTACACGGGTTCCCAACGCTAACTGAATCCTACTTACGTATATATATACGTCCATAGCCTGCAGCTCGGTCACCGTGTGAGGCGGCGTTGGGTCCCCCATCCCAACGCCTCCCACGTGGTTGGCTGCCTGCCTATATAAGGCCGTCTGTCGCTCCAGTCTCTACATTCCCTTCCTTGCTTCGCCACGGTATTCACGTCTCCCTGCTGATAACTACAGCCTTTTTATTTAATCCACGGCTTCTCCGCTGTTTTATTGTTCATTTATTACGATTATAGTTATTGTATAGGTATTTTAGACTTACTTTACATTGTTCAGGTACCCATTTCCTTTATCATTCCAACCGTACCCCCATTACCATGTCTATCGAGGTGATCACCATCGATCAAAGAACTGTCACTTACCAAGTGGTTTCCATGCCCGGAGATGGCACCTGCCTTTTCCATTCTCTTTGTTACATATTGCACGGCCATATCAGGCTCACTATTGATATCCGGAGGAACATTGTGTCTTATGTATTGAATGACTGGGACAGGTTCAAGGTGTGGACTGATGACGGTACAGGAGATAATTATACTACACAGGAGCACTACAAGAGTGAAATGCTTAAGTGTACCGAAATGGCCAAATATTTTACACCTTTGGACAACCGCCAATGCCTCTTAAACATCTTAGCTTCACAGGTGACGATTTCAGTAGTGGACACTTTGATGTTTAGAAATGTTTAAACTCTCAAAAGCTGGATGTGAAGTTATCAATGAAATTGGTTGTATACTTACAACGCTTGACAGATGCCGAATGTCTCTTCAACACAAGTCCTACAAATACTGTCGTAATTGAAACAAACCATGAAACTTAAACCGATTATGACAGCAGCAATCCAAGCTGTGAGATTTGAAACAAGATTTCTGTTCACATGGCCAACTGTATGTTGCATGCTCAAGAGTAAGCTCAGCGCACAGCTACAGCTTGGTCATATTACAACTGGAGGGCCGAACTGACAACGTGGCATACAAAGAGATCCTTAACAAATAATTATTGGTATATTTTCCCTCAGTTTAAAAAGGTTTAATTTTCTTCTTAATAAAAATTTTAAGGCAGTACTTCACCGCTGCGAAGCGCGGGTATTTTGCTAGTAGCTAATATTCTAAAGTGCAGTCGTTTATGTTTTGATTATGACTGCACAAAGCCCACTTGTTATGGTCTTGTTACTTGGCAGTGACTAACTAATAGATACACACAGTTAGGCTTCATTCTCGAATGTTGGTAAATAGATAATTTAACAAGACAGAAAATAAGCATGGCACAATGGCTAATGCCACTGCCATGCAGCCCCAGAGTCCAGGGTTCATAGCACAGTCGAGAGAGTGCCTAACTGGGGTCTGAAGTTCAAGGACCTGTGGATAACTACCCTTGGTACTTTGTTTTCATCCCAAAAGTGTGTAGGATAGGTTATCTGGTATCTTAATTAGCCCAGTGTTTGTGTGCTGTACCACAGACTGGCACCCCATTTAGATGTGGCTTCCTTCTTGTTCTCAAGGATGTCATAACTAACTTAGTACCTTGCAACCGTGAAATCAACACAAGGGTTAGACAATGGACAGAAACTAAATAAAATATAGTTAGAAGGTTTGACTTCTTAAAAATGTATTAAACTCTACTGGCAGAATTGAGAAACCAAGCAGGCATCAGTTCATTGCTTGGTAACACAGCACTGCACATACTTATTGGCCAGAGGAATCACCAAATAATGTGACCTGCACATCTTTGAAATGTGGTGGAAAACTGAAATACCTGATGAAAAAAAAAACCCCACACCAACATGGGGAGAGCATGCCAAACTCCATGTCATGATTGGGCCTGGATTTGAACCACATCTTCCATCCACTGCACCGCCATTCATCTGTTGTAGAAGTTCTGAATTAAGCCAAATTCTCAATTAGGACTACTTTTATATTTACATGTACAAAAGAATGCTTCAATCAGAAGCATTAACAGTATAGCAAACTACAATATGTTTTATTGCTTTACGATTTGTTGATTTCTGGTGTTGAAGGCAGTAGTAAGTATGCAGTTGTAAAAAGACAAAGTATTAACAATCCAAGAGCAAGATGTAAAATCTGATTTGGGAGTCCTGGTATCCTATGACGAAAAGGTGACTTCCACTTTAAATTACACCTTTTGAGTCTTTAAAGGATCTTCCTCTTCTTAATGCTGCACAAGCTGCTTGTATAAGTGTCACTGTGAACTTGCCCTCTCCATTCTTTTCACAAAGGGCAATGGCTGATTTGGAGAGACTGACTGAACGTCTGGAACGTGCAGTTGGGCAGCTTGAAAAAACAGTTTTGAAATCTGGACCAGAAAGAATGCGATTTGGTGATCCTGCTCACTCCATGGAAGGTAAAACCAGCAGTTGTTGTGATTAAGAAAGTTACTTGTGAACCCATAATCTGGGCTGTTTTATGATGCCATAGCTTATAGTATATTTCATACCACAGAGGTAAAAGAGCAAACAGGCCTTCACGTATAAGGCTAGGATGTGACTTTCATTGTTTGAATGAGCTGCCTTTGACCACCTGGCACATTTTTTTACTTAAAAAAAGATGTCTTTCATCCGAATGAAGTGATCTTGGTTTTATTTCCCACTGAGTGAAATCTTGCGGGTTAGCATAATAAATAGGTAGCTCTCCAGAAGGATTAAAATCCTGACTCACGACACTGCCTACCTGGTGGGAATATGCCCATTCCCTACATTCCTTGGGTGGGTTTCATCCCAAAGATGGGCAGGCTAAGTGAATTGGCAAAAATATCACTACAGCTTAAATAGATGCTTCCTAGCTGCCTTTGTTATGTTCTGATCTAGCTTGGCCTTTGAATGGAGACAGTGATGGAAAATGGCAGAGAAAGAGATTGAGAGACAGTGAAAGCAAACCTATGCAAATCCTGTAGTTTCTTGTCACTCATCACGGACCAATGGGGCATCATGGTACAGAGTGACTCTCCTGATTAAACGATCAATCCTAAACCGCAACCCAGAATAAGCCAACTCCCTACTTCATACCAGTTGTTGTTTCAGCATTACCCCAAACCATCTCTATCCTAACTTTATTGCCTTTTCATCAAAGTTTCAAAGATTTACTTGTGCCTTTGTGGGGGCAGTGTGTTTGAAATGGAACAAAATTACTGCTGGTACTTTATGACAATACGATAGCATTCAAAACTTGTAGCGTTGCAGATATAGTGTACCAGTACTTCCCAGTACGATAAGAAAAGTTGCACATACTCTATTTAGAAATTAGAAGAGGTCCTGGTACTGTGTACTGGTGAGTACCGGCCCACTTCAAACACTGTCGGAGGGATGACTCAAGAATGTCTTTGTACAACTGGCTGGGAGTTGACTATTGAATGCCTCCAACCACCTACCACAAATTATATTCAAAAAAATGTTCTTATCATTATATATAGCATTCCTAAAACTATCGGGAGTTTACAATGACTTGTTTCAAGAAAGCTGTTTCATTCTTTAAGTCACTAATTCTTAAATGACAATTTCTAACAATTATCAAAATATTAGATATTAATCTACTTTTCAACAGTACATAGATGGCCCTCTAATATCCAATGTGCCCTCCAGTTGACTGGCAACCCATCTTAGATTTGGTTTCTGCCTTGAGCAAAATGCTGATTAACAAATGGATAAATGGCTGAATCAACTCTGACTTTCTTTGCCCCTTTTTATCTGGTCTTGTGCCACTCTCTAACAGCAGGTGGTGTTTCTCCCTTCGTGGAAGCCTTTGATGCCTTTCTCTCAGGACCAGTGGAACAGTACTGCTCCCAGAGTCAGGAAATAGGGGGCGATGTCCAAAAACATGTAAGATGGGCAGTAAGACAGGGGTAAGACAGAACATTTGAATCTCAAGTACTGTAAGTGTAACCTTTGGATTCTTCTTTTGGGAAGGCTGAGATGGTCAAGGCGGCTCTTAACCTGCAGAGACAACTGTTGGTCACTGCATCTCGATGCCAGAAGCCATCCGATGTGAGTAACTCATCATAATGTTATAATGGTTTAGTTATTCATTTTCATTAGGGAATTTGCCCCCGCTAGCTTCACTCCTTAGCCCCATAGAGTTGGCTCCACCCCCAGATCTGCCAGGTGTTCGGACTCCAGCATATACTGGACATTTTAATGAAACATGAAAGAGTGAGATGGTAATTCCTGCTCCTACAAATGGCACAAACAATGAATATATACTATCTTAAAAATAATATGGGTATTTTTTTAAGTCCTAAGCAAATTTCAACATCACAGAAGTAGTTAAATATTTGTCAAAATATGGCTTGTCTACTGAAGATATATTGAATATATCTTACAGTCCCTGTAGTTGACATGATGCCACAAATTAAGACAGATCAGAGTTCTCAGTATATCATAAGGACAAGAATTTGTCCTACACCAAAGTATAACTTGAGAAGTAGTTATGAAATATCTTTACAACCACTCCTGGCAAGTAGGAGGCCACGTTTGAGAATGAGGGTCACAATTGTATTGCACTCCAAGGCACAAAATGGCATTTATGAAAGCATTTTGTAATTTCCTTCAAAATGGTGATGTTTTGTAGTTTTCTGATACTAATTCTAAGCCTTTACCTTAAAAATGTTATTATTATTAAAATATATTATTAAAGCTAAGACTTTACCACAAAGATTTAATTATTACTGTTAAAAGATAACTGAATTATTATTATGAATAATAGCAATAATAATAATAATATTCGAAGGAAAACATAAGATCTGGTATTGCACTCAGCCATACATAATTGTTGCTACATAACAACAACATCTTAAATAATATAGTTAACATCCATGACCACCTGTGTGTTGATACTGTGATATCTTTTATAATCTTTATGTGTGTCCCATCAATCACACCAACAACTCCAGGAAAGCCAGCAATTTGTGTGAATGCAGCTTGATTCAACATTAGCCCACATCAGGTGGGGTGGAAATACATAAATCTGTGCATTACCTTTTGTCGTGGTCAAAAATACATGATATTACCAATACTTTCATTTTGGCAGACCATGTATGGTTTTTCACATAGATGGAGCAATCACATGATGTACTAGATTTGTTACAAATATTATCCCATGTCTGTTAAATCAGTATTCACTGTTGTCAAGTGTTCCCAAAATGTTTCGAATGTGCATGATGAGTTCTCTCTAAATGCCATCTTCTGGTAGCTCCTAGCACGTTTGTACAGCCCAGGAGCTCTCTTAAGTCTGAGATAGATAGACAGACAGACAGACAGACAGACAGACACACACACACACACACTATAGTCTAACCTGAAATTAAAATAAATCAAACTGATGCCACAAACCACACATACATGCATAATGGGATGAAAAAAAACAGCTAAAAGCCAGAGCCCACAGAACAGTCCAGTCATGGTCATCCATGTTGAATGACTAGCTGAAGGTTATGACTAGCAAAACAAGAGCCCAGATCGCTCCCCTGCCACAAGATTGCTGGGCAGTAGCCTTATGGTTGATTGTCTAGAATTCCGGAGTCTATGACTACTGCCCCTCCACCCTGTTACTGATTGACAAAAAGCTGTAGCCACTCCTCTGCTTCATGATTGGTGGACAGCAGGCTTGTTTTTAACAGTATACAGCAGTTATGACCCTGGCCACCATCCTACTTGTTCTGCCACTGGCAAGGTGAACAAACTGAAAATAAATAGAAAAACCAGAACATGAAACATAGTCAGGCAAGCAGTGGGTCGAAACAAGGAAACAAACCAGTCTTTTCTCCTAGCCAAATGGTTTGTCAAATCTCATTGTCAGAAAAACAAAGAAATGTTGTTTGTGCTAGACAATTCACCCAGCAGGTGATGCACAAAGAGCTTCTAAGTTATCCACAAATTAGGAGAGTGAAAGTCTACATGGGGACCGACTTTTAAACTGTTGTGTTGATGACTTCTAGGGACACGTCCCTAGCAACTGCACGTAACAGGACAGCAAAATGACATCGTCCATAAACCAAAATGGCATGCTGGTAAGAATACAGATAAAGATAGTAAAGTGTTCTACATAATGAAAAACATAAGTTTTAACTGCAAACGATGCATAAAAATTTTTATTTTGTTCAGAAATGATTAAAAACATAAAACAAAGTCATAACTCTAGCCCAATTTCAAACTGCATATATTTAGCTTCCTTAGCACTTTTTTACAACTCATTTCCACACACCTCTTTCCCCTCCTAGAGTGAACTCACTGTCCTCCTGCAGCCCATATCTTCAAAAGTTCAAGAAGTCCAAGAATTCCGTGAAAATAATCGGGGAAGCAAACAATTTAATCACCTGTCTGCCATCAGTGAAAGTCTCCCTGCACTCGGCTGGGTCACAATGGTAAGTGGCTGCCAGTTGTCATAAGAGTGCAGATCAGCTCTGAATGACACAGTGCTGTTCTGAAAAAAAATGTTGTTTCCCACAGAGCCCCAAACCTGGTCTCTTTGTGAAGGAAATGAAAGATGCAGCCATATTCTACACAAATCGTGTCCTTAAGGACTTCAAGGACACGTGAGTAGCCTTTAACTGGTTTGGGTGGTCTGTACAAGGGTTCTGAATAATGAAAACAGAATAATAGCACAATAATTATATTAGAACCTACAATAATTGCCAACATCCAATATAAATTCTTTATCTGGCATTTCAGAAAGCATTTGATAAGTTGCCACATGAAAGGTTGGGCACCAAACTAAACGAAGTGGGAGTTCAGGGTGATGTTTTTAGATGGGTGCAGAATTAGTCCAGACATGGGAAGCAGAGGGTGACGGTGCAAGGAACCTTATTAGAACTGGCTGACGTTAACAGTGGCATCAATCAGGAGTGAGTGTTGGGGCCGCTGCTGTTTTTAATATATGTAAATGCTTTGGATAGTAATGTAATTAACAAGTTGGTTTAGTTTGCAGATGATATCAAGATAGGTGGATTGGCAGATAATCTGGAATCCGTTAAATCATTACGAAATGACTTGGACAGCATATAGATTTGGGCAAATTTGTGGCAGATGAGCTTTAATGTCAGTAAATGTAACGTATTACACATAGGAAGTAAAAATGTTAGGTTTGACTACACAATGGGAGGTCTGAAAATAGAGAGTACACCTTATGAGGAGAATTTAGGAGTCATAGTGGACTTGACAGTGTTCAGAATCCATTCAGAAGGCTAACAGAGTGTCAGGTTATTTAAAACCCTGATGTGTGGAGTACAAGTCACAGGAAGTTCTGCTCAAGCTTTATAACGCACTGGTGCGGACTCATCTGGAGTACTGGGTGCAGGTTTGGTCTCCAGGATACAAAAATGACAAAGCAGCACTGGAAAAGGTCCAGAGGAGAGCGACTAGGCTGATTCCAGGGCTACAGAGGATGAGTTGTGAGGAAAGATTAAAAGAGCTGAGCCTTTTCAGTTTAAGCAAAAGAAGGTTAAGCGGTGACATGATTAAAGTATTTAAAATTATGAAGGGAAATAATACAGTGGATCGAGACTGTTATTTCAAAATGTGTTCATCAAGAACACGAGGACACTTTTAGAAACTTGTTAAGGGTAACTTTTCCGCAAACATTAGGACATTTGTCTTTACACAGAGAACCATAGACCCTTGGAATAAGAGACCAAGTAGCATGGTAGACAGTAGGACTTTAGGGAATTTCAAAATCCGACATGTTATTTTAGAAGAATTAATTGGATAGGACTGGTGAGCGTCTAGATTGTTCTAATGTCTTTTGGGATTGCCAGTCTTTCCTCAGGACCAGAAATTCTGAATATTTAATATAGCACACCATATCTCTTAGATTCTAAACAACATTCTTCTGTCATGTCCTAATGCTGTTATTTTCCATAGCACATCTCTTTTGAATATTGTACAGTTTATCTACCCTCTAACAAAATATGTACAATGCATGAATGTGTAAATGTTGCTGCACTCCAGTTAAGGTCAGTTATTGTTATAGGTTCTAACATAATTGTTCCTTTTGTTTGATGTGACTTTAGAACATAAGACATTTTTTTACAAAATGGTTTACATACTACTGTTTTGAATTCTCCGTTAAGTTGAAAATTGTGTGCTGTGAAATAAAGATACATTGATTTAATGTTGCTCAGTGCCACCTGCAGAGATGGATCACAGCTCTTTTATTATCTCCACTCTGCTCTCCAGAACATGAATTTCTCTTTGATCCTCTGTGTGTTCTTTACCGCAGGGATAAAAAGCAAGTTGAGTGGGTGAAGTCATATCTGAACATCTGGTCAGAACTCCAAGTCTACATTAAGGAATATCACCCCACTGGGCTAACTTGGAGCAAAACGGTAAGAACTAATAGCATCAGCTTTGTCCATTTTGTGTATAACCCAAATAGACTGGGCCACTAGGCTGAAATGCTGCCTTTTCTTATTACTCAATGCTATTACTTTCCAAAGTTCTTCTTACACCTTATATTAAGCAATTAATCCTGTTAAACTGCATTTTTATGGACTTTTTGAACAAGTGGCTAGAAATTTCAAATCAAGCCTACAGGTTTGGAGTGACTTTCTATTGTACCCTGAGTCTGCTTGTGCTGAGATGGTGTAGATTCTGTATGTGTCACTATAAAGTTCATTAGAAAAAGTAAAATGTAGCCTCATCTGTTTTCTCATTTAGGGCCCAAAGGTATCTGTCCAATGCCTCCCCACAACACCCGAGGTTCTTCCAGTGAAGCGAAATGTGGCTTCATCCCCTTGGCAAAGATTTACCCCTCGTTTCACCCTCCCAAAGTACCCTGTGGATCCCACTGCCCGCACTGCTCTCTTTGCAGAGATCAACCAGGGGGCAAACATCACAAAAGGTGAGTTTTGAGTTTTGTGTGGCCTTATGCAAATATCAGGCTCTGCTAGAAGTCTGTTAGTCTTTCCTAATGCAATCAGGCAGAGATGGCCTTCGGTGTGTGCGAGGCCTAGGGTTGACCAAGCCCATGCAGGGCCGGTTACGTCAAACGCTGTTAAGGGTATGCGTGGACTGTATAAATGTGCGCGCGAATTTAATAAAAATAATGGTAACATACACCGGATTTTCTCATTACAGTGTTCAGCTAAATTTTTGCAAGATAACACGCGGACTTTATCAAAATTTAATGTTATACTCTATTAAAAAAGTGCGATTCATAATTCATGACAATACTACGACAGTGCGAAATGCAATGCAGTGTCATGCGGAAATTAGCAGGGCCTCTTCTAGAAAAGTACCCAAATTGCAAGTATATTCTGAGTCTCGATTTGCAGGATGTCATAGTCATAACTCACGTTGATGTCCTGTCAGACGGTTATCATTAGCGATACGTGTTTTTGTGCATTAATATTCGGACATGGTTATGGCCTACAAATAAAAAGTGAGTTTCAGTGTTTCAACAGGAAGTGTGAAATTAACGTAGAAGTATCATCATGAAATCTCTTACCGGTTTCCAGGTTCAGAGACAAAAATGCACCTTTCGTTGATGACATCTTCATACTCTGGATGCAATGTCTTTTTCTATAAATAGGAGAAGCCAACCAGGTGACTAATGGGCTACACCTAATTTAGGAAGGGATTAAACTGGCAACCCTTTACGGTTTATGAAGGTGGACAATGGAATTTTTTCAAAGACGTACATGTATGGAATTTGACCTTGAAGAGGGATTCCTCTGAGAAGCATCTCAAATATGTATATACTGGAGAATATAACTTGACAAAT
>JANRMT010062850.1:15165431-15192589 GCA_026402145.1 Polypterus bichir lapradei | reverse complement strand
ATATATATATATATATATATATATATATATATATATATATATAGTGGTAGATAGGGGGCGCTCTTGCTCCCTTGAACCCCTGTCCACGACTCCAGACATCAGGTAAAAGTCCTCAAATCGACTTTATTTAATTGCCACAGTGCACAAAGCACACTCTCCACCACTATACTCATAAATCACTAAGAAACAATCAATAAACTATCCTCCAGCTTCCAGACATGTTGCCACCCTTCCACCCAGCTCAGCTCGCCGTCTGGGAGCTCCCACAGTCCTTTTATATTCCCTGACCCGGAAGTGTTCTCAATCCCCAGTCCATGTGATCCTCAATCACTTCCGGGTCAGGTAGAAGTTCTTTCCTTCACCCCGGAAGCCCGTCGCTCTTCCTATGACGAACTTCCGGGTCATAGGGCACAAATGAGTCTTCAGTCCTCCCTGCAGCACCCTCTTGTGGCCCCTGAGGTATCCAGCAGGGCTGAGGATAAAAACTACATCGTCCATGATTCCCTGCTGGTCTTCGGGGCACCTCCATACTGCAGGGAGGGCTCCATCTGGTGGCCTGGGGGTATTGGCTGGGATGATAAGCCAGCCAAATATCACAATATATATATATATACAGGCATATATATATATATATATATATATATATATATATATATATATATATATATTCTGGAGAATATAACTTGACAAATCCACTCGAACAGGACATGCAGACCTCAAAAGCGGGGCCCCCTTAGGCACACGGCCTGGGTCAATCGTCCCAATTGCCACCCCCAGACGCTGCTTTTGCAATCAGGTCATCAAAAACTGAATAAGCACAGCACTCAGGAATAAAGTTCAGTCCAGAAGTGAAGGCATTCTGTGCTGAGTGGCAGCAACCACATGCATCACACACAGTTATCTCTTTCTGTAGTTCTGAATTGGTGAATTGCTAAACATTTGTCCACTTTGTTTTTCTGCCCTCTTTTAGTTTTGAGGCATGTATCAGATGACCAGAAACCCAATAAGAATCCTATCCTAAAGGTACAGGCTGGTCCAATGCATAGTGCAGCTGCTTTCGGCACTACACTGAAGCCAGTATCAAGCAGAGTTACTGCCACCCAAAAAACGTCAAAAGAGATGACCAAACTGCCACCGGTTTTGGAACTGGATGGAAAGAAGTGGAGAGTGGTGCGTATGTATGGTATCCATGTAGGTGTTTGTGTAATATGTTTAGTTTTATGATAAGCCAAAGTGACATTTACAATATTTAAAAATGCGTTTTAAGGTATCTGAAAATGTATTTAAAATATCCTGCAATGAATTTCAGATAATCTGAAAATACATCTGTTTCAAGTAATCTGAAATTACATTTCAAGTTTTATTTAATGCATTTTTAGATAGATATGTGAAAAACTAAGTACATCCCATGGAAATTGTTGACTCATTCAACATATCGCACAGGTAAACAGTAGATCTTCATGCAAACGGTGTCTACAGGTAAAAGTGATCGACTGAGAAAAAAAGAAGAAAAATAGCTTTTTCAATCATTTAGTCAACAAAAATATCAAGAGATGTAAAGATCTACTGGCAAAAAAGCAAGCCCAACTTTGGCTTCAGAAGCTGGTGTTGACCCCTTTGGCAGAAATGACTTACTGTGGGTGTTTTGCAGAACTGTTCACCAGACTATGTCATCAACTCGATGAAATTTTGGATCACTCCTCTGTGCAAAATTTCTTTAGTTGCAAGATATTTGTGGGTTTTCTTGGAAGTCCTGTGCATTTCAAATACTCCCCCCCAAAAAACAAAATTCACTGTGATTTAAATCAGGGTTTTGATTAGACTACTCCATAAAACTCCATTTCTTCTTTTAGAGCCATTCCTTGGTGGATTTGCCAGTGTGATTTAGAGTATTATCATGTTGAAAGGCCCATTTTCGGTTCAGCATCACCTTTTGGACAGATGGTCTTATATTCTTCTCAGGTACACTTTGATATGATGCAGACTTCATAGTTGGCTCAGTGACTGCAAGCTGCCCCGGCTCTGAGGCAGCAAAGCAACCCCAATGCATATTTCTAACACCATGCCTCACACTTGGTATATGGTTCTTCTCCTGAAATTCTGTCTACTGTTACTGTGGCTAAAGAACTCTATTTAATTTTTCTGTCCAGAGCACATTTTTCCAAAACATCTGGGGCCTCAAGTATAAACAGTGCATACGCACAAAAATGTTGCGTACGCCCGTTTCCATGCTCACATTGCGATGTATAAAAACTAAATTTGGTGTAAAGCCACACAAATTTTCACGCCAGCTGAATCCCTGGCGTACACAAGTTCTCCGCTCGGTTTTGCAGATTGGCGGCACAGCATTAAAGCAGTGCTATTGTTCCAGTGTGGGTTCCCTTTCTTTTTTAGATACACATCCCTGACATGGCTTTATCAAATACACTGAAATTAACTGCATATATTTTATTAGTTTAAGGTATCTGATTGTAATTAAACTGTAACAATATAATGGTCTATGGAATGGCCAAACTATTCCAAATATCATAGCTGCTTTAGCGTTGTTACTCTCACTGCACCACTCGGAGTATTTATCCCACTGTATCTGAGTGTGGAATCACAGCTCTACAGCAGCTGATCGGAAAGAGAATTATCGGTATACAGCATCAAGCACACGCTGCCTCAGCCATGGGCACAGTCTATTTAAACTTCATCCATACAGCAAATGCTTCAGAGCCTTTCCTGTAGGAACCTCGCAGTCCAGAAACAGTTTTATCCCAAGAACTATGAACACACTCAATCAGTCCATCAAGTGCTCCTGGAATAACTGTTTGTACTTATAAGTACAATTACCTCACTGTAAACTTGCGATAGTTATAATATTGCAAAAACTGAGCCACTTTATAAAGCGCGTATTTACATATGATAACAAGTCGATTTAGATTTCCAAGTCCTATCTTCTTGGAGCTCTTGATGTTATTTTTAAGATGAAATGCAGCAAAGTACGTCTATTATATTATACAGATAAAATGCTAACATCATTTAAATAATAAACATTGTTAATAATTAAACATGTGAGGACACGGTGCCACAGCACTAGTGACGAGCTGGCGCCCCGTTCGCCCCATTCAGGGATTGTTCCTGCCTTGCGCTGTATACTTGCTGGGATTGGCACAACCCTGGATGGATAGATGGACAGAATAATTAAACATGTACTACGAAGATATTTCAATGTTCCTTAAAAGTTTCGAAGAATCGGCGTTCTAAGCTTACAGATGGCTTTACATCGATTACAGAGCTGATTGTGTGGCGATTAGTTACTTGGAGAAAGAAAAGTAAGAACAGGAATTGGGGGTTAGTATGTTTGAAGAGACAGTACTGCTGTAATAAATTATTTCAGCGAAGATCGCGCATGACACAGCAAGCATCTTGCGGGAGGCTGGAACAATCTCTGGATGTGGCGTGTCAGTTTGTCACTATCACTGCTCCACCGTGTTCCCATGTTTAATACATGCTTTAATTTCTATCATCATGATATCAAGTATACATCTTAGTATTTAAATTGTTCAGTGAGCTGTGATATCATGAATGTAATGTATTCTGTGTCCTGTCGAAGGAAGAGAAAGCCGGTTTAAGAAGCAAGTAGTGATTCACACACATAGAGCCCATAGAACACATGCAAAACAAATCATTTAACGTGCTACTTTACTTACAATGGGATTTGAGAAACTACTAAATTAAACGATTTTAAGATGAAGTTTATGACATTCTACTTTAATGACAAAATAAACTATGTGATTATAATTGACATTTCAAGCTTTTTTCCCCATTGTGCCCCAATTTTTTTCTTTTCTGTGTACCCTAATAAGCTTCCATATGACACTTAGACGGTGTGCTACTACTCGTCTTTTCATGGCGACTTTAATATCTGACCACTTATTTTTAATTTCGGGCACTATGTGACTTTGTGAACTTGTGCTTTCGAGTTTCTCCGACACTCTATGTCACTCAATCAGCTCCCTTTTGTTGTTTATACCACTGTTTAAACCAACAAATAGTACGTTTTTCCTTGCCTCCACTTGATAATTGCTGAAATACTTCTACTTTCCCCCATGCTTTTCCCACTGTCTTTTCACAGAATGCTGAACTTAAGGGCTATTTATATTGATTTGCATATTCAAAGAGGCATAATTCTGGCAGGAGATGGGGTGGGATGGCAGGCGCGTGCACATGCATTACTTTTCACGCTGACCAGGATTTATGGAGAGAAAGAACGTGGAAGTTGGCATTCGCACAATTTCATGCATCTGGATTTTTTTTGTGTGTATGCACATTTCTGCTTTTGTGTGAATTCTATGCACAGCGTTATGCATAAGGCCCCTGGTCTTTGCCGAGATGTTCAATGGCAAAACCTAATGTTGCGCTAATATTCTTTTTGAACAGCAAAGGCTTTTCTTAGCACACCTCACATGCAGGTCAAATTTGTGCAGTCTCTTTCTGATTGTAGATGCATGTAATTTGACACCAACTGTTGCAAGAGACACCTGCAGATCCTGCAATGAAATTTTGAGTTTCATGGAGCTGAATTTGCAGGGCCAAGCATTCCTCCGTTATTTGAAATGTATACCACTTGTAGATGTTTTTCCTTACAGTGGAATGCTTGATTTCAAATAATCTGATGATCTTTTTAAATCTTTTAATCTTTTTAAATTTAAAGCTGTTTTAATCTGGGCATGATGACACCACACACATTAATAGCAAAGAAAACATTGGACCCTTGATATCTGTGGTATAAATAGGACAGGGCCCATCTGCAGACTCCCTAAGGGTATTCTAATCATTGGAGCCTCATTTGAAACATCCATCCACCCATCCATCCATCCATTATCCAACCCGCTATATCCTAACTACAGGGTCACAGGGGTCTGCTGGAGCCAATCCCAGCTAACACAGTGCGCAAGGCAGGAAACAAACCCTGGGCAGGGCGCCAGCCCACTGCAGTCATTTGGAACACCTGATTCTAATTTAATGGATCTGAAGTGGTAATAAATGTAGGGGTGTATTTACTTTTTCCATGTGACAAATCTGCATTTTTGTTCATTTAGATTATAAGAATGAATACACCAATGTCAATTTGATGTGTCATTTGTTCAGGTACATCACCTTAATCTATAGGCGCTATTTGCACAAAGATCTAATGTTTGCCTGTTCAGATATGTTGAAAAAGTCAACAATTTCTATGGGATGTGCTTCATTTTTTACATGACAGAATCTCAAATTGATATCAAGAGATCATTTTAAATATTTTAATATTTCAAATATTTTAAAGTAGGTCTGTACAGTTTAAGGTATCTGAAATGCAATACAAGATGTCTCAAAATGTTTTGCAGATCTCTTGAAATGTACAGGAACATATTTTGAGATTTGTGGAAATGAATTTCACATATCTTAAAACAACTTCATTTTACATCTGAAATTCATTCTGAGATATCTCTAAATATGAATTTAGCTTACTCTATAGTTTACTCAAATGCCTGCTTGTGCCAGTTGATATCTTACTGTTTTACTCTTTTGTCAGTCTGGTTCGTGTTTTCCTGTACAATTACACATTCCTTTTATATTTTCTCTGATGAGTCATGCAGTGATTGGTGCCGCTGCCTCATGGCTCACATGCCTGGTTGTTGTCTGCATCAGGTTTGTACATGTTCCCCTTGTCTCAGGCAAAACTGGTTTGCTCCCCAGATTACCAAAGACTTGCTGTATCTAGCATGAGGGGCAGGCTACTTGGAAATGTATTTTTTAAGAAATGTGACCATACTACAATCAATATACCAGTATAAATCATCTCTGGTGCTGCAAATTGGTTTTAAAAGTCACAGAATTAGTTCAGTGGATGTCACCTGTCTTGGATTTCAATTAATTGCATCTGGATGTTCCAGTTTGTGGTGACTAAGTATGGTGGCCTTGCCTACACAATGAAGTTAAATGAAAACTCCAAGCAACTTCTTGAAAAGGGGGAATTTAAAAGCACAGGTCAGATGGAGAAAAGGAAGTATCCAAATCACTGAATATCCAGTTAAATCAATCATGAAGAAACAAAGAGTGCCATACAGCTATAAATCTACCTAGAGCAAACCATCTACAAAAATGGAAGAAGACAATGAGGGAGCTCATCAAGAGACTTCTGAGAACCGTGAATGAGTTTCAAGCTACAGTGGGTGATATTGGAGAGACTGTGCAGACAACAACAGGTGCTGGGTGTGACACCAGGCTTTATGGCAGAGTGGCAAAGAGGAAAGATGTGCATGATACATCAGATAAAGTTTGCCAAAAGTCACTTTGAGGACTCTGAAGTAATCTAGAAGAGGTTTTTATAGTCTGATGAGACCAAAATTGAACTTTGTGGCCATCAGACTAAACATCATGTTTCCAAACATTGCACATAATGAAAAACACACCATCGTGGTGGCAGCATGAGAGTGACAGGATGCTTCTGTACAGCAGGACTTGGAAGGCTTATGAGGGTATGATGACTGCAGCAAAATACTGGGAAATCCTGGAGGAAAACCTGATATACATCTAAAACATGCACATGTTAGGGTACTTGGAGAATTTGTGAATGAGTATGGCTGTACTGTCCAGGGTTGGTTCCTGTCCTACAACTAATACTGCCATCTTTTAGTGAATAAGGCTGCTCAAGAAAATACAGTACAAGCATTGATGAAGTTAACAGATGCGTATACAGAGCAAGTGGCAGGGTGGGATATGCGAAGCTTGGCAGAGCCTGCACCTGCTGCTTTGACAGACTCTTAATGCCATCCATCCGCTAATATCCAGAACTAGTCAGGTTTGACTATTGCACAGGTCAGCATTGCGACACACATTTAGCAGAAATTAACTATTGCTTCAAAGGAAATCTTGACCCCATCACACCACATTTACCTTCATCATATTAAGGAAAAGTAAAGAATGATAAAATGTTAAAATAAGTAAATGTTATGTAAGTGTTGTATAACATAAGCACTAAATACTAAATGTGTTTCTCTTCATTCAATTTTATTTGGGGTCTGACTATCCAAATAGGAGAACCAAGTCGATGCACAGGAGCTCATAATCAGTAACACGGAGCTGAAGCAGGTGGTCTATATGTTTAAATGCCACGGTAGCACGCTGCAAATAAAAGGCAAAATCAACTCCATCACACTGGGTGAGTAAAACAGAGAAAATGTCTTCTTACACTTCACTCCACTGGCACTTGAGTGTTTTGGGTGTGTCTCCAGCAGGGGATGGCTTGCTCCCTGGGATTGGGTTCTTTACTGAATGCAGGACATACTTGAACCTTATACTGTACATACCCCTTCAATAACCATGGGGAAAATAATCAGATAGGAGAAATATGGTGCAAAACGCGTTATATATACACTCGCTGGCCACTTTATTAGGTACACCTTGCTAGTCCTGGGTTAGACCCCCTTTTGCCTTCAGAACTGCCATAATTCTTCATGGCATAGACTCAACAAGGTGCTGGAAACATTCCTCGGGGATTTTAGTTCTTAATTGAAATGACAGTATTGTACAGTTTCTGCCGATCTGTTGCTTGTACTTCCATGATGCAAATCTTCTGTTCCACCACATTCCAAAGGTACTTTATTGGATTAGGATGTGGGGATTGTGGAGGTCATTTAAGTACAGTGAACTCATTGTCTTGTTCAAGAAACCAGTTTGAGGTAATTTGAGCTTTGTGACATGGCACGTTATCCTTATGGAAGTAGCCATCAGCAGATGAGTACACTGTGGTTATGGACATGATCAGCAACAATACTCAGGTATTAGCATTTAAAAGATGATCAGTTGGCACTAGGAGGCTCACAGTGTGTCAAGAAACTCCTCCAAACCACTACACCACTACCACTAACCTGAACCATTGATACAAGGCCGGATGAATCTATGCTTTCATGTTTTCTTCAATCTTTTATTGTCAGTTACATGTTCTTAAGTGACAGGAGTGACACTCGGTGTGGTCTCCTGCTGCTGTAGCCCATCTGCTTTAAGGTTCGAGATGTTGTGTGTTTAGAGATGCTCTTCTGCATACCTCAGTTGTAACAAGTGTCTATTTGAATTACTCTTGCCTTTCTATCAGTTTGAACCAGTCTGGCCATTCTCCTCTAACCTCTGGCATCAACAAGGCATATTCATCCAGAGAAGTGCCACTCACTGGAGATTTTTTTCTTTTTTTTTTTGGACCATTCTCTGTAAACCCTAGAGTTGGTTGTGTGTGAAAATCCTAGTAGATCAGCAGTTTCTGACATACTCAGACCAGCCTGTCTGGCACCAACAATCATGCCACATTCAAAGTCATTTAAATCACCATTCTTCCCCATTGTAATGCTCTGGTCATCTTGACAGTGTCTGCATGCCTAAATGCATTGAGTTGCTGCCATGTAATTGGCTGGTTAGATATTTGCATTAACAAGCTGTTGAACAGGTGTACTTAATAAAGTGGCTGGTTAGTGAATAATTAACTTGCTTTGCAATGCAGCTTTTACTCCCAGTATACAATGTAGTATAATTGTTTATGCATACATACTGTATCCAGAGGGCAGGTGTTCTCCCTTATATTTCTCATATGTAGCCCCTAAGTCCCATTTGGTCATTCAGAGCCTTCAGCCATTTTCACTGTACATTTTCTGTGTATTGGTTCATACCAGTCCATCTCTTGTGTTCTTCTTACTATAGATAACTGTACAAAGGTCGGCTTGGTTTTTGATGATGTTGTTGGGATAGTGGATGTGATCAACTGCAAGGATACAAAAATTCAGGTATGGTGGTGCGATCGGGTGATAAGATGCCTTCTTTATGTTGCTTGTTAATTATTTGCTTTGTGCTCATCATAACTGAATTCTTAACCTTCAGGTGATGGGAAAGGTGCCCACTATCTCAATCAACAAGACTGATGGCTGTCACATATACCTGAGCAAGGATTCTACACAGTGTGAGATCATCAGTGCCAAGTCATCTGAGATGAACATCTTGGTGCCCGATGCCCAAGGGGAATTTGTGAGTAGACTTCTGTGCAGGAATCCTATTTGTGTGCTGAGCCATGTCTGTCTTCTTTTGGTTTTCATGGGCTGGTGTCACCATCTTGTTGCCTGACAAATCTTCTCTATACTGTATATTCTGCACCTTATTTAGTAAACAGTTTAAAAAATGTATACCTTGAGGTGCATCAGTCTGCTGGAAGTGATGGGTATTGTTTAGTAGGTCATTCAATCTTAACATAATGGAAACAGAGCCATCTGCTTATGTTTTTCTAGTGTTATTAAATCAGTGCTTGTTTCAGATTAAGGAGTTTCAATGGATTGCACAGGCAGTTGTAGCCCATGGTGAGGTCTGGGTTTGATTCCCTGCATAATAATTTCCACTTTAAAAACACAACTATTAATGGACAATGTTTTATTGGAGTAAAGCATTTGTGAAAGTAGTTATGGCTACACAAGTTAGGTGGTGCTGCTGCATTTTTGCACTCCACATTCCATAGGTATGCACTGAATGGATCTCTTTTATTTAGTTTGTAATAACGTGACAGGGATCAGGGCTCAGACCAGCATACATATATTTCCACCCAGGATTATATGGCTATGTGAAAAAGTAAGTACACCCTGTGGGAATTGTTGACTTTTTCAACATATTTGAACATGCAAAACAGTAGATCTTCATGCATGCAAACTGTACCCACACAGTAGGAAAAATTTTAAAAAATTATTCAACAGAAATTTCAATTGTGTAATGGTCTGCTGAGAAAAAAGTAAGCCTACCCTTGGCCTCAAAAACTGGTATTGCCCTTTAGCATTAATGACTTCTTTTAGGCGTTTTGCAAAACTTCTCACCAGTCTCTGACATTGACTTGGCGAAATGTTTGACAACTCCTAAATGTTGAATTCCTTCAGTTGTAATATGTTTGTGGGTTATTTTGTTTTGTTTTTTTTTGCATGTTCTGCCCATTTCAAATCTCCCAAATCATTTCAATGGGGTTTAAATCACAGGGCTTTGACTAGGCCATAATATTCCAGTTTCTTGTTTGTGAGCCATTCCTTAGTGGATTTGCCAGTGTGTTTTGGATTATTATCATGATGAAACGTCCATTTCCGGTTCAACTTCATCTTTCTGACAGATGGCTTCAAAGACTCGTCAAACACACTTTGATATGATGCAGAATTCATAGTTGACTGAGGCAACAAAGCAACTCCAAACCATAACATTTCCACCACCATGCTTGACAGTTGGTTTGACGTTTTTCCATGAAATAGTGCCAAACATGTTTACTGTTTCCAAACAACTCTATTTTTGATTCATCTGTCCAGAGCACATTGTTCCAGAAGGCATTGTCTTTGCCTAGATGTCCAATGGCAAACTTTAGTCTTGCTTTATTGTTCTTTTTAAACAGCAAAGACCTTTTCCTGGCACTCCTCACATCCAAGTCAAATTTGTGTAGTCTCTTCCTGATTGTAGATGCATGCACTTTCACACCAACATTTGCAAGAGTTACATGCAGATCCTGAATTTTGCAGTTCTTAGAGACTTCTTTTAGTACCAGTCAGCTGAATTTGCTGGGCTGGCCAGTCCTGAATAAATTACCAGTCGTTTGAGGTCTGCTCTACTTACAGATGATTTTCCTTACAGTGGAATGATCTGTCGTTTAGTAATATTTTTAATACCATGTCAGATTTCTAGGCTTTCACCACCTTCTTTCTGAAGGCCTTAGAGAACTCTTTTGAACTTGCATGATGATACCACACATGTCAATAACAAAGAGAACACCAGACCCCAGATATCTGTGGTTTAAATAAGACAGGGCCACCTGCATACTCCCTAAGGAGGTTCTAATCTTTGGTACCTCATTTGGAACACCTGATTCCAAGGTTTTAGATTTGAGGTTGTGATAAATGTGCTTTCTCTTTCCATGTGACAAATCTGCATTTTTATTAATTTTTATTATGAGAATAATTACACCATGTCAATTTGACTATTTCAATGATAAGCTACAGTTTGTCAGTTCAAGTATATTGAAAACATCAGTAATCACCATGGGGTGTGCTTACTTTTTCACATGACTGTATCACTTTTTGTTCTTCCTTCTACCCACTTTCTTAACCTGTCAAGTGCAATATGGAGTTGCACTGGGTTAAAGACATACCCCAGTAGCAGTACTGGATTAACCATTAAGAAAAATAAAAATCTGTTTAGGACCCAAGGGAAGAGTGTCATCCCTGGCAATAATGCCCCTAACTCTTTAACTTCCACACCCAACTTTTTCAGTTTTTAGTTTTTTTTGGTAATTATCCCTACCTGCCATGTTCAACTTTATTTGCATTGTTAAAAAAGTGCTTTCTTTGGCATGATGAGTGACTAAAGTTAAAACGTTTGGTATTGAAATTGTCAGATGTCACATTTGTTTCCACCTCATTGTGTAAGAGTTTTAGTTCCGTTCAAGTGTAAACACATCTTGCTAGTTCTGGTTAGCGTTTAACTCACCATCTGATTTGTTTATCCCTTATGCTCTTATTTAATTATTTCTTTTACTAATTCTTTACATAAATGAGGTACAATTTAGTCTCTTATTCACCTTCAGCTCTTATTGACTCTTAATGTCTTGTCAGTTAACCAATGAAAGGCCAGTTGACCTTAATCTAGCCCTGTGCAGAAGCACCAAGTGCAAGGACTGAACCAACTCCAGAAGAGACACTAGTCGGATGCCAGACAACTGCATTTACATGTGGCAAAATTAAACAACCCAATTAACAAAACATACATGACCTTGTGATGTATAAAGAAACCAAGCATGTATGATGAGAACATGCCAACAATACATGAATCTGTCTAATTTGTAAAGAAGCAATTCCAATCACTGCACCTCCACCTCACCCATTTTTATTCATCCATTCTGCTTATTCCAGTTAAGGGTTGATGAGTTTGACATTATTCTGGCAGCACTGGGAACAAGGCAGAAACCAATTTTACATTTACATTTATTTATTTGGCTGATGCCTTTACTCAAATTTGGGTTTACGATTTGTTACATTTGTTATACTTTTTTGTTTTTTCAGTTGAAACACAGGCAGGTGAAGTGACTTGCTCATGGTCACAATGTGTAAGTAGCAGGATATGAACCCACAACCTCAGGGTTTGAAGTCCTTAGCCTTAACCAATACATTTTTATGCCTACTTTAAACTTGAAACCTTCAACTGGCATACTCATATGTGTGGGGCCATCTTTAGTATGTGGAGTGAAATCCAGATTATCTTGAGAAAACCCCCTAAACACACAAGGAGAGCATGCAAACTCCACAAAGGCAGTGCCTCCTAAGCCTAGGATTAAAACCCAGGATGCTGGAGGTGAGAAGCAGCAGCACCAACTAATGCACTACTATGTCACAGATCTAACCTCAATTCAATTTATTTTTATGAAGCACACCTTCAAATAGACACACTTAAGCACGGTATTAATTTTTAATAATGGTAAAAAAATGTTTCTGTCTGTATATGTACTTCGATCCTTTATACAGTGCTGGCCCACCTGGACAGGTATTGGGAATTATGTATGAATACTATTTACAGACTATAGTTTGGCATTTAACACAATAAACCCCACTAAGGTCATCCACCAGGTTCAAGTGAGTGGCCACATTTCATTACCCCTCACTCTCAACAAACATGCGCCACAAGGCTGTGTTCTGTGTCCTCTGCTGTACTCACTCTATATACATGGCTGCATGGTTGTACATGACTGTGTCATCATTTTCACATTTACTGTTTTGGGCCTGATCTCTAACATCAATGAGGAGGCTTATGTAAATGAAGTGGACTATCTGTCACACTGATCTTCTCCTGAATGTCAGCAAGACAAAGGAGCTGATTGTGGACTTTGGGAGAAAACCACCCCCTTGGAATTAACAGCAGACAGGTGGAAAGGGAGTACAGTTTTAGATACCATCGTGTCCACGTCATAGAGGACTTGACCAGTTCCAAGCACATTGACACCTTGGTGAAAGCAAACCAATGTATTTTACAACCTTAGATGCCTAGGGGTTTTAGGCTGCCCTCCAAGATATCAAAGAATTCCTATATATCCACTATCAAAAATATCATGACAAGAATTATTACTGCCTGGTTTGGAAACTGCAAGGTTCTGCAGAGATTGGTGCAGTCAGCTGAATGCATCATTGGGTGCACACTAGGTCACCTCAACTGGTGGCCCACAAGCTAAGACCAGTCCAGAAAAAAAATTATCTGGCCCTACTCCAAGTAGCTGGAGTTGACTTCAGTGTGTGTCAATACAGTCTAGCTGCAGATCTCCAGACCTCTGCCCAGTTACATTAGGGTATTGGTAGGCTTATCTGACTCAAAAAGTACCAAGAATTATCTAGTAAGTAAGCTCCACCTACATGGAGCTCCAAGGTGGAGACTCTGGGTTGCAGATATACTTTAAAATGCATTCATCATCGCAGAAAAACATGTTTCTGAGCAGCAATACACAGAATTTAATTTCCTTGAATAGAAAACAGTTAATAATAATAAATATAGCTCAAGAAATCCACAGGCAGGAAATTTGCAATTACAGAAATTACCAACACAGATGGAGATATAATCATTGACACATTTAGGAAGTAATATAAGTCCTTATATTCCACTCAGTTTAAAGAAGATTACACACAATCTAATGGGTTTTTTGATGCATTACAAATATCATGGCTAAATACTTGGTTCAGATGAACTAAAGAAACTTCTCACACTTTCAGAATTACTGGATGCTATAAACTCACTCCAAGGTGGGAAAACAGCAGGCCCTAATGGCTTTCCAGTAGAATTTTATAGAAATGTTCACACAAGTTATCTCCCCTATTATTAGCAACATGTATTGAAACTAGAGACAACAAAATTCTACTTCAAACCTTTTGCCATGGATTAATTACCATCTATCCAAAGAAAAATAAGGACAATGTGCATCATAGAGACGAGTTTCTCTTCTGAGTAATGATAATAAGATGATCTCCAAAGTTCTAGTAAAAAGAATTGTAATATCACAAAATGAAAACGGATTTATTATAGACCGGCACTTAGTTTCTAATCTTCTACCTTGTTTAATGAAATATACTCACCCATAAAATCAAATACACCAGAGATCTTATTATCTTTGGACAAAGAAAAAGCATTTGACATGGTTGAATGGGATTACCTTTTCACTCATTGCACAGATTTGGGTTTGGCCCAAATATATGTGCATTGATAAAATTATTTTGTACCAGTCCAGAAGCGTCTTTCTGTATTAACAAAATTATCTAAAACTACTACAAACTCAAATATGGCACTTAACAAGGATGCCCCCTCTCACCATTGTTTTTTACAGTTGCCATTGAGCCATTGGCCATTCACTTTCAAAATGCATTAGAGATAAAGGGGATTATCAGAAAAGGACTCAAACAGAAAATATAACTATATGCAAATGATATGATACTGTATATATCAGATCCACAAACTTCCTTACCAGTAGTAATTAATGCACTAGCAACACTAGACTGGATATCTATCCATTTATTGTATCATAACAGTTTAAATATCTAGGGTAAACATCACAAATAAATATAAAGATTTTTTCAACAAAATTTTTGCTGTCAAGGAGACAATTAAACAAGATGTGAAAAGATAGTCTACCCTCCATCTCACATTAGAAGGGAGAATCAATTCTGTCAACATGAATATCCTTCCCAAGCTTGTTTTTCTATTTCAGAGCTTCCCCATATTCATTAACAAATCATTATTTAAGAAATTAGACTCAATTATAACCTCACTTATTTGTAATTTGAGACATCCACACATTTAAAGAGTGACTCTACAAAGTCTTAAAGCAGAAGGTGGTATGGCACTGTTTTTCAGTTTTAGTACTGGGCATCAAATATACAAGCTATAAAGACCTGGACATAAATTGATAAATATACACAAGCTTGGTCTACAATAGAAATATAATCCTGCTGTACTTCTTTATATGTCCTGCTTTCTGTCGTAGTAAATACAAATTATCATCAATATACCAATAATCTGATTGTCCATCAATCACTCAGAATATGGAAGGCAGAGAAGCCTATATTTGTTGCATCTCAACATGACAATCACCTTTTTCTGCCTTCTCAAACCTACACGTTATTTAATGCTTGGAAAGCATCCGGGATTAAAACATTTAAAGACTTTTACATAGATAATGACTTTGCATCTTATGAACACTTACACTTTCCATTTAACTTCCCATCAACACAGTTTTTCCACTGTTTTCAAATCAGAAACATTGCTACAAGGAACCTACCCAATTTTCCTCACCTTCCACCCATTTTTATTGCAGAAGAAATACTGATCAGTCTTGAAGACTCAGGTAGCATTTCAATAATATATAAAAATATATTAAAATCTCTTCTTTTCAAAGATCCTAAGGTATAGTGGGGGAAGGATCTTTCACGTAACATCTCAGAAAAGGCATGGAAGGTAGCCATGCATAGAACACACACTAGTTTCATATGCACAAAGCATTCAATCACTCAACTTAAAATCTTTTATCAATCAAGTTTATCTAATTTAAAATTGTCCGAAATGTATCCAGGCCAAGATTAAACCTGTGAACTATGCAATGTGGCTCCAGCCTAACTGGGCCACTTGTTTTGGAAGTGCACCAAATTAATTAAGACTAGTGACTGGGAGCCCGATCGAATCAGGCTACAAATTCTAGGTTTGTGAAATCCATACTTTCTCTGCAAAGAATTATTTGTTTTTTTTTAAGTCCTTGAAATGATTTTGTTATCATGGCACTGATTTGTGCTTAAAATAGACCTTTTCAGCCGATGTAATGAAGAGCTTCCTGTTTAAACGGGGCTGCAAGACGTGAACTCAGCTTTTCGGCACGCCTCATTTGATTTTTTTCCGGGAAACAAATTTTTAAAACAAACTGTATTTTACGACTCTAATCAGAGTTGGAGTAATAATTATGTTGGCATGGTCATTTTAGATCTGAGATCGGCTAAAATTTAAACAATGACCATTGTTAATACCCAGCCGTCATTACTCAGTTTGCCAATAGATGTCAGAAGGACGGATGCCAAAACCGAACTGCCCAAAGATAGATATCGACGTACCAAGCAAATGGCGATACGTTCTAAATTACTTGTTGTTCCGGAGCTGTTGAAGGGTTTAAGTCAGTTGACGATGTTAGTCCTGGAAAGTACGCCCCACCAAACCAACGTTCCAAAAACCAACCGAACTTACTGTTATCTGCTCGAACCAACACCAACTTACTATACTTAGCCGTCCAGCCGCGTCACTGAAGCATTCGAACATTCTTAGCCAATCATGCAATACTGTGTCTCTGTTTTCCACGTTATGTTCTAACTACAGAGGCAGAGTCCCATTGCATGGTTCTAACTTGTATTGAGTCGAGGTATTGACGCGAACACCATACATACTGGTATTGATGTGAACACCATACATACGGGGTATTGATGCGAACACCATACATACGGATAGTATCAAATTATATATAAGGATTATTATAGACAAAAATCTTCAAATGCCTTGGTGTCACAATCACTCCTAACCCATTAACAGTTGTGTCTGTGGAGAAGGATAAACAAATTGCAATTGCCTTTACGACATTAATTGTGCAGACTCTTATCTTGCTCCACTGGAAGAATCCAAGCCCACCTGTTATAAGTCATTGGGTAACTGATGTTCTATACTATTTAAAACTGGAAAAAATAACACTCTCACTTAAACGATTTATTCAAAAGTTTTTTTTTAAAATATGGTAAGATCTAAATAATAACAGTTTAGAATAAGCATTTATGTCTGGGGAAAAGGACATTTCTTTATTTTTATAGATGTGTTCTAGCTGTTCGCTTTCCTTTCTTCTTCTTGGGGTGTGGGTTTATTCTGTTTTGTTAAGTTTGACTTGGTTGCATGTAATGTTACCTTCTTCGTTGTATAAGTTAGACTCAATCGTATGGAATGTTATTTTCTTTGAATAAAATTAAAATAAAAAAAAGAAAACATCTTGTTCTCTTTGCCTTGCCCCTTACTGTCACATTCTCGTTAGATGCTTCTGCTCCAAAGTTTCACAAAGTTCCAAAATTCCACTAGCTATTTTTCTTATTTGATATCTAGCCAATATTTACAAAAATGTCTTTCTCAATCTTAAAGAAGTTACAAAGTGTATGTATGATGTTAACATTCAAGAGTGTTCGGGGACTGTGCAGGCATTATAGCTGTCAATGGAATGATTTCGGGAGGAAGGTTCTAGAACCATCCCAGTCTCACCAGGTTTGGGCAAAAGGTAGAAAACAGGACTGGATAGGACTCTAGTGTGTAACAGGGACCATCTGTTACACATGCACCACACACCCCATATTCACACAGGGTGACAATTTGTAATTGTAAATGAACATAACCTAAATAAAAAAATAAAAAATAAAAACTGTTGTAATTTACTTATTCATTTCTTGAGCATGTCTGGCTGTAGTGATTTATTATATAGGACTCAGCAAACTTAATTGATTATAATAGTGACAAAAGTTAGGGAATAACTTAAGTGAAAAGCAAACTTTATTGCATGCTGAATATCCGGTGAATATGGCACTCTCATGGTAAATAATTTCAAAGTCTCAAATTGGGATACTTGTGTGGCATGTATAGCCCATCGTCATTTGTTTGTTCCTTTATCTCCCCATCAGGGAGTGAGATCAGGGCCCCCAAAAAAAACTAACTGATGAACAGATAGGATTCCACACAGTGGTTTAGGTGGAAACAAATAAATGCTGGTACTGTGTTTGTATGCTTCTTGTTTCTCTTTGCAATGCTGGATAAATATAACACAAGTTGTTAATCAAGTGGTGGTCCCCCCTTTGGAATTTCATGCCAACTTTTGTAATTGGAGAAGCAATATTTGCAGCACTGAAAAAACTTTACTGTCCCATTAAAACCGGGAGATGTTGGTATTCTTTAATTATTTATCTATCTTATCTATAGTCTGAAATCGGGACTGTCCTTGTCAATGTGACACCTGATCAACCTAGTAAATAATACTGACAGGGAAACAGTTAATCATTATAATCTGTAGATAATAGAGCTATTGGACTGATGTAGTGTAATGTAGTACTGAGTAAATATTATTTCCTATGTGCACAATGGCATATGCGTAACAGAGCACTTCATATCTAGATACATTTTTGTTTTCCTTTCTTGTTTGTTCCTTTATCTCCCCATCAGGGAGTGAGATCAGGGCCCCAAAAAAAAACTAACTGATGAACAGATAGGATTCCACACAGTGGTTTAGGTGGAAACAAATAAATGCTGGTACTGTGTTTGTATACTTCTTCTTTCTCTTTGCAATCTATACTAATAAAAGGCAAAGCCCTCACTGACTGACTGACTGACTCACTCACTCACTCACTGACTCACTCATCACTAATTCTCCAACTTCCAGTGTAGGTAGAAGGCTGAAATTTGGCAGGCTTATTCCTTACAGCTTACTTACAAAAGTTAAGCAGGTTTCATTTTGAAATTCTACGCGTAACGGTCATAACTGGAACTTACTTACATGCTCATAGCCTGCAGCTCGGTCACCATGTGAGGCGGAGTTGCGTCCCGCATCATCACGCCTCCCACGTAATTGAGTGCCTGCCCATATAAGGCCGTCCGTCAGCAGCAATCCAATAGACACGCTGCCGCTAAATATTCGCGGGTGAAGGACTGTGCTTATGCAAACGAAGATGAGATGGTCAGGAATAGACTAGTGTTTGGCACAAACTTAGCGAAAGTACAAGAGAAACTTTTAAGTGCTGCGTCTTAGCTAACATTAAATAAAGCCATGGACATCGCAAGATCGCACGAGATAGCACAAGCACAGCTGAGAACCTTCGATGCATGTACTCCGAGCGGCTCACGTGAACTGACTGTGAATGCAGTACGCAGAGAACAAGCAAGAGCTCCAAAGAGCGCTGAACAAAAAACGCATTACACAATTGAGAAGGCAGCAAAAGAATATGAAGCGAGTGACGCATACAAGCATATTCATAAGTGCAGCTACTGCGGAAACAAAGCACACGGTGGAAAAAGTCAATGTCCAGCTAAAGGAAGACAGTGTAAAAAATGTGGTAAATTGAACCACTTCGCTAAAGTTTGCAGGACTGGGAAAAGTAAGCCCGTGCATGCAGTGTGTGATGTCTCAGATAAAGAGGAAGATGAGCTGTTTATTGATGCAGTAAGAAAGGAACAACCCTCTGAATCTGAACAAGCCTTTGTAGACATATCAATAGGAAAGCAAGGTGTAAAGCTTAAGTTTAAATTACGTTCATAGACCCGCTGCCGCTAAATATTCGCAGGCAAATCCACAACTTAATACTGGGAATGCCTGTTAAACATCTTAGATTCACAAGTACCGATTTGGGTAGTGATCACTTCGATGAATGAAACCTGTTATCTTTACAACGGTAGACAACGAAGATGAGATGGTCAGGGATATTACGTTATTTTTAAAATGTTTCCTTTTCTTTTTCATAACTTCTTTAACACACTACTTCTCCGCTGCAAAGCGCGGATATTTTGCTAGTGCTGTATAAATATAACACAAGTTGTTAATCAAGTGGGGGTCCCCCGCTTGGAATTTCATGCCAACTTTTGTAATAACATTTTGACAATGTTTATTTTGGAGAAGCAATATTTGCAGCACTGAAAAAACTTTACTGCCCCGTTAAAACCGGGAGATGTTGGTATTCTTTAATTATTTATTTATCTTATCTATAGTCTGAAATCAGGGCTGACACCTGATCAACCTAGTAAATTATACTTACTGTGAAACAGTTAATCATTATATTCTGTAGATAACAGAGCTTTTAGGCTGATTTAGTGTAATGTAGTACTAAGTAAATGTTATTTTCTATGTGCACAATGGCATACGCACAACAGAGCACTTCATATCTAGATAATTTTTTTTTCCTTTCTTGTATTTTATACTTTAATGGTTAAGGTCATTAAATTTAATTGTTATGGCTTAAAGCATCGGAAAGTTAGAGATGCAGATGCACTGGTTCTCTTATGCTTGCAGTCAAGTCACTGCAAAGACTTCATAAAGGAGAAACAAAGTCCTCTTGGAGAGCAGTTTGCAAGTGCTCCACCAGACTTGCAGACAGAGGATTGCCACACGTGCTCAATCAGCCAGCGACAGCAACTTCTTCCCCTGTGCATGCAGTCTGCTGATGTTTCATTAATTTGTACTAGGAATCTGTTTGCCATCAGTAGCAAAAAAGTCAAGTTGGAAACACTGCTGTCTAAGGTAAAATTGAAACAAAGTATTTTGCAGTTGAAGTTGCGCAGGATGTTTCTCCATCTATTAAGAAAGACCAATTCTCAAATTCACTAATGATTTTCTATGGAAGATTCTGAATTTGTAAAACTGCATAGTACAATCTTTTCAAGATATCTGAATGAAAACTGAACTGCCTCAACAAATTTCATTAAAAGACAAGGGTGCCACATTTCAACAAAATGGTCCCTGGGGGCCAAGTTGTTTAATGCAGACAGGTACTTCACGCATTATATGCAAATGCACCTTATAAAGAGAGGTGACAATGAAAATAGGCAGTTTAATAATGATTGGACTAAGAAATATCTATTTGTACCTGTTAAAACCAGTATATTTGCTCTGTAATGAGTATGTTAGTGTCACTGAAGAATACAACTTAAGAAGGCACTTTAATACAGAGTACTCAAACTTTGACACAAATTTTCCAGCAGGCCCAGATGCTCCTACACGTAAAGTGCAAAGCAGACAAGCTATCATGGTTTGGTCATATTCTGAGCAAGAAAGAGATACATCAGCCTCCCTCCATCATGGATTCTCATAAAAAAGAAAGTAACCGTTCATTGACTCCAAGTCTTTCAAAGAATGCATGTGAACTACTATACAGGGGTTCGTGAACGTCTGATAGCAAATTTAATCCGATCAGAAAATACCAATGTTCAATACCACAACTGTGAGAAGAGTTCTTTAAGAGGTACAGTACTAGCAAGTGATGATTTTGAAACTCTAGAGTTATTGAAGAAGGCTGATGTTGTGTTGCAAGCTATTGATGACTCCATCAACGGTGGTGACATCACACAACTATGTCCACACGTACGATTTTTCGATGGGGAGTGCTTGCTCAGTCTAATTTCTTTGGAGGGACAGACAACAGGGGAAATCAGAAGGGTTTTTTTCTAATAATACAAATGGACTTGGCTTGGAACAAGTAAACCTTCTAGTAACAGATGGTGCTCCCTTCATGGCTGGGAGGGTTCAAGATCCATCACCCTGCCTGACTGAACTTATCCTGCATATGAAATCTTCACATTCCCTGATACATCCAAACCCGTGTTTTTGTGTCCAAAACTCGGTAATGAGTTAAAAACACAATGGACAGTGTTAGGCGGATGATCAATCTCATCAGGGTAACTTCCAGGCAACAACACCTCTTGTTTCGCAAACTCCTGTCTGATATGCCAGCGAAGGATAATGATGTATTTGTGCATAACAATGTTAGATGGATAAGTAGGGGCAATACATTCAAAAGGGTTTGTGAACTCAAGTGATAGATCATTGCTTTTCTAAACGTTTGTCATCTTAAAAAAGCGAAGACATTTATATCCAAAATTCTATAGAGGAGATGTTCATGACAGAAGTGTTCTTCTCAAGTGGCACCTTCCAATATTTAAATAGGCTTAATCTTGTTTTGCAAGGAAAGGACAAAACAGTCAGTGATCCTGTGGAAAAATGTAACAGATTTAAAAAGAAACTGAACTTGTTTTCAAATGAGTTTGTAGCAGTGCTGCTTAAAATGTTCTACATCTCCCAGCAGCCCCAGCAGTATAACACTATTGGACAGCTTCAGGGGGCTTAGGGGCAGCTGGGAAGAGGATTAAGCAGACAGGCCCTTTAAAAAGGAACCTAGAAAATGCCAAGGAGATCACCATCATCCGTCTGTTTGTTAATATGCTTCAACACACAATTACAAGTTGACCACCTTGGATTATAGTGTGCCCGACTGTCCGTGTGAGTTCATACTGATTGGATACATCTTCATCTTCATCGTTCCCAATCACTTCAAACCCCACACCGTATCAGGAATCTGGTAGGATAAAACTTTACATTGCTTTCAGAAAGTGTTCACAGGGTGTTTCAATCACACATCCTATCATCAACTGCTCCTGCTATACTGAACTGTTTTGGACATTGATGTTAGTGTTTACTATTTGCTGTTAGTGTTGTAATTTATTATCGTTGACAGGGAGCTGGGGAGGGCCTTTGCATATGTGACCTTGGCATATTATATGTTCTTTTATCATCCGTCCATTCATCCATTATCCAACCTGATATATCCTAACTACAGGGTCACGGGGGTCTGCTGGAGCCAATCCCAGCCAACACAGGGTGCAAGGCAGGAAATGAACCCTGGGCAGGGCGCCAACCCACCGCAGTGTTATTTTATCATTATTTGATTAATACATTTCAGTTATATATCTATTTATGATGCTACTAACAGTGTCTCAGTGCGTGTGTGCCAGGTCAAGTATGGGTGTGCCCCTGGGGTTCCCACAATAAAATAAAGAAATCACCATCTTGAGACGGTGTGAATCTTAGTGTCTCTGCAACCGCTACAATTTGACTACAGAGGAAATGCTGCATTTTCAAACCCTGCACAATTTAATGAAAATCTCATAACAATGACAGAATTTTTAGATAAGTTTAGGGCAAACTTTGCACACCCAGGTTTGACAGCTTTGACATTCCCACTAAGGTGATGAAGTTTTTGAAGAATCCAATTGATGTTTACATTGAAAGCCATTCAAGAGTTTATGTCTCTTTAAAACTGAAGGAAATACAAGAATCATCTGAATGGAAACCGGTGCTTCAATCATTGACATGTATGCAGTTTTGAACAGATCTGAACTAGGTCCAGTTTCCACATGCTATAAGGATGTCTGTCTTTCCTCTAAGAATGTTTGCTCTGATTTATATATGTAAGTCAAGCTTCTCACTTATGAATGTAATAAAAATTAACATTCGCTCCCCCTTTAACTGCTTTCAGTTCTTAAGAGCTTAATTTTACGGCTCTTGCAAAGTCAAGTGCAGTCTTAGTCATTAGAAAACAAATAAGAGTCTGTTTGTTCTTACTTTGTCTTTTATTTCTCTTTTCTTCATCATGTAAAGCACTTTGAGCTGCATTATTTGTATGAAAATGTGCTAAATAAATAAATGTTGTTGTCAGGGTCACAGGGATCCACCAGAGCCTATCCCAACTAACATAGGGTGCAAGGCAGGTCTTAGCCCTGGGCAGGGTGCCACTCCATCATAGGGCAAGCAAACACACACACGCCCCAAATACACACTAGGGCCAATTAAGGATCAACAAATCACCTAACCTGCGTGCTTTTGGACTGTGGGAGGAAACCGGAGAACCTGGAGGAAACCCACGCAGACATTGGGAGAACATGCGGACTCCACGCAGGGGTGCAAACCCTGGTCTCCTTACTGCAAGGCAACATTGCTACCACTGCGCTACCATGCTGCCCAACAAATAGAGCACTGGTTGTTAAGTACCAGTCAAATATATATAAAGATAAACAAGTAGTAAAGAAAAAAAAAACATTAACTTACATAGGGATATTTTGTTATTTAACGTGGTCCTGTGATGTATTGTTTTTTAAAAATTAAAAGTGATTGTAACAAATGTATAAAATGTAATTAATATCAAATGTAATAAAAATTAATAGAGTGTATTAAAGCCATTGTTACTCAGTTAAAAAGCAATTCAGAGTACATTTGTAAGATTTTGTTTGTACCTACGTGATTCATATTGATTTATGTATCAATATTAATGTCAGTGAACACCCTTTGAAACAAGGTATTAAATTAGTGTTGTTGTTCTCATTCAGATGTGAGTGCTGTGATCCAGGCCCTCCCAACATTTAACATTTGATAATCCGGCCCTCAAGAGAAAGCAGTTGAACAACTTTGGTGTATACTCTGTAACTTCCAGGTCATCAATACCAAGCAATGTCAGACCAGGGCAAAGAAAATTATGAGAGATACCAGCCATCCCAACAATGGCCTTTTCTCTGTGCTGCGGTCAGGGAAACTTGAAGACCAAGTTCAAAGAGGCTGAGGAGGAGCTTCTTTCCATAGTCCATCCTCCACATGATGCTAAACGAGGACAGTGTCTAGAATTACATGATGCCCAGTTGTTAATATTCTTTAAGTTATTATTATATATTTTTATAATCTCTTACATTGTTGTTATATATTTTTATATTGTGCATATTGATATTTTTTATATTTATTTTTAAATTGTGCATATTGATATTTTTTTGATATTTACACAGATAAGTATTTACTAGTTACTGTCTTTTTATATTCTTCTATGATACAATTTTGGAGTTTTGTAAGTAACAAAACTTGCATATTGCACTGTGTGTATAACTGTATGTGGCAAAATACATTTTGATTTTTTGATTTTAATTATTAGGTGGAGATCCCAGTACCAGAACAATTCAAGACTGTGTGGAATGGAAAAAAACTGGTGACTATGGCAACTGAGATGACTGGCTAAAGAAACATCTCAAGGCTGCGTGATACCTCCAGAAAACCGAGGCTGACCATTAGACCACCATGTTTTATAAATTGCAGGGTAGTCTGCCCACGTTCATATCTATACCATCTGTTTTTATTTATTTATTTATTTTGCATTATTTACCACGTTCATGACAATAAATAAGAGCTTAATCCAGATAGGGTAGCCATTTCTCAAAGCTTTTGGCATAACTGAAGTCTTTAGATTTGGATGGTTTTCAGAACTATAGCTGCACTGCAGCACAAAAACTGGCCTGCTAGTGTTGGTGCAAAGTTTTTTGGGTAACACAGACGTCCTATTTGATTTTTGTTTTTATTTAGAATCCAACATTTGAACCGCTGAGGCATGGAATTGAAGCAGAAACCTTGTCATCCTTTATATTGTATCTGGAATAAATATTAGGGCAGCTTAGCTATTATCTAAACAAACGCGCTTGGTGGACTGAAAAGTCTCTTCTTGCTTGTTATATTTCTTAATGTTTCTTTTTTTAAAGGTAAAAAGAAAAACCAAAGTGTTGACTCCTGTGGGTGCGCTAGGCGACATGTATCTACTAGGTTCCAACTACATGATTTTTCTTTTTTCTCAAAATTCTGGACCTTTTAGCTAAAAGTGATACAATAGTACAGTGCACTTAGCCTTACAGTTGTTAATTCTTGCACAAAAGTACTCCAGGGTCGGAAACAAAAAGTTCTGATTTTTGATAGACTTGTACTCAATACCAGAAATAAAGATATGTTGGTAAACTCTTAATCCTTGTGTAATGTTCTGTAATGGGATGTGTGTTATGTGCAGAATGCTTTTTCTTCTTGCAAAAAAAAGCACAAAAAAATGCAAAAGTTAAATGGATGGATGAACATCACATTTATTTAAAAGAGAATGATTCACATTAAATATTTATAACATTTACATATTACATTACCTATGTCTATTACATATATACTATATATATAGTGGGTATAGAAAAGAATCCCCCCTTCAAAATATTCCCATTTTTTTACTTTACAGCCTTAAATGAAAACACACAAACCAATATTTTTTCCAGCTTTACTTACTCAATGCAATCTATAACATCCAAGTGAAAGATATCACAGCCACAGTTAGAAAAATGATAAAACATCAAAAAAAGACATACTGAGATTAATAAAGGATCACCCCCCAATGGCAATATTTTGTTGACCCACCTTTTGCTTTAATGACAGCCATGAGTCTGGTGGGATACTTCTCTATCAGCTTTGCAAATCTAGATTGAGCCCACTCTTCTTTACAGAACTGTTCAAGTTTGGTCAAATTGGATGGTGAGTGTTGGTGGACTACTGTATTCAAATCTTTCCACAGATTTTCAGTGGGATGTAGGTCTGGGCTCTGACTCGGCCACACCAGGACATTCACTTTTTTCTCCTTCAGCCACTGTGTGGTCAATTTTGCTGTGTGCTTTGGGTCGTCGTGTTGAAAGGTGAACATCCTGCCCATCTTCAACTTTCTGGCAGAGGGTAGCAGGTTTTCCTCAAGAATTTGATGGTATTTTGCCCCATCCATTCTTCCTTCTACCCTAACAAGAGCCCCAGGTCCTGCGGCAGAAAAACACCCCCACAACACGATGCTGCCACCTCCATCCTTTACTGTAGGTGTGGTGTGTTGTGGATGGTGAGCTGCATTGGATTTCCGCCAGGTGTACCGTTTGATAATAAGACCTTTTTTCCACTTGGCATAAGAATCTTCAAGGTGCATCCTGGGAAAGCTCAAACGAGCCTTAATTTGGCCTTTCATGAGAAATGGCTTTTTCCACGCTACTCTCCCGAACAAGCCACAATTGTGGAGCACTTGTGAAATTGTTTTAACGTGCACACAATGACCACTCTTTGCCATCAAATCCTTCAAAGTGGCAATTGGCCTCTTGGTAGCCTCTCTTGCCAGTTTCCTCCTTGCTCTTCCATCCAGTTTGGAGGGACAGCTGGATTCAGGGAGGGTCCTAGTAGTACCAGACACTTGACACTTCTTTATTATGGACATTACTGGGCTCCTTGGGATTGATAACGCCTTTGAGATTTTTTTTTGTATCCATCTCCTGCCTTAAGTCTGTCCACAACTCTATCCCTGAGATCTTTTGAAAGTGGCTTGCCACACGAACTAAGTTGCTTGTTGTCAGTTGCAATACCAAGCAAGGGAATGAATGCTCCAGGAACATCTGTTTTTATATTTCACTAATCGCACGAATTATAACTGATCACAGGTGGAAGGACGCCAGTAACCATGGTCTGCAATGGAAATGGTGGGCACTTGCATCTGATTTAGTTTAGGAGGGGGGGTGATCCTTTATTAATCTCAGTATTTCTTGTTTTTGATTTTTTACAATTCTGAACTGTAGCTGTGATATCTTTCCCTTGGATGTTATAGATTGCATTGAGTAAGTAAAGCTGGAAAAAATATTGGTTTGTGTGTTTTCATTTAAGGCTGTAAAGCAAAAAAAATGGGAATATT
>JANRMT010062850.1:15144254-15165031 GCA_026402145.1 Polypterus bichir lapradei | reverse complement strand
TGTGTGTTCCTGGTGTGACTCGGGCAGTTGTTGTGGCCATCCTGTACCTGTCACGCAGGTGTGATATTCGGATGTACCGATCCTGTGCAGGTGTTGTTACACGTGGTCTTCCACTGCGAGGATGATCAGCTGTCCTTCCTGTCTCCCTGTAGCGCTGTCTTAGGCGTCTCACAGTGTGGACATGGCAATTTATTGCCCTAGCCACATCAGCAGTCCTCATGCCTCCCTGCAGCATGCCTAATGCACGTTCACGCAGATGAGCAGGGACCCTGGGCATCTTTCTTTGGGTGTTTTTCACAGTCGGTAGACAAGTCTCTTTAGTGTCCTGCGTTTTTAGAACTGTGACCTTAAATGCCTACTTTCTGTAAGCTGTTAAGGTCTTAACGACCATTCCACAGGTGCATGTTAATTAATTGATTATGGTTAATTGAACATGCATGGAAAACATTGTTTAAACAATTTACAATGAAGATCTGTAAAGTTATTTGGATTTTTAAAACATTATTGTTGAAATACACAGTCCTGAAAAAGGGACGTTTCTTTTTTTGCTGAGTATATATATATATATATATAGCTTAAGTGTCAAATATGACTAAGCAAAACTTTCTGTCTCACCACTTCAGATTACACGAAGCTACAGTAAGTAGTTCACAGCCTTGTTCCTTTAAGGCCACTCTGGCCATTCTCCATTAGAGGTCATGTGCTCTCTCAGCATCAGTGGGATTTTTTTTTAAATGGCCTATGCCCAATTTTATATTACTCATTGTGTAAAAGGAGGGGAAAATACAGGAAATAGCAGAACTAACATTTTTAGAAAGCATGCTCACTTTCCTATTTTTTTTACCACACTTCTTTACTGTTTTATTCCATTTACTCAGCTGTAATTTTGAGCAGCAGAATGGCACAGTGGTTTGTGCTGCTGCTGCGGCCTCACAGCTCCAGCCTACTCTGCTCAGTCTCCCCACCGTCTTCAAAGCTTTTTCCCCAGGTATTTCATATGTTGTGTAATGGAAGGCCCTGATATATTGGCATTCTGGCTGGGATTGATAATGTATTACAAACGAGAAGCTCATTAACAGAGTGGATTCTACTGCCTTCCTGTTCAGGAAGCCAGTATTGTAGGAGGACAGAGGGGGGCTGCCAATCAGGGCCATGTGTTCACCCAGTAACCTAGGTGGCAGCATCTCTCTGGCATAGCTCCCATTTAGATGCTCACAGGGCTGCATGGTATTTGTAGTTCTGGCAGGCAGCACTGTTGGAGTTCAAGAGGGCTGTTGAGAGTGGGTTTTGCCTGATCCTGAAGTGCTTTCTAGAGGCAACGTCATGGCACCAGAAGTACTGTCAGGTCCAGCTTAAGGAAAATGTTCTCCACCTCACCCAGGGGAGTCAGAATAATAAGTGGAGAATAATGAAGTTTAGCTCGGGTGGAGGCAGAAGAAAACAGAAAGAAAGGAAAAGAGTATGAATATTACTGCACAAATTAGCCTGTTTTGCAAGTATTCTGCCAAATAAAGAGTGTATTTGAATAGGGGACTGGCGTCTGTGCCGTTGTGTCAGGGGTCTGGGAGTCTGAGTTGACCCCAGTGGTCTCAGTGGGTATTAAGTTAACTGGTGGATCAAGTCTAGGGATGTGTATTAGCACTGGTCCTTTTTAAGGGCAGTTAGTCCCATTGCACTTGTTTTTGGAATAGGAGACCCAACCCTGACTTGATTAAATTTGTTAGAAGGGGATGGATGAACTGGAATTACTGGTTTTACAATGCTTATTGTTTGATTAGGTATAGTTTCCTATTTTATGTGTGTACTTTCTGTAAATGAAGAGGTGAGTTCCAAAACCTGCTAAGTACATTTTTTGGTGAACTTTAGGTGAAGCATGGTTGTGACTCATCAAAGGGTCAGCTATGTGCTTGGTATTGAAGTGGGCTTCAAAACCTGCTAAGTACCAAAATATAGTGCTATAAATTTTGATGTGAGTTCCAAAACCTGTTAAATACATAACTAGCTTAGTTCCAAAAGCTGCTAAGTACATCAGCCAATCATCTCAATATGCCACACTCAGAGTTTTAGGAAGAGACTGGTAGGTGCTTAACTACAAGTCTGTAGCTGCAAAAGTCTGCAAAAAAAAGCTCCCACTTCACTTGACAAAAGTTCGAGTGGCGGAAATAACAAGAAGCAACATAAACATAAAGACCATGTATTCGGGCGACTTTTGCAGTCACACTATTGTGAAACGTGGCAGCAAAATAAAAAACTTGTCAGCTGACCCACTTCCACTGAATTGTTGTGTTAATCCAGCAAAAGCAAAGGATGTCGAAATGTTGCTTAGCAAAATGGGAGTCAATATGGACAATCCGCAATCAGAAAAAGTTAAAGAGTTCTACCTCCCAATCATTGGAACAGCCAACAAAAACACTAAACCAATGGCAGACAGTGATACCAAAATATATGATGAAGACGATGTAGAACATTGACATTCTAGAGATTGCTTATAACTTGTTTAATTTACTACTTCAACAATGCTTAACAGAAATTCATGACTTTTAGCATTACTTTTTAGCTAAATAGTTTAGAGACTAAAAGCTCTGTATTTCTTTTATTATATAATAAAAATATTTCAAGATCCAGAGTACTTTTGATGAAAGTTTCTACTTATAGGTTTATGGAATAGCATTGATTTAGCGTCAAAACCTGCTAAGTACGTTTTTTTCCTATTATTTACAAAAATGTAAAATATTCAGATTTCTGAGATGTCCAGCAATTGACCTTCAGTAATGTAACAACCAACTTTCTGCAAAAAGAATTTTAAAAATATCATTTCAAATAGTTGTCTCCTGTAATTAGCTGATTTTGCAACTCAGCTCTTCAAATATTAAAATTTGCCCTCCTTAAATTACCTGCTCACATACCAGCGACAGGAGCAGTCTAGTTTTATGCCTAAGAAGTCTAAGATCAACCACATCCTGGGACTGAGGGTTCTCTTGGAGTGTAAACAGGAATATTGGCAGAGTTTCTTTGCAACCTTTGTCGATTTTTACAAAGCATTTGACTCAGTTAATTGAACTGCCCTGTGGGACATCCTGAGACTTCAGGAAGTTGCTGGATGTCAGGGCCTGTGACAATGTGGGTCTGCTCCATGCTCCCTGCTTACTTTTGGGAGCCTCTTGAACCTGTTACCATCGGTAATGCAACCGGATGAGCTGGACAATGAGGACACCAAAACGAAGCAAGGGGAAAGGTGCAAAGTGCAGAAGTGCTTTTATTTAAAAGAGTCAAAAGCAAAAAGTGTTCAAAACAAGTGCACTGCTTCTAAAAGTCAGTAAATATCAATTAAAATTAATCAATTAAAAACAAGTGAAATGTGGAGGTTAAAATCCATTAAATAAATTGATTAAAACGAAGTTAAAACAATGGCTGGAAGCAGTCCTTTAAAAAAAACAAAACTTGGTGCCTTCTTAAGCTGGCGGCTCCCCTATTTCTCCCATTTGGGCCATGCACCAGGGAAATCACCCTACCTGCAGCTGACCTTCTCTTGTTGGTCTAGAAGCCTTTTGGTTCCTGCATGGCTCCGTAAAGCTTTCACCAGACCGAGACCTGGGTTCCCCACCTCCCAAGCCTCCGACTCCGACTGCCTTCTGCGGTCTTATGCGGAGAGTCCTCGATTGTGGTCACTCCTGCTCCTCTGCAAAACTCAGCAGGACTGACCCAATCCATCTGTCCCCAGGTGCCGGCCAAACACCCTGCTAGGGCTCACTTCCCAGCTGTCTGTCCTTCCTACATTGAGCCTGCTCTAGCTCGCTCGCTCAAACCGGCTCCTTCGCTTCCTGTCTTTTCTCCTTTTTAACCTCCGTCCTTTTCTTTTTTCCGTCTTTTCTGTCTCTCCTCTGCACTCACACGTCTCCTATTTATAATGGGGACGTGGCACAGGTGTGTCGATTAGCAGCTCCCGGCCTCAATTATATGGATATGGATATGGATGATTCCTTACCTGTGCAATTAAGCGAGGAAACGCCCGCACCACATTGTGTCCGAGAACCACTCCGACCACACTACTACGCCCCCTCTTTAAGCCGCGAGTGTGCCGAATATTTATTTAAAATTTGGCCTTTTATTCTGAGCCGCGAACCCACTATACCACAAGGCCGGCCTGTACGCTGGTGCTGTGAGGGCTGTGCAGAGTGGAGGCAGAATCTCTGCGTTTTTCCCAGTTGATTCTGGGGTTCGTCAGGGGTGTGTTTTTGCTCCTACCCTGTTCAATGGTTGCCTGGACTTGGGTATTGGGCAGGGTCGTGGGGTCCAGCGGCTGTGGGGCATCTGTTGGTGAAGAAAGATTCACTGATCTTGACTTTGGTGACAATGCTGTGATCTTAGCTGATTCAATGGAAGCTCTGATTGGGGCTCTCAAGAGGCTGAGCAAGAAATCTGAGTGTCTGGGCTTGCAAGTGTCCTGAATAAAAACCAAAATCCACGCCTTTAATGACCTCTCAGGCACGGCCATCAGCAGTGTGTCTGTCTGTGGAGGGAATGTCAACCTTGTTGAGAGGTTTACTTACCTCAGCAGTGACATTCATGTCTCTGGGGACTCTTCATATGAAGTCAACAGACAGATTGGGAGAGCATGGGGGGTCATGAGGTCGCTGGAAAGGGATATGGTGGACTCCCAATATCTTTGCAAAAGAACAAAGGTCCAAGTGTTTAGAATCCTGGTGCTTCCTTTATTGCTATATGGTTGCAAGACATGGATACTACCCACTGACCTGAGACAAAGACTGGACTCCTTTGGTACTGTGTCACTTTGGAGAATCCTTGGGTACCGCTGGTTTGACTTTGTGTTGAACAATACAGGGAGTCCCAAATGAAGCACATTACCTGCATTGTAAGGGAGTGTCAGTTACGGCATTACAACCATGTGGCGTGAATCCCCATGGGTGATCTGGCTTGCAGGATCCTCATTGTCGAGGACCCGAGTGGCTGGACCAGTCCATGGGGACATCCACGTAACACCTGGCTGCGCAGATAGATGGTCATTTCCAGAAGGGTGGGACTGGACCATATATTTGCCTGAGAGGATGCCAACCAGGACCCAGAGCTGTTTTGTTGTGTGGAGGGTGTGGCAATGCCATGTACCAGTGCATGCTCCCCAACCTAACCTGATCTGACCTCCTTTAATTATACTTTTTATAAAGCTCCATGTCTGCTGAGATATATTCTTTAAATATGAATTACAATTAGCCAAGCACTCTTTAGTGCCAATAATTAACAAAGGCAAATGATTCAATATCATTTTTACTTCAATTCAGGTAGAATCTGATGTTTAGAAGAGCAACATCTGCCACAACAAGCCTGGTTGGGCATTGTTTTTTACAATATGATACTGTTAAATGCAAAGTTAAAAATGTATTTTAATGTCTAATGCACCTTAATAAAAGGATAAGTGTCTATGGGTCTGTCTGTGTGTCCGTCTGGTTGATATGTCTCTGTTATTTCAAAAGATGGGGCATCATAATCATTTGTAGTGATAAAATTCATTATATTTGTTAATCCAATAGATGGTGCATCACAAACATTAACATTGCTTTTACAAATCCAATACCAAATGGTATATAACAGAGACATATTCATTGCATTTGTCATTCCAACAGATGACACATCACAAACATTTGTAGAAATGCATTTTATTGCTACAAATGTTTGTGATGTGCCATCTGTTAGAATGACAAATACATTACATACATTTCTGTTATTTGCTATTTGGTATGGGATTCATAAAAGAATTGTAAATGTTTGTGATGATCCATCTGTTGGAATGACAAATTAAATGCATTTTATTACTATATGCATTACAAAATATGTTCCAATAGATGCGAATGTTAACACTGAAGTCTATGTTGATTACTTATATTTCAACCCGTCTTAGACAGGTAGCAAGCTAGAAAGTATCATAATAAAGCCTGTAGAATAACAACTTCCAGTTAGGCTTTGACTTATGTAGTTACAAGCCAGCAATTATTTTTACAGTTAAAAATTTCCTTCTTTGCCAGTATATGCATTGTTATAAAGAGATTTGAATTCAAAGAAATGGAATTTGCCTTTTATAGTCACAGCTCTTTATGGCGTTTAGAGAAGGTTTTCAAAACTAGCTTACCGTAAACGCAGATAATTTGCCATCGGTTATAAATAAGCATTGCAAACAAGAGGCAGCGTACAAGATGTACGCGTGCGTGTCGTAGCAGCCGCTGCAGAAGGTTGCTGCACTTCAGTGCGCAGGCGCTGAATGACGTCTTGCCTTCAAAATATGACATTTTTGAAAGGATGATGTTGTTACTCCTGGATCAGCGATGGATTTAGACTGGCAGTCTGACTGAGGTGCAGTATGAATTTTAGATCTGGGGTAATTTGTTTACTAGTATAAAGACGAGGCTTTGATTTATTTCGTAACCATCCGTGAACCGAACATCATCAAAACACATTACTGTTGCGCGAAAGCGAATTTTTCTGTCAGTTCCATGACGCTTATTAAACAAAACAATGCAATAAAATATATTTAATAAATGCGACCATGCATTTGCTATAAGTAATCAGACTAGTTTACACGAAATACCTGCGTTAAGCGTGATCGGAACCGTGTATTTTTGTAATACGTGAGACGCATTTAAAACTGTAAAGTCCCAAAAAAAATCGCACCGCACCGGAACTTTGACCGCAGAATACGGGCGTATGTAGAGAAACGCGAAGTTGACCTTTGATGTGAGCTTACAAAACTGTTTTCCAAAACATTAAATAATTCTTTTGAACAACCTGACCCAATGTCAATTTTCTAAAGCAAAAAAACATTAAGAAGGGGCACCAGGAAGTAATGTTGGTTGCTCGTTCATATAATAGAGACAGACACATAAAGTACTCATTGCTGAGCTATGGTTGAAGTTGACGTAACGAAACAAAATATACCCGTAAAGAAACTAGATCGGACATAAGATGAACAGAATGACTGTAGTTTGTTAGCTGTGTTTCTGACGTGATTACAACAAGAAATAAGACAAAAACAAAGTGCAGCATGAGTACAGATGGAATCAATAGAAAAAAAGCAAATTAAATGGGAATCTACAAAATGCAGAGAATAAGTGAAGGAAGATTCTCCTGTAGAGCAATCAGACTAACAAAAGCTCTGCAGGATTAATAGTACTGAAACAAGTGAATGAGGGAACATTTTACAATAGAACTGAATATTTAAATTGAGACGGTGCTTTTCAGTGAACTGATGTCAGCTAAAGCAAGTATGCTTTCGTATTTGTGACATTACAGTCGTGGCCAAAAGCTTTGAGAATGGCACAAATATTAATTTTCACAAAGTTTGCTGCCTCAGTTTTTATGATGGCAATTCGCGTATACTCTAGAATGTTATGAAGAGTGATCAGAAGAATTGCAATCCATTGCAAAGTCCTTGTTTGCCATGAAAATTAACTTAATCGCAAAAAAAAATCATTTCCACTGCATTTCAGCCCTGCCACAAAAGGACCTGCTGACATAATTTCAGCGATCCTCTCATTAACACAGGTGAGAGTGTTGACGTGGACAAGGCTGGAGATCACTCTGTCATGGCGACTGAGTTAGAATAGCTGACTGGATGCTTTAAAAGGAGGGTGGTGCTTGAAATCATTGTTCTTCCTCTGTTAACCATGGTTACCTGCAAGGAAACACGTGCAGTCATCATTGCTTTGCGCAAAAAGGGCTTCACAGGCAAGGATATTTCTGTTAGTAAGATTGCAACTAAATCAATCATTTATCAGATCATCAAGCATTTCAAGAAGAGAGGCTGAATTGTTGTGAAGAAGGCTTCAGGGCGCCCATGAAAGTCCAGCAAGTGCCAGGTCCATCTCCTAAAGTTGATTCATGGCTCGGGATTGGGGCACCACCAGTGCAGAGCTTGCTCAGGAATGGCAGCAGGCAGGTGTGAGTGCATCTGCATGCACAGTGAGGCGAAGACTTTTAGAGGATGGCCTGGTGCCAAGAAGGGCAGAAAAGAAGCCAAGAAAAACATCAGGGACAGACTGATATTCTGCAAAAGGTACAGGGATTGGACGGCTGAGGACTGGAGTAAAGTCATCTTCTCTGATGAATCCCCTTTCCGATTTTGTAGGGCATCTGGAAAAAAGATTGTCCAGAGAAGAAAAGGTGAGCGCTACCATCAGTCCTGTGTCACGCCAATAGTAAAGCATCTGGTCATGTGTGGGGTGGCTTCTCAGCCAAGGGAGTGGGCTCACTCATAATTTTTCCTGACGAACAATGCCTTTTCCAGCATGATAGAGCACCATGCCATTAAGGCAAAAGTGATAATTGGCTCGGGGGAACAAAACATCGAAATTTTGGGTCCATGGCCAGGAAACTTCGCAGACCTTAATCCCATTGAGAACTTGTGGTCAGTCCTCAAGAGAGGGATGGAAAAACAAAAACCCACCGATTCTGACAAACTCCAAGCATTGATTATGTAAGAATGGGGGGCCATCAGTCAGGATTTTGCACAGAAGTTGATAGACAGCATGCCAGGGCGAATTGCAGAGACCTTGAAAAAGAAGGGCCAACACTGCAAATATTGACTATTTACATAAACTTCATGTAATTGTCAATAAAAGCCTTTGGAACTTATGAAATGCTTGCGATTATACTTCAGTATACCATAAAAACATCTAACAAAAAGACCTAAAAGCACTAAAGCAGCAAACTTTGTGAAAACCAATACTTTTGGCCATGACTATAGATTGTAAAACACAGTTATCTGTGTGGAAACAACACAGCTGCAACTCACTGACCCTTTCTAATGTGTTTAAACTTATTATATTCACCTATTATAAGATCTGTTTTATTTCTGACATCAGGAAAGGATATGGTACCAGCTGCCTGGTAGTTATGGCAGTACAAGATGGACAACCCATGAACCTCAGTGACAGTGAAGATGAAGAATGGCCTACAGAAGAGGTGCAGCCATTACTGGACAACAAAGCACAAACATTAGGTATGGCATAAAAAAGGAAAAGGATCTGTAAGTTGTATAAAATATAACTAGGTAAAACTGGGTGTTTTATGGTGGAAGGGATTTGGAGTGATCCTATCCTAAGCTTGTTATGTAGTCCCACAGATATGCCTTCCATCCCAACACTTTTCTCTAATCCTTGAACTTATTCTTGCCTGGAAGGAAAACACAGCTGAGCAGCTGCAACACACTTGTACGTGGGACGAAACTGATCTGGTGTGCACCGAGACCTGGCTGTTACTGTGCTTCACTTTCTCTATTAGAAGACATCTTCTCTTTCGTCATTAGTACCCCAGGTGACAGAATAGAGCAAATATTAAATGCAAGCAAAGGTAGCCTGTAATATAATTTATTCAGACATTACAGTCTTTAACATTCGTAAATAGTTTAAATTGGCCTAAATGTGAAAGTAAATAAAAAAGAAAGTGGATGTGGCAAATACCCATACAACCTGATTTTTTCAGGAGCTGTCGTAGATGATACTGACTGGCATACCCAATATATGTGTTGCTTTGTGTCTCTTAAAGTTACATATCTACATCTCACTTTATGTGTATTTCCTTCTTCACCTACTTCCCTGTTTTTCTTTCAATGTACTTTCATTTTAAGCTGATGACTTTTTAAACCTTGTCTGCACCAAAGTATACACCTCTGGCCCCTCTCTGTCCAATATCACTTTGAATGGCCATATCAGTACATGTTCACCAATGAATATGTGAGCCAATGGTTCAAGGGCTTCACTTTTACGCAAGTGGAAAGTCCAGAAAATCACCATTTTATCATTTAAAGTTCTGACTCCTTCATCTTGCTAGACTGCTCTTTTTAAAGTGACAGTTTTAATTTTGTTAGTTTAGTTGTCTGTCTTCTGTTCCTACTAACACTTCCTCTTTTTATGTGGTTAGCTAAATTTCTACAGAGATCAGATGTTCAAGTGCAAAACAAAATTAAAGAGCTTACAGTTAATAATAACAACTTCTGCTTAACACTTTAAAGCACAAGAATAAAATCACGTTACCCTATAGTGGGAATAAACGTCAGCCCCCCTTATCTTGATCTGCTGTAGTGGCTAAGCTATAGAAGTTGAAATCAGAAGGTTTCCCACCCTTGACCCGCACTCACTGTATGGCTTTAATTATTTTGCAGCCAGTGGTCATAGTGTAAAAATATGGGAACAGTTGTTGCACACCTTTCAATCAGTTAGATAAAAATGAAAAGGTGCTACATTCATGGCCGAAATTATTGGCACCCCTGGAATTTTCCCAGAAAATGCACCATTTCTCCCAGAAAATTGTTGCAGTTACACATGTTTTGGCATACACACATTTATTTCCTTTATGTGCATTGGAACAACAGAAAAAAACAGAGAAAAAAAGCCAAATCAGACATCATTTCACACAAAACTCAAAAACCGGGCTGGACAAAATTATTGGCACCCTCAACTTAATATTTGGTTGAACGCCCTTTGGAAAAAATAACTGAAATCAAGTGCTTCCTATAACCATCAACAAGCTTGTTACACCTCTCAACTGGAATTTCCGACCACTTCTTTTGCAAACTGCTCAAGGTCTCTCAGATTTGAAGGGCACCTTCTCCCAACAGCAATTTTGAGATCTCTCCATAAGTGTTCAATCGAATATAGATCCAGACTCATTGCTGGCCACTTCAGAACTCTCCACTGCTTTGTCTTCAACCATTTCTGGGTGCTTTTAAAGGTATGTTTGGGGTCATTGTCCTGCTGGAACACCCATGACCTCTGACGCAGACCCAGCTTTCTGACACTGGGCCCTACATTGCGCCCCAATATCTTTTGGTAGTCTTCAGATTTCATGATGCCTTGCACACAGTCAAGGCATCCAGTGCCAGAGACAGCAAAACATCTCCAAAACATCTTAGAACCTCCACCATGTTTGACTGCAGGTACTGTGTTCTTTTCTTCGTAGGCCTCATTCTGTTTTCTGTAAACAGTAGAATGATGAGCTTTACCAAAAAGCTCTACCTTGGTCTCATCTGTCCACAAGATGTTTGCCCAGAAGGATTTTGGCTTCCTCAAGTACATTTTGGCAAACTCCAGTCTGGCTTTTTTATGTTTCTGTGTCAGCAGTGGGGTCCTCCTGGCTCTCCTGCCATAGCGTTTCATTTCGTTCAGATGTCGACGGATAGTTTGAGTTGACACTGTTGGACCCTGAGTCTGCAGAACAACTTGAATATGTTTTAAAGCTGATTGGGGCACCATTCGGACTATCCTTCGTTGCAGTCTTTTATCAGTTTCTCTCTTCCGTCCACGTCCAGGGAGATTAGCTACAGTGCCATGTGTTGTGAACTTCTTTATTATGTTGTGCACAGTGAACAAAGGAACGTGAAGATCTCTGGAGATGGACTTGTAGCTTTGAGATTGTTGATATTTTTCCACAAAGTCCTCAGACAATTCTCTGCTCTTCTTTCTGTTCTCCACGCTTAGTGTGGCACACTCAAGACACAAAACAGAAAGGTTGAATCAACTTTTCTCCATTTTAACTGGCTTTCAGGTGTGATTGATGTATTGTCAGCACCTGTTAATTGCCACAGGTGAGTTCAAACGAGCATCACATGCTTGAAATAAAATAATTTACCCACAATTTTGAAAAGGTGCCAATAACTTTGTCTGGCCCATTTTTGGAGTTTTGTGTGACATGATGTCAGATTTGGCTTTTTTTTCTCTGTTTTTTGTGTTGTTCTAATGCACATAAAGGAAATAAACTTGTGTATACCAAAACATTTGTAACTGCAACAATTTTCTGGGAAAATTCCACGGGTGCCAATAATTTCGGCCATGATTGTATATCAAATAATGTTAGTTATATGTAACTACTGTTCTGTATTTTTGGGATTGTAGTGTGGCTTTTGGTTGCTCATGAACTTTTTCTTTCTTTCTTTCTTTCTTTCTTTCTTTCTTTCTTTCTTTCTTTCTTTCTTTCTTTCTTTCTTTCTTTCTTTCTTTTCCATTAGTTTGGCTATTTTGTCCTGCTAGAAGATAACCCTTGTATTTCCTTCTGTCTTGTCAAGTTTTCCAGGTTATGACCAAGAAAAACATCCCCATAACAAAAAACTACCATCAGCATGCTTTACCACAGTGGCAGCTGATGATGTGCAACTATTTTGCTTGTAGCAAACATACTGCTTAGCATTAAGTCCAAAAAGATCAATTTAGGTCTTATCAATCTATATAATCCTCTCCCACATGTCAGCACATCTAGGAACCTTCATTGAAACAGGTATTCTCAGCTGTTTTGCAACTCTTCCAGTTTTCTTAAGTATGCAGGCAATTGTTGCCATGTACACAGTTTCTCCTAACTCATCAGCAAACACCCTAATTTCAAATAACTCCTTTATCATCTGGATAGACTGATTGCCTAATGTCTCTTATTTTGTCCATTACTTTATAATAAGCCTTTATGTACCATATCATGTAGTTGATGATATTGTAGGCTTTTTCCTGCTTTGAATTGCATTTGTTTGTTTTGTAAAATGCTTTATAATTATGCAGTACTTTATGAGCACCATATAAAACAAAGACCACTTGTCTGTCATTTTAGACATTTTCAGTGCCTTGAAGATTGTTTCTCACCTTCTCTGACTGCTACATTCAGCAACCTTTTCTCAGATTTGTACTGAAAGCTCCATTGTCTTTTGGATTTCCAAGTGAGGGTGTGTGTAACCTGAGGCTATAATTAAACATATTCAGTACACACAAATTCCTCAAATTGTGCTGCTTTTAAAGACAAACTGGTCACAACATTTAGGTGTGTCACAGAAAAATGAGTAAATATGAATCTTTGTGTCAATGTTTTACATGCAATGATCAATAGCAGTGATTCTCAAACTGTGCAAGGAAAAAGAAAAACATTAAAAATTAAAATGTGGAGAAAATGCCAGGTAATGGTGTGGGGGGTGCAGTTTTGTAAATAAACTTAACACTGCAGAGAGGGATGCTGAATATGCATTCCAAGTTAGACTTCAAACATATTTTTAGTTTTGGTAAACTTCAACCCTGATTTTTAGAACAGTTTTAGAGAGGTTCAAGTTCAAAGTTTGTTGTCATGTGCACAGTAAGGAAACACGTTGCCAGACCAATGAAGAAAAATATACAAGGAACAAAGACTAATTTTAACGCTTATTAATAATAAAATAAACATATCTAACTTTTCATTTTAAGGTTTATAGTACTAGGATGTTGTACCGTGTTAGCCATTATGAATGTAGAGAAAAGCCAAGCAAAATGACACCTTTTATTGGCTAACTAAAAGGATTACAATATGCAACTCAGGCCCCTTCTTCCCTGATGGAAACATGAATTAGATGATCTACAAGTCTCCAAACAATATCTACATACTTCTGTCATATCACCTATGTCCATATATTCGATCTCTTTTCGTTGTTCCGTTATTTCACAGAGTAATAATTTCCGTTTGTTAGCACTAATGCGATCTTTACTATCAGTTTTTTGATACTTTCGAATTTTAACACTTTCATAATCTCTAACCTGCTCTGCATGTGTATTGCGCCAACGTTTTTGAACATCTTTACGATGTTCTACTTTGTCTACTACTCTTTGTCTTTTATTTCCGCCCCCACTTGGACCTGTTATGTTTTCAATTCCACTTGTTCCGGGCTGATTATAACTTTCCTTATTTTCCGAATTTGCACTTAGATTATTATTGTTCTTTTTTTAATTCTTTTCTCTTCAACGCTTTTGGTCCTCTTTTTAACACACTGCCCTTTCTTCTTCAGTTAGTCATTGATGTTTCATCAAGAACATATAAAATTATTGTACAGAAAAGGACTACATCGAAAGGAAATGAATAGATTGTATGTCTTGTATTAAAATTAGGAAAACGTAAAAATTTATAAGAGCTAAGAGCACAGGAACTGTGTCTGACAATAGCATTCTCACAAATGAGAGGTGAGTGGACCGTGGACGTGGTTAAATGACTCACGGGACTTTAAATTATCTCTCTAAAAAAGGTGTCTCATGTCAGGATTTTTTTATATAATCTTCTTGTATAATACGCTACTGTGACTGTTCGTTTGTCTGTCCAGGATTTTAAATCACCAGTAGCTCGCCAACCGTTTCACCTATTGACTTAAAATTTGGTACACATAAATTACGTGATGTCTACTATCCGCTTTTAGGGTGATGATTTTTATTACTCTTTTTTATTTTAATTTTATTTTATTGTAGAATCAACTCTTGCCAGCGTGCAACACGGCGCATGTGTATGGGCACCGTTCTTATCCCTACCACCTTCGCTAATCATTCTTGAGGCAGATTGAAGACTTAAGTGCCATCTTAAGTGAAAAATTAAAGAAAACGTACTTGCAACAAAGTAATTGCAACACCAAAACTAACGTAATCAGATTTAATGCAAAAAGATGCGGACGAAAGAAGAGAAGCAGCGGGCCGCTAAGGTGGAGAAAAGAAGAGCTGCTCAGGAAGCAGCAAGCACGTCAACCTCTGAGCAAATGAATGCTAACCAGAGACAGAGAAAGAGGATGAAAACTAGGAATGCTCAAGTCAGGTGTATTCACTGCACGTTATCGTGCAGTACGCTGTTACTGGTAGAGAGATATTTTCATGCAGAACGGGAGAAAAAAAGTTTATGATATAATACAAGCCAATGGGGACCAATGCTGTACAATGGCAAATGTTGTGAAAAATGTCCATGGAAAAAAAATCTCATTGTTACTTGTGTTTCATAATCCACATGTCAATTATCCAGCCTTATGCTGAAAATATGCAAAATACATGAATTTACTGCTAAAATATTGTTAAACACATACATTTGGAAAGGTTAGTGCCTATCATAAACAAGGAACACATTCCCATAATACTGCACTTTTGAAGTGAAGATCTGCCATTCCCCCTCATTCACTGGTCAAGAATCCCATCTTTAATTGAAAGGCACAGTATTGTGTGTAAGACATTCTTTCTGTTATTCTTCAGCACTGAGTTTTCTGGATTGTTAATAATATTGTAGCAAAAAATGCATACAATGTACATAGTTTGAGCATATGAATGGATAGTGGACATGTAGATTTTTTTCCTTTTTTTCCATTGATATTTTTCACATTGTTTGCTGTTGCCTAGAATTGGTCACCATTTAGTCTCATTCAAATTGAATCTTCTTTATGTCTCTTCTCCACTTAAACATGAAATACTAATTTTTCTCAGGTGCCACTACAAAGTACATGGGCTAAATAACATATTAAAAAATATCATTTTTGGGTGGAATATTTCTTTAAGCACTGTGACACCTCAATTTTATTGTCAGTATAGCAACCCCTGTTTTAATGGTCTGTCTTTTTTACAGGTGGAGCACAACATGTTACCAACATACCCTCAGTGCCACTGGCAGGCTCCAGGCAGTGCTGCTCAGCCCGCTGGAACTTGTCCTTCTTGATGTTCCTGGGGTTCAGTATGGTTTATGCTCTACGTGTTAACCTTAGTGTGGCAATGGTAGCCATGGTCAATGGTACAGCTCCTCAGCCAGTAGACAACAGCACCTATTTGACCGTGTGTCCAGATCATTCAGCTGACAACAGTAGCAACACCAGCAGGGAAACGCTAAGGGTACAGTATTATCACTGTCTTTGTGAGGGCTACCAAGCATCAGGCAGGAGGTTTATTGTAAACCTCCATAAAGAAGATGCTTCTTTTCTCTTGGCTTATTTTATGTTTCCATTTCTGCTAGGTTCAACAGTTCCAGTGGGATTCAACGACTCAGGGAGTGATTTTGAGTTCATTTTTCTATGGGTACATCCTTACTCAGGTTCCAGGGGGTTACCTAGCAGGCTACTTTGGGGGAAAGCTTTTTCTGGGCCTTGGGGTGCTGGTCACCGCAGCCTTAACATTGCTTACCCCACTAGCAGCCAGTCTAGGGGTACCCTACCTTGTAATCCTAAGGGCCCTAGAGGGCTTTGGAGAGGTGAGCATTTTAGAGTATTATGGCTAGTGTGTTTATGTGATTTATGACCTTTTTTGACATTGATGTGTCCCTGCTCTGACAGGGTGTGACCTATCCTGCAATGAATGCCATGTGGGCAAAATGGGCTCCTCCTCTTGAGCGTAGCCGGCTGATGACCTTTTCTGGCACAGGTAGGATGATTGCTGTGCTGAATATACTTTGTGCTCACACTTGTGCTCAAACTACTGTATAATACACCAGTCATCAATGTTCCTCTTTCACAGGTGGTAGCTTTGGGTCATTTGTGGCGCTCCCCATTACTGGATTCATTTGCCATTCCCTTGGCTGGGCTTACGTCTTTTACATCTTTGGTAAACTGTTTTCCACGGGTGGGATTTATGCGCATTAGTGTGACAAGTGAGGCATTTTGTTTTTGTGGTGAATATTACTTTCCTGCCAGTGTTCACACTGTAAAAGTAATAAAACAGTTTAATCCCATCATGTTTAAGCCAGTTAGTATGAAATCATCCTCAGAAAAAAATCAATTTAAATTTAATGAATGTAGATAGGATACTATAGAGCAGAGGTGTCCAACTCTAGAGGGCCACAGTGGCTGCAGCTTTTTCTTCTTGCCACTTTCTTAATTAATGAATGAATTTACAAGTGCTTCAAAAAGCTGGAAGATATCCTCAGAAAACTTGGTTTTAAAAAATGCCATGTATACCATTATTCAAATTTTAGAAACCCAGATATTGGTGTCTCAGAACCCGGGTTAACACATTTAGATTTCTCTGCATGTTATGTGGCTATGTAAACCCTTACATAGCGTGTTGCGCTTAGGATTTGGTAGTCTGCACTCTTTTACGAGCCTGCTCATTTCTTTGTTTCATATAAGCATCCAGCAGCCAAAGGCAGAAAAAGTGTAAGTGTCCAAAAAGTTACATTTCCTGATGCAAATGTTTGGATGATTGTATTATACCATGACCTGGCTGAAATAATCTGTCTCAATATTTCAGAAATTGCTAAATTTATGTCGATGACCAGAACATACAGTGCAAATCTCAGCAGCACAATCTCAACCGTCAGGAGATACAGGCTCTGTGCTTATTTCTGGATTCACAGCAGCTGCTGATGATGTATATTTTTTAACACAATTTTGTGACATTGTGGCATTTTGGCAAAAAAGAAATCTGTAATTCGACTCATGCATGTAAATTGGAGGTTTTAAGAAACCAGGTTTCTGACTTAACTCTGCTACCCCCTTTCCTGGTTTTGTGTGTACATGTAAATGCACTCAGTGAGCAACTTCTGCTGTTCATTGACTTCTTTCAACTTCATTTTTATTGCCTTATTTTTTCAAGACTCAGTTCTCTGAATTGCTCTTTTTTCCTGAAATGGCAGCCAAACAAAAATGAGATAGGAAGTGAACCAACAAATGACCAGCTATTTTGGAGCCTGACATCCCAGCCAATTTCACTACAACAAGATTCTCAATTACAAGATGACTCTTATTGTTATTTAATTCCATGGATTGTTGGTGCTCTCATTATGCAACAGGAGACATTTCCAAAACTGTTAATTTTCATTTTTTCTCAGAGCACCATCAAAATGTTTTGTGTACCTGACCAGATCAATATTCCTGAGACCTTCACCTTTCTTTATTTTCAGATATTGCATGATGGACACAGGTTAGCTGGTCATGTTGGCTCATTTTGTGTCTCATTATTGTGTGGCTGCTAATTAAGGAGAAATAAATAAGGGGTCTGAGTCTTAAATAACAAGTCAGTTCAATTAAGCCAAAATGATTTCATTGGGAGCAAAAACAGGTCACTAATTAAGAAAATGGTTAGAATGGAAAAACTGCATCCAAAGCAGCCCTCCAGGATTAGCGCTGGACACCCATGCATTAAAAAGAAATTGCCCAGGCCATTTCCTCCCTGGCTAGTTGTAGTAAGGGTGTTGTACCATGTTAACCATTAAGGATGCAATGAGAAGTCAAGCAAAATGACACATTTTATTGGCTAACTAAAAAGATTACAATATATATGATTTCGAGGCAGCTCAGGCCCCTTCCTGCCTGAAGAAGGGGCCTGAGCTGCCTCGAAAGCTTACATATTGTAATCTTTTTAGTTAGCCAATGAAAGGTATCATTTTGCTTGACTTCTCATTGCCTTCCTGGCTAGGGAATGGTTTACTGTAGCGCTCAGGAAAACAGAAATCCACCAGAGGGCAGCAGCTCCATTATGGGCAGTAAGGACCTAAAAGGAACTGGTTAGGCAGAACAGAAGATAATAAACTTCAGTCTGCTTTTGGGTATGCAGGGTAAATCATCTTCATTCATTGAGGAGGCCTGCCCCATATTTCCTTCCTTATAGGTGCCAGCAGAGGAACCCACAAAGTGAATACAGAGGTCCAGAAGAACATATCTTACTAGAGACAGAATAAGGGGTGTAAAGAGCTCACAGGGTATCCAGTGGACTTTACATAGTGATACTGGAAACAATGACCACACCATGCATTGAGCAGACAGGCTTCACGTTTGGAGGAAGCAAGCAAGGGTTCATGGAAAGAGAGGAAGCACAATGTGAGTTGGAGGTGAGGGTTTGAGCTGCCCCACAGTTTACAAAGGTAAACCTATTTTATATTGAGGCCCAACTCAGAAACATAACAGTTTATTGCTTTGTGTTTCAATTTCTTTTTCCTGTTTCTTTTTTTCACACTAGAATGGGTTTGTAATCCACAGGCTGTAGAAAAAAATAACATAACAGAAGAAAACATTGGCCAGGGTCTTTACCTCTGTGTCACTGTGTTACTTATGGGCATGCTGTGAATACAGATTTGGACCTCCTTGTCATGGTTAGATAGAATGCCAATTAAAGAGATCATGTGTTTAGGACATACTGTATATAGAGTGTCATCTGCATGTGTTTTGTATGTATCACAGGAAGTTGTGTTCATTGACATTCACTCACAAGATCTTCTCTAGGGGCCGCTGGCTGTATCTGGGCGCTTTTGTGGTTCTGTCTGGTCACCGATGAACCTCTCTCTCACCCCAGAATCAGCAATCAGGAGAGAGATCACATTACCAGTTCAGTTGGTTTACAGGTAAAATGTGTTTCAGCAAGGAAGAGCTCTTTCAAGGAGAAGCATACCTTGTGACTATACATGTGTGTCTTCCTTATCAGGGTAAGTGCCATGGATGGACTCTCCCGTTTCTATCAATGCTCACTTCTCTCCCGCTCTGGGCCATTATCATTGCTCATTTTTGCATCAACTGGTCTTTCTACACTCTACTGACGACACTGCCATCCTATATGGCCCAAGTGCTACACTTCAGCATCAAAGAAGTAAGTGATCTTTGTGGAAATGTATTATTTTATTTGTTGGGGTTGCTTTACTTGATGTGTTTAGTGTAGCTGTAATGCGAAGGAGGTGTACAGTGTGCGCGTGTCAATGCATGTGTCTTACACTGGAGGGGTAGGCTGTTGACTAGGGCAGCAATTGTAACAGATATGTGGGGGAGCTGGGTAAATCCGTCCATAAGAGATGGTCTGGGAGGCAAGCTGGCCTGAGTTCTAAGTTCTCAGATGACCTCAGAACACACAAAATTTTCATTTCTTCAATAATTTTGTAATTTAATTTGCTTCGTGATAATCTTAGCATGCACGGATACAACATATTGTGAAGCATGCCATCTCTATTTTTTTTAGAATGGATTCCTCTCTGCAGTGCCTTATTTCACTTCTTGGGTCATGTCTATCATTTGTGGTCAGCTGGCTGATCGCATGCGGGAGCGGCGTATTGTCAGCACGACATTTGTACGCAAGATGTTTACAGTCATAGGTTGGTAGATGTTAAGCTGATATTCATTTGATGTTCATTAACAGTGTTATTGAATCACTCCTCAACAAGTTTTTATGATAAGCAGTTTCTTAAGCCAGTAGTTCTCAAACTCAGTCATAAACACCATTTGTGGTGGCTGTTTTATCTTCCCAACAGCTTTTATTATTAATTGGATTCTTAGCTTGACTAAACAAGCTGTAATTTCACAGTTTGTATGTTTTTGGGTCAATGCAGAAATTCTAAAACTAAGTTTTGGCCACTTTTTATTAGAATGTACCTTGCATTTATATATCTTGCATGAGGAGAATTTCGTTTTTTCTTAACTTGGTTTTTAAGTGTTCTGGTAAGTTAATCTTTTATTTACTATTGAGCACAATAAAAGGTCAGACACAAAAGTAGTTGTGGCCTTTGAGCATTCACTGTTGTTTGCTTGGGAGTCCGCTCTGTTAGTTGTTAATTGTCAGTAATAGGAAGCAATTAAGGGAGCAAACTGCACAGAAAAAAGGCAAATTAATAGGAAAACAACAACAAAAAGAGTTAAGCATTTAAAGCTAGTGTAAAAATCCAAATATTTCTAATTGTCATATATGTGTAAAAATCACACTGTGGTATATATGTAAAAATCACACCGTGGTGCTTATCAAAATGCAGAATAAGCGGAGAGAAAAAAAGACCAACTAATAAAATGAGATCAGTTACACATTAAATGATTTACTGATTGTGAAACTGGTTGGAGACAAATGTGCAGCAACATAGGGTCCCAAAGACTAAGACAACTTCTCTTGTTGTCCAAAGTTGCAATTTACTGCAATTTGCATACTCATACATACCTGGATATCACAATTAACTGGTTAGCAGCAAAGAACAAATACTGTGTTTGATCTAATTTATCTGTCTATCATATACAGTAGTTCCCTTCATATCTATCTATCTATCTATCTATCTATCTATCTATCTATCTATCTATC
>JANRMT010062850.1:15072519-15144244 GCA_026402145.1 Polypterus bichir lapradei | reverse complement strand
ATCTATCTATCTATCTATCTATCTATCTATCTATCTATCTATCTATCATACACTCCCCTTCCTGCTTGTCGTATCTTTTCATTTATCTTTTATTTATTGCCATTCATATCTATGCATTACATAGTGACTTCCATATCTGTTTACTGATGACAACTGTTTATGGGAAATATAAAAACACCAGAGTCAAACTCAAAGCAGCTGGGATTTCAGCTTGCCCAATAAACTACATGAAGCTCAGTTTCAACCAAATGAATGCCACATGCTCCCCCACACACTGCCTTCTTCACAGATTCACTGCTACACATTGCACTGCTGTCTGGTGGCCCTTGGGATCAACAGCTTAATCTTAGCTCTAGCTGGAGAGAAGCTCCATTATTTTCAAGTATGTCCAGAAAATTGAATAAATGTTTGTCTGGGATTCTGTCAGTTTGCTGCCAAAGTCTAGAAATATGCAGTTAGGTCTAAGTGTCTTAGGGCCTTAGGTGTAATGGTTAATTCATTAGGTTGTAAAGCACAAGATCACCAGCCACTGTGATATTTACAGTAACATTGCATGACATTCTCAAACCAAACTAAACCAATTTTGAGTTTTTGGGGATACTTGCCTGTCCCTGTAGCATCAGGCACAAGGCAGGAGCTAACCTTGGATATGTACCAGGCCATCACAGAACCTATTCATGTACAGACACACTGACCATGGGCCAGGGTAAAGTCCTCTGTTTTTATTGAAGAATCTATTCTAACTTTCAAACTCTTAATTACATAGACATAAACAGAGTGTCACAAATACCCATTATAGCCCTTGTATGCTTACACATACCAGCTTATCACAAAGATGCAGCTGCAATCTGAACCTTCTTATTAATCATTGTCAGAGCTGACTGCTACTATGGCTAAATACACACCTATCCTTACATCTATGATCCCAGGTGACATCATAGATCACCAAAACAAGCAGCAGAGAAGGTAATCGAACTAACACATGTGTCTTTGGGATGTGAGAAAAAAGCCCATTCAAATACAAAGAGAACATGTAGACTCCACACTAACAGCAATCCAGGGTGATGGATTTGTGAGGCGGCATCACTATCCACTATACCACCCACATTTTACAGTAAAGTAATACAATGAGATGGGAGATAAATGTTGCCTTGAAATACTGACTTTCCAAGAAAAATAAATGTTCTGTCCATATTCACAGTTGATCTTCATGGAATAAATTCAGGATGGATCCTTGCCTTTATTATTTACTTTCAATATTCAGTCTAACTTAAATGTTTAGAAATTAGATTATTGTGCAGTTTCCCTATTAAGAGGCAGAAGAATTGTTTTTGGTGATTAAGTCTATTTAATTTGTGAGACAGCTTTAGTATTGTCATGGTGTAACTACAATAATGTGTTATGAATCCAAGAGTCAAGTGGAATAAATGGGTTGGATTGAAAAATCAATGTATGAAGAGTCAAGTGCACTTATGGAATAATTTTGTCATAGCAGATATGATTTAATGCTTTTATGACTCCTCTTTCTTTTTCTCTGGGCAATTATGTGAGTCACTTTTCAAGAAATATTTTGTTTAATGTACATTAAGTGCTCTTCAAAAGCAGTAATTAACAGTTTCTCCACTAGGTGTCGCCTACCACCTTATTGCCTTACTAAAGTCTGAGACTTGTTTTTTTTTTTCCTTATTTTTCCTTTACTTCAGGGTCATTGCTACCCGCAGCCTTCTTCATTGCAACAGCATTTATTGACTGTGATTATGTAGCAGCAATGGTGTTCCTCACTGTGTCTTCCACTCTGATTGCCGCTAACTCAGCTGGATTTAGCATCAATCACATCGATATTGCACCAAGGTTAGGGAATGAATGTGTGGTGTGTCTTGATGGTGGAAATAATATATGAAGTGGATTTTCTGTGGTTGGACTGTTTGTAAGGAGTGGATTAAACATTCTTTTTCTTGTGTGTGAAGTGACTGAAAGTTCAGATTTTAAAAGCTTTGTCCTGTCCATAGTTCATTTGTATTTAACATGACTGCTGACATTTTATATGAAGTATGGCATGTTGCTTCCAAGAGTATATTGACCATTTTGAGATTGTGTATAGAGTGCATTATTTGAAACAATACATTATAATTTGCCTCACTCGTCTGCTTCACTGATTAATTAGCATGTGACTGCTCTACCTTGTAGGTATGCCGGTGTGCTGCTGGGCATCACTAACACATTTGGGACACTGCCTGGGATGATCGCACCCACAGTAGTGGGGTACCTCACTGCTCAGGTAAGCTCATGTGAAGAGTTAAACACTGTAAATGGTCAAGAATCTGACACACTCCAACAAGTTGATGTTAAATGTTTCTGCTCTATTTTCGATTTCTTTCTTTCCAGAATGCCTTGGCTGGGTGGAAAATAGTGTTCTACATTTCAGCAGCTATACTGACATTTGGTGGAGTATTTTATGCCGCCTTTGGTAGTGGTGAACCTCAAGTCTGGTCTAAGGGCATTCCAGAGGGAAAACAGAGAGACCAGAAGAGCATTACATCACCCACACTTATAAACCATCCTGTCTGGTCACCAGATCCCGATGAATAGGATGGATCGGTAAAGTCTTGAGAAGATCACTAGTGAAGGTTAACAATGAACTCTGGAGGTTTTCACTGGCTTGTATTCAATTACAATGTAGGATAGTTAAGAAATCACGTTAGTATGCATTGACAAAACAACATATTTGATCAGATATTACTTTCTGCAGGGCTACCAATCATCCTGCTAGAAACTGCTAATTTTGCTAAAGTTAAAGACCAGTATTTGTCAGTTTATATCAGACAGTCTGGTTACTTAAGCCAACAGGAAGACCATGTGTTATGGGTGCATTTCTGCATTACAATTCAGGAGCATTTAGGCACATAACCATTTGTAATTATCTTTGTCAGAGAGGTGGCCATACTGCAAGAGATGTGTGAACAGTTCACAGCTGAGGTGTCCTGCAGAGTGAGAACAATTAAATGGAAATACAACAGCAAAGACAATCAAAAATTAGCAGAGTACTGTATGATTTTTTGTCTACTAACAGTAACTGTATATAGCCTGATGAAACTGCAATGCCAATACATAATAGTCAGTTATATAGACACAAATCTTTCAAAGATTCCACTTGCCAGCCTTCTCGGCTCTAATCACAAATCTTTTTTAGTTATGGAAGTGTAATCATGAACTAAGATAGTAGATAAAATAGAATCATTGAAATGGCCAGGATGTATAAGAAGCCAAAAATCAATTTATTTTTAAAGTTTTGAATCATTGAGCTTACTGAAAAACTTAACTTTAAGAACAGTTTCCATTTTCTTTGTGTTAACCTCCAGATCTAATTTTTTTAAATTGAACACTAGTCAGTTACAAAATGTATAAATCTGAAATGGAGCCATTTTGAAGAAGGGGACTTAGAAAATTATAACTTAAACCCTTAGGGACAAGTCAGCCAAGAATGATCAGCTTGCTGCTTCATATGTTGTAGTTTCCACCCCACCCACAACCCCCACCATCTCTTTGAATTCAAGATGTACATACGTGCTTGTTAACCTGTACTTTAAATGCACCATTCTTTTAAATTATATTAAGAACATGAATGAACTGCAGTGTGTGGATGTGGGAGTAGTCTGAATAATGGATGTGGATGTTGCACCTTAGGAAAATGTATAACATCCACTTGATTCCACCAACTGATTAAATAATGAAATTGTACAAACTAAAAATATAAAAATTAACAAAAGAACAAATGCTCTCAGTGTTAATTTACTACAGAGTTTCCCAAACTCAGTCTTGGTGTGGTGCTGTAACTGTAGGCTGTTGATTTTATTAACAGCTATACCTTTTGACTCTATATGTGTGACTCTGTATAGCACTGCTGAGTCACAGCTTCAGAGACCTTGTTTCAATTCTTGACTTAATCACTGTCCCTACTACTTTGTCTGCTTTGGTTTTTTACTAAATAATCCATTTTCCTGTCACATCCCAAAAATGTGCATGAATCTGGTGAGTGCCTTCATTGGCACAGTATGAGTGTATGCGTAAGTTTGGGAGTGTGTGTGTGTGTGTGTGGATGTTGAATAAAAACGAATATATGCTGTGATGAACACAGCTTTTCTTACTTATCATATAGGCAGTAGTAGCACTTTGAGGAGAACTGAACTGGAACCTGTACAGTTAATGGCGCATTCCCTACCACAGACTCACTGTTTGAATCTGAGTAAGCCATTTAGCCTGCCCACTTTTAAATCTGATTATAATTTTTATGTGAAACATGTTGGTATGCTGTTTTTATTATGAAATGCCTTATATTAGTGTAGGACTCACTTGCTATTTTTATTGTTATTTCTTTGTAATTAAATTACATAGTATGTTATGTCTATAAGTGTGTTGCCATACACTAAACCAGCAGGCCATCACTGATAAAAAAGGATCCCGCTCCCTGTGGCCCAATCTTAAAAAAGGGTGTCTCTCTGCAAGCATTTCTGTTACTGAATGGGTGTACTGCCTTACAACATACAAACACTGGTTTGATTCCATCCTAGGGAGCCGTGTGTATGTAAAGACTGCGTGTTGTTTCTGTGTTCATGTGGGTTTCCTAAAGGAACTCTGGTGCTGTTGGGCCATTTGGTTACATTTACATGATCCCCATGAAGTACTGATAGATCTGCTGATATGGACATACAATGATAACATGTCCAGCGTCTGCCAACTTATTGTATTAAGCAGGAAGAGCCACTTAAGAAAATGGATGATAAGTGACTAGGAATAATGCTATAGATACACACAAAAAAAAAATGAGTCTGGCTTCTGTTTTATGATTTTGTAGGTTGAATTTACACAGTGCAGCTGAAAATAAAAATGATTTTGTACTTTGTTACATGAGTCACTATTTTTTAAAACAATAAATAGTATTTGAAATCTATTATGTATTACATTACATCACATGAATGGATCAATGACTCTATTCTCTTTCTTGACATCATCATTAAAGGTAAAGGTACATAATTTCCCTGAGTTCTGCATACGTCTCAAGCATTTTATACAACAGGACAGTGCAGGAAATGCATGATTAATAAAATCTGAACCTGCATCATGAAGATATGTCGCTTTGTAAGGAAGACACGACTTTATCATTATGTGCTTCACACTGTGGGTTTTTTTCTTGTGCCAAGGCTCTTGACAACTAAATGATTAATATTCAGAATCCATTTTAAACAAGTGACTTCTATTACATTATGCGGTTAATTTGATCAAAGATCTGTGTGCATAACAAGCTATCAGGGACAGTGCTGACAGTCTGCATGGATGCTCTCAATTCCCATAATTCCATGGGCCCCAGCCAAAAACGCTATAGCTTTTTCTAATAAACTAAAACCTAACATCTTCCCAGTTTCTCATTATAGCTTTTTACCAGGCAAAGCACAGCAATTCTAAAACTTTCAGTAGCCTATTTTCATTTTTTCCTGTTCACTTCAGAAAGTAAGAATCAAACAACTTAGAAATTAAATTCACTTACAGTAAGCTATGCACTAAGCTGCTGTATTTGTTGATACACTCTCTGACTATACCAAGGATATGGCAAGTTATGAGTAACTACTAAAGAACAAAAGTCAACGGCCATATGAACATTTCCATATACTAAATTTCATGTATCTAGCCGAAGGTGAGTGAGCGATGTTGTTTCTCCACTTTTGGTTTGCAGAATGCTTTTGGTAAGCCAAGACCATCAGGCCTGCAGCAAGGGTGGCTCAAATGCACAAGCTGGGAAAACACCACCTTGGCAGCCTCAGGGACAGTGACAGCATTCACTTCTAAAAGAGGACAGACAGGACGTTGATTGGTTTCAAAGTTTAAAAAAAAGTTTATAATATTTCAAATTACCAAACTTAGTAATGTTTTATGAAAATAAGCATACAATCTAATTAAAGTATGAAGACTAGAATGTAATGAAATACTCTGGATCTTTTTTTCTGTGATTTTTAAATACTGTATCTTACATGTCTTACATTGTTCCTGCCTCAACCCTGCTCAAGATAAAGCAGGGTTGGAAAATGAATGAATTACATATACATGTTTTGTACATTAGAACTGTCTGATAAATAGTAGCTGAATCAAAAGAGAAGATGAAGACATATCAAATGCTCCCAAATGGGCCCCACACAGGGAGGCCAATGGCTCGTCTCCTTCCTTTTCCTGAGTGGTGAATAGACCCTTTACTGAAATCACAGCATGAGTGAGACAGTAGCCTACAGAGGTGTGAAGCATGTCTAAGGTGTAGTTTGAGAGTGGAAGTGCTAGAAGTTACCAAGACATTTGGTAACTGTAAACAACCAAGGGAGTCATATAAGAGAGTGACATATGTTTAATTTAATATAGTACTATGCATGGCATTCACCATCATAAGGCTCCGTAAAAAGCAAATAAAGCAATACTAAATAAATCCAAACATAAGCTGTCAGCACATATCAGTACATATATACAGTGTAGTCAGGCAAGGGTAGAAGAGCAAAATATAAAGCCATGGTTTAAAACCATAAATATTTCAAAATTAAATTAAATTCTGTGTTTCTGACCTTGCTCTTTGAGTAAACAGCAACAGTCCATGCCATGTTATAAGAAAGTGACACTTTTGTTTGATGAATATAACTTTAGTGTTAATCAGTGAGAAAAGAACTCTCATCATAACAATAATTGGTTGCTTAAATCTGAATACTCTGCTAAGTTCTAAAGACCAGGGCACCCTCTACCCTGGACCATTAGCTTGTTGTTGTCACTGATTATGAATCTGGTTGAAACAAAAACCTGAAGGCACAGTGGGCCCCCAGAACCGAGTCTGAACGTCTACAATGTTCAGTCCTGAGGGCCTTCAGTGACTGCAGGTTTTTGTTCCAACCAGTCATTGTTACCTTTAATTGATCTCATTGTTTAATCACCTTATCCATTTTTTTCTTTTATTTTGCACTTTAGAAAAGTGCGGTAGCAGATTTAAACTTATGAAAAACTACTACTTTTGTATTTTCTCTCTATCTTTAAATCCTTACCTTTTTAATTCTCTTTTTCTGTTGAGTTATTTTTCTTATTTGAGAAAGAAGGAATTCCTACCCATCTAACACATATAAATTTGTGCTTCATTCAGTAAAAATAGAGCATAACTAGTTTGTTAATTTCTTGATGTGTGCGAGAAAAATAGAAACTGAGAAATAAAGGCTTGCTTAATGAAGGCAGCCCAATTACTGTAAGCGAGGAACTGGCCTGGGCCAAAAACCAGCAGCTACAGAGGGCCCTGAGACCTGAATGTTACCACCATAAACCCCTAAATCCTCTCCTTTACAACAGTGTCTCCCATCTTGTATTTATAATTGATGTTCTTTTTGCCCATATGTATCACTATGCACTTTTTTACATTAAACTGCATTTTCCAATTCTTTGCCCTGTTCTGAAGCTTGTCCAAGGCTTTTTGAATTGTTTTTGCTGCCTCCTCAGTGTCTGTCATTTCTCCAGTTTCCTCCATCCGCAAATTTAACAAGTTTACTAACTACACCATTGTATATGACATTTATATAAATCAGAAAGAATAACAGACCCAGGACAGACCCCTGACAAATACCACAGGTGACCTCACTCCACTGATGATCCCATTCTCCACTTATCTGTATTCTTTCTCCTGCCAGTTTACTATCCTGAGATCCAGTTTTGTAGGTTAGAATAATCGTTGGGGTGAGACTGTGTCAAACACTTTTTGAAAGTCTAAGTAAATTATGTCATGTGCTTTTCTTTTGTCAAGTAATGCAGTAGCCTGCTCAAAATACTTTCCAGTCTTTAGGTACTTCTCAGTGACTCAGTGAATGCTCAAATATGCCTAAAAAAAGTTTATAGATTATATCTTTCATTTATCTTTTACCATCACAGAGACATTTTGTCCTGTCACTCTGCATACTCATCACTGAGATTTTATAGCATGTCACTCAAGAGCATTTACCTTAAAGATCTTCAGCATTGTGCCTCCTGTTACCACCATGTGCACTCATCTTACAGGCTGGTGAACAGGCAAATAGAGTGCTATGGCCTGGCATCCCACATGCCTACTTCATATATTTGTGACCTAATATTCACAGTTCTGTAGACTGTCTCACCACATATAGTCAGCATCCCCCGTGTCCAGAGTACTGTATCTATTGCATTGTACACTCTGCATCTATGCATTCTTTGACAATGCTTTTGTTTTTAATTTTCTCACTCTGTTCATGTGAGAATATAAGCCAACTGTTGGTGCTTTGTATGTGTTATGCTTTTGGAAAACCCTAACTTTACCTCCTGCTCTCTCTTACTTTATCTGCTCTAAACAGCATTTGCCAATATGGCTGACTGTAATTACAGTATTTACTGATGGGAGCCCAAAGTATTTCGTATAAGTCACTGCCGAGGAGCTTTGGCACAGAACAGCATTACTGGGATCAGAGTTGGGTGTCTGACTGTGTGCCCCAGTGTTAACAGCCAAGCAGTAATTCAAGCCTACAGTATGTACTGTATGAGCCTGTGCCAGCTATAATCCACCCTAGCTAAAACGCCACACCCCCAATCTCTCCTCCCTGTTCAGCTCTACATCAGCTAGGCGGCTCCGCAGCTTCAGCCATATCTCATCCATCACATGTGAATAAAGATGAAATGCTGACAGCGCATAGTCAGTGGTGGCTTGTCAGCATCGCTTCCATGGAGAGACAGCAGTTTTACCTGGTACTCGCTCTCTCTTTCATTTCCCAGATAGATTCACAGAATTTAGCATCAGCAGCCTCTTGAAACAAAAGCATGGATTCCACTAAAGGGCATGAGGAATTGCCTTTACATTCTTACTGCTTTTTTTCAGTTCATTCTGATTGTGGCCAGAGCCCTGTTCTCAGTGCTGAATTTGTTGTATTCACAAGTACTCATCCTCTACTCCAGGATTGCCTGACATGCAAACATAACTGAAAGTTTAAACTCACCAACGGCATATCAGGTAATATTGATAAAATAACTTGCCCTGTAATTGCTGAAAATGTATAAATATACATTTTAGGTAAAAACAGAAAACAATTCCAATACCCTACTAAAGAGGTTTGAATATTTTTAGGAAAAGCATTCTGAAAATAAAGCCTGACCACATTTTTATATACATCTCTATTTATCTGTTTGCATGCTTGTGTTCATAATTGTATTTGTGTTTAAACTGGGCAGTGCATGTTAACAGATGTCTGTGCATTTGTCATGGGGGTGTGGCCGAGTGTGCGTGTGTGTGTTTTTGTGGATAAGGCAATGGCTGCAGTTCTGAAGACCCAATACTTGAAAAAGCAATTGTGCTCAGAGATAGTTGAGGATAGTTTTAATTGAGATCAGTGGACAATAGAGGAGCTAAGTTAACTACTTAACACAAATACCTTTTGAGGCCACTCATCTTCTTTTAAAAGGTACCGAGGAGAGGACTATTTGACTTGCTACCTTTTATATGCAAAAGAATAATACTGACATCAGCATAGCAACAGCTGACACTTTGTTACTGTAGCACACCCACAAAGATAGCCATCAGGATTTGTATTAAAACAGAGGGATTTTATAAGAAGACAGTATATATAAGAATAACAGTGCCAGGGGCAAGTACATAAAAAATTAAAAGATTAATTTTATGTTTACCTACATATAATAATCAATCCATGTTTTTTCTATATCTGCAGATTTCACTTCAGCTTCATAGGAGCCAAAGAACAATAAGTTATCTAAAAAACAAGGAACGAATCAACCCTGGATGGGATGTCATTTGATTCACACAAGTCCAGTAGTGGTCAAACAACCTAAAATGCTAATTTTGGAGAGGTGGAATAAAGCCAAAGTACACAAAGAAAGGCAACATTAAGAATCCATAAAATCTAGTCATAGTGTGTCCAACCAGGGTTCGAACCCAGACCTGCTCTTTCTGCCCTGAAGCTCACTTACACCAAACAGTGTTGGGTCATAGCAACCAAAATCATCTGACACCTTGTATATTGTATAATGTTAGTTTATATTTTAAATGTTTGTTGTTTCTATGTAGCGGTATTATATGTAAAATTTAAGTTATTCCATTTAGTCTTACATACTTTTCTATTTCTCTGTATTTCTTATCTTTTTAATTTTTTTTGCAAAATTTGATTAGCATTTCACTGCATGTCGTAAGTTTATAACTGTGTATGTGACAAATAAAGAAATCCTGAGGTTACTGTAGATGTAAAGCGGGAATGGTAACCACTACGCTACAGTGCCACTTCCTTCTTTACTTAAATATGTTTTTTTTAATTTACGCTAACCTAACAATTGTGTTGACTCAATTTATAAGGCAGCGTAGGAACTGTGGTGAAGTCACTACATCCCTGGACTTTAAACTCAAAGTTTGCTGATTCAAATACCCATCCCACCTCACTGTGTGACCCTTAGCATAACACATAAACCAACTCTCCTCAAACTGTAGAAAATCTATGTAAGCAATTGTTAAGTAACTTGTTATGGTGTTTATTATATAAACTTAGCTATATAACACTCAACATATTTTTGTAATGGCTTATTTGCATTAACAAAACTGCCTAATTGCCTGTATTACAATTTGTAGTTTAAGATCACCTATGATAAAGTTACTTGACCTATTTATTATCTGAATTGTTTCTACTACATATTTTTGGAGCTTGGCTGAGCCTTACTTTATCCACTTTTTTCACTATATGTGCCTAGTTGTTTTAGTAATTTTATTAAGGAACCATGTTCTCTGTCAATAACAACAAATAAGATAAATTGATTGATGCCATTTACACAATTTTATTTTGCTATTGCATTTACACAGTTTTGCTGTGCTATTGTATCCTAAGTGACTTACAAAATGCATCACCAGCAAACCTTGATTTCACAAAAGACAAAATCTCAGAAAAAATGTGCTTAGTTGTGTGGTCCTAGTGGAGGTAAGTGGAGAGTGCGAGGGTTTAAAGTATCAGTTAATATTCAAAGAACTTTCTCATTTTATGGACAATGCAGGTCTGTTTAACCGGTATCACCATAAGTGACTGAATGAATCAACAAATCAATTAAACATTACAGGTTCACTTTATATAGTGCCTTTCACAGCAAGCACATATGAAAGTTAATTTACAAAGCAAAGAAGGAGACAAAAGAATGTAAACAAAGACAAACTCAGACTAACTATAATACAAATCCAAGATAAATCAAAGAACAATAGTAAGGTTCTGGTTTAGACTCCACAAACATCCCGACTAAAGAGAATAAACAGTGCAAATAGCAGACTTACAGTAAGAACTTATAGAGTATCAGTATGGAAAGTTACAAAGGGATTCAGATTTAAAATAATTAAATATTGACTAAAGATGAATGTGCCCATTTACAATATTAAAAGCAGAATTGTGGTACTAAATTTTTTTTATGCTTCAGGGTGGTACTCACTATGAAAAGGCACTGCACAAAATTAAAATTGACTAAATTATGTGTAATAATTTATGATTATTCTGTTTTACAAAAAAAAAATACTTAACCATATCAGTATATTAACCAAGGAGACAGCTCATTTTAATTGGTCGCAATTTTTTCTCCAGTATTCATCCTACCTAAAATTATAATTATAATCCAGTCAGACAGGAGATTATCACTTGCCAATCTGAGCATGAACTTGCATTTCAGAAGGAACAGTTTTGTGTTCTTTATTGGCTTTAAACTTGTTAACCTGATTGAATGATGTCTCAGCAGGACCTGGATGACATGCAGATAACTGCAAAGCAGAAACCACTGGGCTCAAATGCTAAGTTCTTTTAATGCAAATAGACAAGCACTTATCATTGTTTTCACACATATCTGAGTGCTGCTGCCACACCTGGGTGTGTGAAGGCATTCATCCTGCTCCTCAGTGGGTGCGGCACTTTAGCATGTGGATGACAATAGAATTAGATGGTGTGGCAGTGGCAGTTCTCAGGTTCCAGATACAGGGCCATTTGATAACAGACACTAGTAAGACACAGAATGTGTGAGTGTCTGGATTGGGAATACATCTGCATAAAATATTTTGCATATAAAATACAGACTGCATAGTATCAGAAGTTTCCAGAAAGCGTATACTGTATTTGCAAATAACCTTCAGGGAAATCTCCTTTTAAAATACAAGTCTTTCTTTTGTATTAAAAACATACACTTAATGAGACAATTATTAGGAACACCTGTAATATGCTTATCTATGTATTTATCTAATCAGCCAATCATGTGTTAGCATCTAAATGCATAAAATCATGCATATAAATATAAGGAGCTTCAGTTAATGCTCACAACAAACACCAGAATGGGGAAAACATGTGATCTCAGTGATTGTTACCATGAATGTTGCTGTCAGACAGGCTGGTTTGAGTATTTCTTTAACTGCTAATCTCCTGAGATTGTCATGCATAACAGTCTCTAGAGTTTATGCAGAAATGCGTGAAAAGGAAAAAACATCCAGTTAGTGGCAGTTCTGCAAACAGAAATGTGTTGTTGATGAGCAAGAAGAATGGAGCAAGGAGAGCCCCTCACCTCTGGAACTCTCTTCCACAAGACATTCGTAATATCAACTCTCTTCCTACCTTTAAATCTCATCTTAAAACACATCTTTTTATGATGGTTTATTCTGTCTGATAATTTTAACTGATACATTTAAGTTAAATTTTATTATTGCATTTATTCTGGTTTTATTGTACTGCAATATTTTATTAATTTTATGTTGTGACTGTTGTTATTAATGTGCTCTGTAAGGTGTCCTTGTGTACCTTGAAAGGTGCCTATATAAATAAAATAAATAATTATTATTAAGGAGAATGGTCAGACTGGTTTGAGCTAACAGAAAGATTATAATTCAGTTAACCTGTCTGTGCAACTGTAGTGAGCTAAAATGTATCACAGAATGCACAACATGCCAAATCTTAAGGAAGATGGGCTACAACAGCAGAAGACCATGTTGGTTTCCACTCCCGTCAGTTAAGAACGGAAAGCTGGGGCTACATTGGGCACAGGCTCACCAAAATTAGAGAGTTGAAGACTGTAAAATCATGGCCTGTTCTGATGACTCTTGATTTCTGTTGAGGCACACAAATAGTAGAGTCAGAATTTGCCCAAAACAGCATGAATCCCTGAACCCAACCTACCTTTTTTCAACTCTTTAGGCTGCTGCTAGTGATGTAGTAATGTGGGGAATATTTTTGGCACAATTTGGACCCTTTAATACCAATCAATCATCACTTGAATGCCACTGCCTATTTGAGTATTGTTGCTGACCATATGCATCCCTTCATGACCATAATTTACCCTTCTTCTAATGGTGACTTCCAGCATGATAATGCACCATGTCACAAATCAAAACTCATCTCAAACTGGTTACATGAACATGACAATGAGTTCAGTCACTGGATCTGAATCCAATGGAATAACTTTGGGATGTGAAAGAACAAGAGATTTGCATCATGAATGTGCAGCTGACAAATCTGCAGAAATTGAGTGATGTAATCATGTCAACATGGACCAGAATCTCAAATGCATGTTTTCAAAATTTTGTGCAATCCATGCCATGAAGAATTGAGGCTTTTTTGAGAGCAAAAGGAAGCCCTACCCAGTATTAGTACAGTGTTCCTAATAATTTTCCCAGTGAGTGTGTTTGTGAAATTTACAAAATATTACAGCTATTGAAGCTCCAGGCGTTCCAGATTAAGTCTCTAAAGCTTTAACATGTTTCTAACTTTTTGTTTATTCTTCACAGTGAAATTAACTTTCACCAAATCTCTTATAGCAGATGTGCTTCTCTTTTGTATAGTAAGCATTACTGCAGACGGTACAGCATGTGATAGATACCCTTGTTAGCAATGTTGATGTTCTGGAATCAAATCACAGCCCGTTGACACTGTGCACAACTGCTTCCCATATCTACATGAGGTTTTCTCTGGTCACTCCAGATTTCTGTTAACATCCTCAGTGCATTAGGGCAACTGCTAACTAGAGCTGGTATGAATACTCTGTGACTGATTTCTGCTTTGTCCATGGATGGACATATCTTGCAGTATATGCTGCCAAAATGGGCTTGGCTTCCTGGAATCTTGAACTGAATTAAACAGATATAAAATGATTGAATTACGCATACACCTACACAATATTAAACATCTCTCAGACTATGGCTGCTGCGCAGTGAGGCTTAGTGATTAAGCAAACCATCAAGTTTGCATCTCATTGTCTCACATGATCATACCACCTATTCTGTGTGTACTTTAAATATAAGAATGTAAATTCTAAAAATTGTTCAAAAATGACTGTGTAACATTTTGTAGGACAGAACAAGTTAATTATACACTCATTTGAAAATGTAAGTGCACCCCAAGGAAACTGTTGACTCTTTCAACATATTTGAACAGGCAAATAGCTGATCTTCATTCAAAATCTACCTACAGATAAAGGCGATATGCATGACATAAAAACACAAGGAAATTTTAATCATTCTTTCAACAAAAGTATCAATAGATTTAATGATATATAGGGAGTACTAGGGTGTTGTACCGTGTTAGCCATTATGAATGTAGAGAAGAGCCAAGCAACACTGTGAGAGGGACTTTAAAGTCATAGTGCTTATGGGCAACTTCAAAACACAGCAAGAGAGAAAAGAATGGGAAGTTAAGCTCATGTTAAAATTTAATACATTACAGCATGGCTTGAATAGAGACAAGAGTTTTATGGCCAGGTATGAGGACTGTTTGCATCTCTCAGACTGACACAGATAACCTGACTACGGACCCATATTGTTTTGAAAAACTCATCACAGACTTCAAAGGACTTTGTTGGACAGTTATCTTATCCAAAAATCTCTTGACCATACATCGTTTTTCTCTCCCTTGTTAAATTAATCTTAGCCTGAGTGAACCTATTAATTTTTTACATTTAAGATTTTTCCTTTAAAGATTTACCATTGTTGTTTCTTGTCCTAGTGTGTGGATATAAACACAGGAAACTTCAGTTTCTGTATTACATCTTGCCTGAAGAAGGGGCCTGAGTTGCCTCGAAAGCTTGCATATTGTAATCTTTTTAGTTAGCCAATAAAAGGTGTCATTTTGCTTGGCTCTTCTCTACATGATATATAGGGGAAAAGTATGTACACCCTTGGCCTCAAAAGCTGGTATTGACCCCTTTAGCAAAAAAGATTTCTTGTTGCTGTTTTGCATAACTGCCTCGTAGTCTCAGACATTGACTCTGTGCAATTTCTGACCAGTCCCCATGCAAAATTTCTTCAGTTGCAAAATGTTTGGGTTTTCTTTCATGTACTACCTGCTTCAAACCTCCCCAACATTTCAGTGAGATTCAAGTCAGGGCTTTGACTGTCTAATTTTTCTTTTTGAACCATGTTTTGGTGGATTTGCTAGTGTGCTTCAGATCATTATCCTTTTGAAAGGTCCATTTCTTGTTCAACTTTAACTTTTAGACAGAAGGCTTCACATTCTCCTCAGACACACTTTGATATGATGCAGTAGCTATAGCTGACTCGATGACTGTAAGGTGACCAGGCCCTGTGTCAGCAAAGCAATCCCAAACCATAACACTTTCACTAGCATGCTTCACAGTTGGCTCTTCTCCTGAAATGCCGTTTTCAGTTCTCCACCAAACATATCTACTGTTACTGTAGCCAAACAACTACATCTTTGATTCATGTGTCCAAGGCATATTGTTCCACAAGGCTTGGTCTTTGTCTAGGAGTTCAATGGCAAACTGTTGTCATGCTCTAATATTCTTTTTTGGGTAGCAACGGCTTTTTCTTGGCGCACCTCACATGCAGGTCAAATTTGTACAATCTCTTCTGATCATAGATGCAAGCACATTGACATCAACTTCTGCAGACCCCTTAAAGAATTTTTTTGTTTTTTGAGACTTTGTTTAGTATCAAACAGCCAAATTTTGCTGGACCAATCAGTCCTGGACAAATTAGTAGTCATTTGAAATCTATGCCACTTGCAGATGATTTTCCTTTCAGTCATTTTATGGATTTGAAATACAGAGAAATGTTGGGGTGTACTTCCGTTTTCTGTGTGATAAATCTGCATTTTTGTTAATTTAGGCTATGAGAATGAATACACTATGTCCATTTTATGTCATTTGTTCAAGTGGATCACCTTATCTATAGACACTGTTTGCATGAAAATCTAATGTTTATCTATTCAAATATTTTAAAAAAGCCAACAACTTCCATTGGGTATACTTACTTTTTCACATGATTGTTTATATTTTCAAGCCAGTATACAGTAAATCTCCCAAGGCAGAACAAAAAAATTTTTAATGGTATTCCAGATCTTTATAAGGCAGACTGTATATTTTATGGAGTTTCTTTTTTTATTAATCTTTCATTGAAATACAAGAGTCAATATTTTTAAGAAAAAAATAAACCATTTAAATCATAATTACAATAACAGCCCATTGTTTAGCACCTATCCACCACCCCTTAACACAACTCACCCCAACCCTTCCACATTCAAAAAATGAAAACAGCAACACAGGAGGCAAAAGTGCTCATGTGCTCAAGTGACCCCATTAAGGACAAGAAAAGCTAAGATTGAAGCCTGTGGCCATGTCTATGTGGCATCTGTACATGGACTAGCTGAACCATATCAGCCCTTCTATTAATCCAGGAACCACATGTGCCATTGATTATTGCCACTGAGAGCTCCAAAAGGGTAAAATTAATTAAAGAAGATTTCCAGATGGACACCAGACAGAAATAGAAAATGAATCAAGATTTCCAGTAAGATAAAAGGACAGCATTTGCTGCAATTGTTCCTAAAGCAAATAGCCTTTGCTGGACAACAGATAAACAAAGTGAAGACACTGTTAAGTCTAGATGTAGAAAAATGTGGGAAAGCAAGGGAATGTTAAAGAATAAACTTGGTATTTTTCAAGTAAAATGTATTTCTTTACAATCATGGTGTATTATACTAAATGCTAAATTACATAAACCGCATTCTTAATTTAAGCCTATTTTAGAAACTTTAAAAAACATATAGTCGACTCTTCATTTTAATAATAGAGCTAATGTGTACTAGAGTCCCTGTGTGATGAAAAGCATTACAATTTACTGAATTTACTGGTATTAGCGAGTGTCAGTTATTTTTTTCTCAAAAAGTTTGTCCTTAGTCCTTTTATTACCATACTCTCAGCCAAAGTGACTCTTCATGCATTAAAAAATTTTGATAATTGGTTTGTGGTGCTTCAATCTGCTTTATTGCACACTCTACCTTTTCTCATTTTCTGTGTATTTTTTGATGTTGTGTGTGCACATGGCATGCCATAGGCTATCATAACTTCATCCACGACAGCCAGTGCAATGTATTATTTTCAGTTTACTTTTGTTTTCACAAGTATTCCTCAAAAATGTGAACAGCATGTTTTCTTAAATTGAAAACTTTGCTACTTCAAAGTTGGTGTATTCATTAAGAGTTAAGGCTTTTCTTCACATTGGGACGCTGGTACCCATTGGCTCCATTAGAAAACACAAAATCAGGTTAGTTACTTTTTAAAATGTATAAAATATATTTTACTTTTAAATGCAATTTAATGTTGCAATATATACCATGATTGTAAAGAAATGATCTGGACTTGAAAAATATCAAACATATCCTTAAGTAGGGAGAATAGATGTAAGAAAATAAGACTCCAGGAGAAAAGCTGAACACAGAAGTGCAGTCCCAAAACATACATTCTGGTATCAACGGAGAACAGAGAGAACAGAGTCAGTTAGGGTCAGCAGACCATCCTCAAGCACAGTGTGGTGGGCTGGAATATAATCAGTGAAAAAAAGTACATTTGGTTTGTTTGTAACTGTGACTGCTTGATTACTTAACTGGTAATGAGGGATGAGATTCCTTATAAAATATTGTACTGTATAAAAGGTTAATACTGGTTTCTGGCAGGAAGACAAAGTAAGCAACACATTATAAAGAAGAAGGGATGTAAGGGCAGAAGACATTGGAACCATAGAGGTTTTAAAAACAGATCTAAGTTGTAAAGTAAAAAAAAAAAACAAAAGGAAATGGGGGTAGAAAGGGAAGATTTAGAAGAATGGATTGTTCAGAGGCCTGATTCTTCAAATACACCACGGAAAGTACGAACATCTTTGCTATCTTATGGCTGGCATTTGACTACCTCCAATGTACAGGGCCAGGTTGTGCAAGGGCAAAGAAACCTCTCTACCTGAAACCATATCTCTAGCACATAGAGTAGATGATTAAAAAACCAATACTTTCCTTTAACACCAGAAAAGGCTGGGATTGGTATTTAAAGATACACTATTTTACTCCATGAAGCCATGAAGGAAGGTAAGGAGAGGGGTACATCCACTATGAAAGGTCAAGATCCAGCAAGGAAACAGCACTCTTGCCTTTAGCTTGAATCAGTGTGAAGTGTTTAATACAAGGCCTTTTTTTATTCCACAATAAGGAAGACACTTATATTTGACCAGTACTTAATTGGTGAAGTGGAAGTGCTGCACTAACAAAACTGAGGTGGGAAACTATATTCAGTTTAAAAATAGCCAATTTCTAAATCTGAAAGATAGATGGATTACCATGAGGTCAGAGACTCCCTCGCATTATTGAGTGGCCAGTGATAATTAAGAGTAATGGTGTCTTGCAGTGAAGGGGAGATGCCTATGCCTAAGTACTTAACTGAGGTAGCCAAAGGTATATAAGAGGGAAAAGAACAAATTTTACAAGGAAAATTTAGGAGTAAAAGAGACAATATCAACAAGTTTATTTTGTAGGCTGAGAGATGATACGAATCAAATATTTTAGAATGTGTGAGAGATCACTTGAGGCATTACCCAGGAAGAGATTAATATTGTCAGCATGCAGTGATATTTTCTGGTGAGAGCCATACATTTAGACTGGGGTGATTAAATCTTGAGACCACAAGGCAATTAATAAGGGCTTGAATGAAAGATTAAAGAGCAACATGGAAAGGGGCATCCCTGCCTGGCACATTTTAAAATTCAGAAGTGGCGAGAAATTTTTGAGCTAGTATGAACACCTGTCGTGGGAGATATAAGGTCTTGACCATACAATTCCAACAGCATTTCTATCTTATCCTAAACTTTATTTTATTGCTAAAATGCTGCTACCTTCCATTATACAAACTCACCAATTAAAGAATGTCATAGACATGTGGAAGAAAACAACTAAATGGATGTGAACATAGGTAGACAATATAACAAAAAGAAATGTTTGTTATATAATACTTTTGTATAGTAAACACAATCACAGGATGCAAATAATATACAATACAGCATAAGTACATTGTAGTTGTTCATATATTTTAAGATTAAAGCACTGTCATAAAGTGTCTTGAACGGGGTCATACATTGAATTGAGTGGTGTAGGTTAACCATGAAACACTGTGATTTCTCCTGTATGCCTGATTGGCCTGGCTAAGAACCAAAGTTGAGCAAATATAAACATCTGTTTTACAGATGAGGAGGTTGGTGCTCAGTGTAGATTTGAATACTTTGATTTACAGTATTTCACCAACAGACATGAAGAGAAACCAGCAACTAAAGAGCAGAGACAAGTAACTATTTATAGTCAATGGACAAAATAGGAGATCATCAGTGGATCCTTTAAGAGACTTATGCTGGAGCTGGCATTATTTCTATTTTTTATTAATTACAGACTCATGAGGCAACAGCTGTAACAGAACTGTAGACACTGTGTACCTTTTACTGTTTTTCTTGACTTTGCATAAAAAGAATGCTGTTTAAAGGGGTCCACTTTTCAGCATATGCAAAAATGTTGCTTCTTCTTCTTTCAGTTGCTCCCATTAGGGGTCACCACAGCAGATCATCTTCTTCCATATCTTTCTGTCCTCGTCATCTTGTTCTATTACACCCATCACCTGCATGTCTTCTCTCACCACATCCATAAACCTTCGCTTGGGTCTTCCTCTTTTTCTCTTGCCCGGCAGCTCTATCCTTAGCATCCTTCTCCCAATATACTCAGCATCTCTCCTCTGCACATGTCCAAACCAACGTAGTCTCGCCTCTCTGACTTTGTCTCCCAACCGTCCCAGTTGAGCCAACCCTCTAATGTCCTCATTTCTAATCCTGTTCATCCTCGTCACATCCAATGCAAATCTTAGCATCTTTAACTCTGCCACCTCCAGCTCTGTCTCATGCTTTCTGGTCAGTGCCACCGTCTCCAACCCATATAACATAGTTGGTCTCACTACCGTCCTGTAGACCTTCCCTTTCACTCTTGCTGATACCCGTCTGTCACAAATCACTCCTGACACTCTTCTCCACCCATTCCACCCTGCCTGCACTCTCTTCTTCACCTCTCTTCCACAATCCCCATTACTCTGTACTGTCGATCCCAAGTATTTAAACTCATCCACCTTCGCCAGCTCTACTCCTTGCATCCTCACCATTCCACTGACCTCCCTCTCATTTACACACATGTATTCTGTCTTGTTCCTACTGACCTTCATTCCTCTCCTCTCTAGAGCATATCTCAACCTCTCAAGGGTCTCCTCAACCTGCTCACTACTATCGCTACAGATCACAATGTCATCAGCAAACATCATAGTCCACGGTGACTCCTGTCTAATCTCGTCTGTCAACCTGTCCATCACCATTGCAAATAAGAAAGGGCCCAGAGCCGATCCCTGATGTAATCCCACCTCCAACTTGAATGCATCCGTCGCTCCTACCGCAGACCTCACCACAGTCACACTTCCCTCGTACATATCCTGTACAACTCTTACATACTTCTCTGCCATCACGACTTCCTCATACAATAACACAGCTACTCTCGAGGCACCCTGTCATATGCTTTCTCCAGGTCCACAAAGACGCAATGCAACTCCTTCTGGCCTTCTCTATACATCTCCATCATCACCCTCAGGGCAAACATCGCATCTGTGGTGCTCTTTCTTGGCATGAAACCATACTGCTACTCACTAACCATTACCTCACTTCTTAACCTAGCTTCCACTACTCTTTCCCATAACTGCATGCTGTGCCTCATCAATTTTATCCCCCTGTAGTTACTATAGTCCTGCACATCCCCCTTATTCTTAAATATCGGCACCAGTACACTTCTTCTCCACTTCTCAGGCATCCTCTCACTTTCCAAGGTTCCATTAAACAATCTGGTTAAAAACTCCACTGCCATCTCTTCGAAACACCTCTATGCTTCCAGAGGTATATCATCTGGACCAACGGCTTTTCCATTCTTACTTCATCCTTGGTAATACAATACAATACAATGCAATTTATTTTTTGTATAGCCCAAAATCACACAAGAAGTGCCACAATGGGCTTTAACAGGCCCTGCCTCTTGACAGCCCCCCAGCCTTGACTCACTAAGAAGACAAGAAAAAACTCCCAAAAAAAACCCTTGCAGGGAAAAAAATGGAACAAACCTTGGGAAAGGCAATTCAAAGAGAGACCCCTTTCCAGGTAGGTTGTGCGTGCAGTGGGTGTCAAAAGAAGGGGGTCAATACAATACAATACAATACAATACACAGAACAGAACAAATCCTCAATACAGTATAAAAATAAAAATTTTAGAAGTGCAGAGTAGAATTTAACAGTAGATGATATCACATAATATGATTTGGATTTGTTTAGAGTCCTGGAGACCTCATTCATCAAGCTGTCTCACCCATTTGGCCATTCCACAGCTGAAATAGCACTAATCCGATGAAAGGACCCCTCTTTCCCACGATTCCTGTGATCCTCCATCAGGGAGGATCCGTTGCACTTCCTGATTCACTATCTCCACATCATCCAACCTCTTCTCTCTCTCGTTCTCTTCATTCATCAGCCTTTCAAAGTACTCTTTCCATCTGCTCAACACACTCTCCTCACTTGTGAGTACGTTTCCATCTTTATCCTTTATCACCCTAACCTGCTCACATCTTTCCCAGCTCAGTCCCTCTGTCTAGCCAATCGGTACAGGTCCTTTCCTCCCTCTTTAGTGTCCAACCTCTCATACAACTCATTATACGCTTTTTCTTTAGACTTCGCCACCTCTCTCTTCACCTTGCGCCTTATCTCCTTGTATTCTTGTCTACTTTCTGCATCTCTCTGACTATCCCACTTCTTCTTTGCCATCCTCTTCCTCTGTATACTCTCCTGTATTTCCTCATTCCACCACCAGTTTTCCTTTTCCTCCTTCCTCTGTCCAGATGTCACACCAAGCACCCTTCTTGCTGTCACCCTTGCTACATCTACTGTAGTTTCCCAGCTGTATGGTAACTGTTCACTGCCACCCAGTGCCTGTCTCACCTTCTCCCTAAACTGCAGTCTTCCTTTTTTAACTTCCACAATTTGATCCTTGGCTCTGCCCTCACTCTCTTCCTCTTCTTGATGTTGCTAAAAATAACTAAATTGTTTATTAATTAATTGACTAGACTGACTGTTTGCACCATTTAGCAGGTATGCCTCACAGCAGTTGGACCATGGTTTGGTTATAGGCTGAGGTGTCCTCTGTACAGCGTATGTATAGTTTTTCTTTGTTCATATTAGTTTTCTCCAGGGATTGTGGTTTACTACCAGAGTCTAAAATAAACAGTCAAGTCTCTAAACTGCACTGGTCTGAGTGTGTGCATACGCAAGTCCACGTGTCCTGAGATGTGCACAAAATTGGATAAATTCCTCTTTTACACTAACTGGTGTTGGGTTAGGTTTTGGCTTCTTTTTATTTTTTTATATAAATCAACAGGGTTTTTTTTTATAGGAGAGCACTGCATTCGAAAAAGAAAATAATTTTAGAGGAAAGAATTATCTATAATCATTCTCGATGAATCTGAGAAATTTTCTCAGTTGACACCCACATCTGTCATGCACTATACAGCATCTCTTAAAACCAGTGCAACCTGTATGACTAGTAAAAGCAATTGAAATGAGCCTGCTGCCTAATGTTCACCTAGAAATTGTTTTTATTTCTACTGAGAGATCTGCTTCAGCCCTATTTGTACTCACCTTCTGGGAAGAACCTTCTCTATTCTTTCATTGTACCTGTATAGACGGCTCCCCTTGTATCATCCTTTATATCAAAATTAAAGGCCCACCATGTTAAAAACGGATAGTTGTACCTAATTTATAAGAATATAAAGCAGTATCTTATAAGCAACAGTATGAAACCATTTACACTAATTTACTGAAGGAGTGTAGACTGTGCTGGTTAACAAGTTAATCTTATTTATATGATGTACTGGATTAGTGAAGATTGTACGAGAAGACTCAAGAATATATTACAGCTGAAATGCTGATACTATTTATAGTAATATATCGCAAGTATGCAGAATGTATAGGATAACAGGTTTCACCTTTCTACATAGACACTAAAGATATGTTATATGCTGTTTAGATTAATATGAAATGACTTGCAAATTGCACTGGCCAATTATAACATAACACAACATTCTCAAACCCACTTAATCTATTTCTGGTTGTAAGGGTCTGGAGCCTATTTCAGCTGCATGATGCAATGCAGGAAATGGCTCTAGATAGGACAACAGTCCATAGCAAGCCCCACTCACACACACATACACAGGGCTAATTTGGAATCTCCAGTTAACAAAACCTGTCTGTCTTTGAAGATAACAGAATAACAGTACTGCAGACATGGAGGAAAACATGCAAGCTGCATACAAACAACATGTGGGTGCAGCATGTGAACACAAGACACGGTCTGTAATATGGTAGCACAACTTGCTGTGCCACCATGCCACCCCAAGTCACTTAAATGCAAAGATATTCATTTTAATGGGTGAATGCATGCAAACGTAGTGACAATATACATTAGGTACTACAGAATACCAATTCATAGCCACCAGGTTAGTTGGATTGTTGGCTTTAAATTTCCCTGGTGAAAAGGTGCACTAAAATGGACTGGTATCACAAATAGGTCTAGTTTCTGCTGTGTACCTATTGTACCTAGTTAGTCCCAGATTCTACATGACCATTAAAAGGGCAGATGGGTTACAAATGGATGGAATGAAAAATTACATTTTTTTTCATTACTTCATGAAACATATCAACATAATTATAAATAATGAATTAAAATCAGACCTAGTTAACTCAGTTTTGAAGCCAGCATTTGGGATGAGCATTTCAGCATGAAAGCTATACTTTTGATATAATTGGGGAGAAAAGTAACCCCAAGCATGAAAACAATGAAAGATAAAACAGCTTTTAAACAAAAAAAAGCTTATGCCATAAACAGTTCCAAGAAAGCCAGAACACAAAAATCCGAGTTATTAAATCTTTCCCTCTTTACCTACTATATTAATTTATATGTTGAACTCAATGAAACAAGTTTAAAAATAACTTTGTCACACATTATTCACTCTTAACCTAAGTTAAGGGGTTGCATCTTGCATCGGATATTGATGCCCAGAGCACCAGGGCTCCCCTTAGGCCAATTGAACCTATCTGACCCAATTGGGCATAACATACAAAATAGCGAACCGTGCAGTTGGGTTACCCCTTTCAGTTTTGAAAAACAAGAAACAGACTGCACAAGGGGTTGTTTGCAGTGAGCAAAAATATAATTATGTATTCCAAAAACAGAAATTCAGTTTCTACACTCTGTGACTAATACCAATGTAGCCTAAGATCACTTTTTGTTCATTGCCCACAGGAACTCTTTACCCATGGGCTGACAATGGCACCTATACCCAGTCTGCACAACACAAGGCAGACATTAGCTTCTTCTATTTGATGTGTAGAATTAACAAATACAGACACAAGTATTCCTTCTTACCTTTGCCTCTAACACTTCCTACCTCCTTCTGTATTTCCACATTCTTATAAATTTCCTTTCTTCAACAGGAAGGTCTACAAAAACGTACCGAAATTATTTTAATTGGGTTTATGTAGCTTTCATTATTTTTTTATATTTATTTTCATTCTTGTTTCTGTTTTGTTTAATTCTTTATTGTGTATTGTATATCTTTGTTTTAAATGTTTTTATTGTCTGTGCATTTATAGTTACAAATTACTGTTAAATTGTTTCATTTTTAATTCAACATAAAGGCATATAATTATAATATCTAATTTGAAATAATTTTAAATACAGGCAGCCCTGGAAAAGCTGGAAAGCGATAAAACTGGCCCTGCTCAGTACTTGCTGCAGTCTCAGTGCCGGATTGCAATATTGAAAGCAAGAAACTATGGATTTAAATGAAATGTAAATATCTGATTAGACAAAGTTGGAGCACAGATATATAACATGTGCCGTCCATGTAGTCTAGTTAGGCAATCATTGTGGTCTAGTGCCCAAAGTTGTGGACTTTAAACCCCAATTGTGTCCATTCAGTCCCTGGCAAAGCAAGTCCCTTAACCTGCCTAAAGTACAATTATAGTAAACAGCTGCACTATGCTTTATAAATTGTAAAGTGTCTTGGAATGCTGTTGTGCCATAAAGAAGAACTACAAACAATAAAGCGTGTTTGTGTTCCTTGTGCTTGTCAGTGACACTCAACTGATCAACTTTCAGGTTGCAAATGAAAACCCAGTTATTTCCCTCTTGTAATTTAAACATGCTCTTCTTCTATTAAAATGTCTTATAACAGACTTTATCACCTGCTTTAAGTATATTGACTCTACAGTTCTGTCTGTCACATGCAGCATTACTCTCAACAAATACATACTATATGTACAACATATTCATTTGTTTACATTCTGATTTGAAACCATAATTTATTTTCTGTCTCTTTCTGTTTGCCTAGTATTTGCCTCTGACTTGATTCCTGCACACACCCAGTGTTAGAATTAAATCCATCCACTCACAAACATGGATGGATGATGTAGGATTTCAATATATAGTAATACCTATCTTTAACATATTGTATTCTCATTTGCTTGCTTTTTGACAATAAATTTGTTTGTTTATATTCTGATTTGAGACCAGAATTTTTTTATATTATTATAATATTTTCCTCTGGCTGATTCCTGTCACACACCTTCTTTTAGGATAAATTCCATCTCCTCACAAACCTGATGATGTTGGATATCAATGAATATTTATAACTGTATTTCATACAGTATTCTTAAGTGCTTTGTTTTTTAACAATAAAACCTGTTTATTTATATTCCAATTTGGTACCAGAATTTTCAATGGTTCTTTCCATTTACCTACTATTTTCCTCTGACTGATTTCTGTCACACACCCACTGTAAGATTAAAATCCAGCTTCTCACAGACCTGGAAGTATGGATTTTAGTGTATGTCAATATATATTATTACCTGTGTTTAATAAATTGCATTTCCATTTGCTTTGCTTATTGACAATAAACTTGAACACTGGCCGTTTTTGACTTTGAAAAGCACTATATAAAAAACATCGATTAGACATCCAGCAGACATTGTGAAAAGGTTGAGTGCATCACATTTTAAAAAAATGACACGTATTTCTAGGTTGATTATGTTTGTAAAATTTTATTATAGTAAATCTCTATGTTTTATACTGTGGGATGGCAATCTCAGCAGTAACTGGACAGCATTGTAACCCATCCTGGAGGGGACTCCAGGCTAATGCAACAAAATATGTCTCCCAGAATTAAAAAAAAAAGGTTCTCCAATGCGTAACTTGCAGGGCCATCTTAACGTATGGGCACAATGGGCAGTGAGTGGGGACCCCAGGAACTTAGAGGCCCATGATGTTTCTGATGCCAATGTATGTTTCTCTTTAGTTATCAAAACAGGGGCCCCAGTACATCTATTATGCTGTTAACACAGCCCTGTGTAAAGGACGTGGGATCTGATCTGAATAAGATGTAGTGTTTATGCCTTACTGTTTTGAAATTTACTAACTATAATGAAATAAATAAATGTAAGAATATTTACGAAAAACAGATGTATCTCGATCCCAATAAAACGCCTACAAAAGGGTCACAGTTCAGTGCAACAAACTTAGAATAGGAACTCGTATATTTAAGGGACGTCGGTATAGCACAAAATACAACGTTAGACATTGAAAAAACTTGTAATGCGGTGTTTAAAATACTTTATATTTCACGCTATAATTCGATAATGGATCGGCGATTGCTTCCGTTTTGGCAGCTATACAAATGATGGCAGATAACGAGATATACATGTCCAGAAAAATAAAAGCAAACCAGCGATTTTCATCGAAACAGAGCCCCCACTGTCTGACCCGGCACCGGTGTGCTCGTCGAGGGCGGGTCCGTTATTCGGTATAAAGGATTCCTCCGCCGGTTAACCGTTCTACTTATTCAAGCCCTTGAGTCCGGGGTCAGACGGGCCAGCCAGACGAGAACAGGTGAGGAAGATTTGTTAAGTTACGGCGGGAAAAAGTTGATGGGTAAACAGGTTTGATCTTGATCTTGAACTTGAAATTGTGCTCTGGATACCGTCTCGTGCCTTCTTCCCCCCAGATGTACCAGGCTCAATACTACCAAACAAGTGTTTTTTTTTTTCTTACTTCTATCCTGCACTATTTGAAAAGTTATTCTACGAAGAAGTGTTTCACCGATAAATTCCGTTGATGCACGCCATTTTGATTGGGACGTATCGCCTTCACTCTCTCTCCACAGATTCCACGTAGAAGCGTTGCGCCATGGGGAAAGAGAAGATCCACATTAATATTGTCGTCATAGGGCACGTCGACTCCGGTAAATCCACTACCACCGGCCACCTTATCTACAAATGCGGCGGCATTGACAAAAGAACTATCGAGAAGTTCGAAAAGGAAGCGGCCGAGGTAAGTGCCGCACTCTGTGTGTGAAACAGCACCAAAGACGTCAGAGGCCTAGTTGAACGTATATGAAAAATTATTTTAAAATACGCCATTGGTTCGAGGGATTACCAGTAGTGAATGGGCTTTTATGGGGACAGACCAAGGAGAAGTGATCAGGTGTGTGGTGATGTTGGCTTGGACGTGCTATATGTTGCTGCGATGGACGTGGCCTTTGCATGTTTGCTCAACGGGCCTGTGCCCGCACATTTTGTACTGTAAAATACTGTTTTTTTTTTTTAAATTGTAACGTGTTAAATTTTAATTACAGTTAATCAGTCCCGACTAAATTTGGCTGAATGACTTTGCAATCCAGTTCTCCATCCCTCTAAAAGTAAACTTTATGGAAATAAGGAGTGGGGAGCTAATCTGGTTGAACAGAAATCCATAGTTGGACTCCAATCTTAGAATATTTTTTTCCCTAATTTGGTGGTGACATGGGAATAAAGTGCCCAAGTTATTTTGGGCTAGTCTACAAAAGTTTTTAAAGAACAGGCTTTGTAGAGATAGTGTAGTACTTGTGCTGCTCCACATTTGTGAGCATTCCTAAATTACTCTTGGAACAGTGCAGTGCCTTTCATGGTGAGTTTATTTTGAAATGTTTTAAGGGCTGGTAATCCTATATGGAATATGCACTCCCTAGGCCAAGGGTGCCCTCTGATCCTGAAGGGCTGCAGTGAGTGCAAATTTTTACCACTTTATCCATTAGTAAGCAGTTACTACCAATCGAATAGACTGCTTTTGGTTTTTTAATTAGCTTGCTTGTTAAAATTGACTGTGTGTGCATTTTAATTAGTTGGTGAACAAAAATGAGATGCAAAGTGAGTCCACAGGCAATTTTAATTTGAAGCTTTTTTGTTAGTGAAACCCTGTTTGATTTTCCTGGCTTGTTGGTACCCATTCTGCCATACCAAACAGTTTCAAAAATTTTTCCCTTCCCCCAATGAGGGCATTAATGTTCTCTCTGTGTGTGTGTGTGTGTGTGTGTGTGTGTGTGTTCGTGTTTTCCCCCCCCATAGACTTGCAACTAACTGGAAGGCCAGGTGTAAATCCAATCTGGTAGTCACATGTTGGCTTGCTTTGCTTGTCATTGTGTGAATGCTAGGTCAGGATAAAACTAAGGTTTCTGAGACTTGAAAGGGAAGCAAATTTAAAGTGAAGGCAAGTGTCATTAATAGTAACTGCCAACTAAAGTGGCTGGAATGAACCTGCAGCCACTGTAGTCCCCAAGGATAGGGTTTGGCACTCTTGCCACAAGTACCAGGTGCATCCAGTTGGGTGACCTGGAGGTGCAGTGGGTAGGGTTGTTAAACAATCCTATGTTAGAGCCCTAGCTCGGAGTACATAATTTTACATTTCATAGTAGTCATTTGATCTGTAGAAATTTTAATTGCTCTGCTTTTGTGGGTCATAGCACTAGTGGACAGGAGGGTGAATATAGTGTTTGAAGTGGAGAGTGTAACCATCTACAGGTCAACTTTAGTGACACAAAGGATCTGGTCCTGGGCAATATGAAGCGGAGATCCCTGACCTGTGTTGCCATCTGAGAAACTGACGTGGAGGTGGCTGAGGATTAAAAGTACCTGAGAGAATACATTTGATATCTGATTTCTAGTCTTGTATTGACTCTACTGGTTCAAGAGGCTCAAGTCCTTGGATGTCTTCAGGTGCATGCTGAATATGTTCAATCACTCAGTGAGTGTTTGTATTCTGAGGGTTGTGTTGGGGGCAGCAGAGTGGTAGGCAAGTGAAGCCAGCAGTCCGTACAAGCTGATTAAGAGAAGTGGTTCATTTCTGGGAGATGCACTTGAGATTTGATGTGTCTGAGAGACTGATGTTGCTCTGTAATAACAATCCCTCTTGCCTCCTTGTGGAACATAAGACCATACGCAGCAATAGATTTGGTGCCACAAGGTTGCAGGATTGAATGCCTTGGGAAATCTTTCTCCATGGCAATTGGTAAATTTGTATGGTGCATAATTGCCCACTACATTTATCCATTGGTTTTTATTGGTGCCTTTTTTTCCTTTTCGCTTGACTTTTAACCCAGCTCCCTTTTTAATCAGGCTCAATTACTTCCATTGTTGACCATCTTTCTACCCTGTATCTACTTTAGTTGCACTGATTTATATTGAAGTTGTAAACTACCCAGGTTTTTCCTTGCATAAATGTGCAGGGTTAATTTTTAGACTCTAAATGGGTAGAAGTTCCAGCCTGGCACCCAATTCAAATGGTATTGGTTCATGCTCCACTATGATCTAGATCTTGGTTAGAAAGCGATCTGTTTAGGTGAAATGAAACTTTTGTGAAGAATGCTTTTAGTCCAGAAAGTTCAATCTGTGTGATTGATGACAATGTCCAAGCTATTCTGGTTTTTAATTCCTAACCTAATAAACTTGGCTGAACTGCTCTTACCAATAACATTCTGAACTAGTTTTTGGGGTGGAAGTATACAAATGATTTTTTTTTTTTTGCACTTTAGTCCTGTATCTTGTTACTCCATACCCTTATGCATAAAATACTCCTTTGTATACTAGACTACTCTTGATTGGTATTCCTTGAGTGAAGGCTAGATGCATTACTTTAAAATTGGCATACTTTACTGGCTTGTCAATATACCTACTAATTGGTATAATTGTATACCAATCTATTTGTCCACCTTCTTTGTACTTTTGAATTGAGGCGAGGATAGATGGCAGATGGTGTCAGTAGGTTCAAGTAAATATCACAATGGTTTCCCTTCAGTGTGCCCCAAGCTCGTTGAGTGGATGCACAGTTGCAAGTTCCATATGGTGCATTTGGTATACTGAGCAGGTACTTGTGTATGACCACAATGAGCTCTTCTTGCAAAGAACATTCAAAAACTGAAGTGAAATATGATCCATTTGCAAATCCCGCAGTGGATGAAATTGACTGAGACATGAGCACTGGAGAAGCAGATCAGGACTGTCATACTATTCAGTAATCTGGTATTAAATTGCATTTAAAAACACACACAATTTAAAATTAATATTGCAACCTCAGAGTGCATATAACCAGCCATTTAACACTGGTGCATAAAGTACACCATGAGTGAGATGTGAGCAATTAAGGGTTAAATATACTTGTTGGTCATTGCACTTAATGGTTGTCCTGTATACCAAGGCAAGCAAAATGATTGGTTTGCCTAAATATGGCTTTGGACCCTTGCCACTATGCAGAAACATCAATCCAGATCTTGAAAGAAATGTTTAGCTTTGAAAATGTTGCTATTTGCTTGTGGATCCTTTATCTCCTCTGTAGATGGGAAAGGGCTCCTTCAAATATGCCTGGGTGCTGGACAAACTGAAGGCTGAGCGTGAACGTGGCATCACTATTGACATTTCACTCTGGAAGTTTGAAACCACCAAGTATTATGTCACAATTATAGATGCCCCAGGCCATAGAGACTTCATAAAGAACATGATCACTGGCACCTCACAGGTAATTGGCTTAGTTTTCCTTATACAGTTTTTGTATTTGGTATACTTAAGGTGAGCACTTTACTGTATAGGGCTTTTCCAAGATCAAAATCATTTATTAAAACCAGAGTTTAACACCGCAGTTAACAGCAGGCCACTACTACTTGATATAGAAAACTAAAGATATAAATCGACAGATGTACTGGCTAGTAACCAGATGCAGAGGATTACAAGTGAAGCAAATTTTAAAATTGGAAGGAGCTCAAAAGGGTAGGTTTCAGTGATTTGTGGAGAAAAGATTTAACAGAACCAAAGTTGGGTTCTTGTACAAATACAGGTCCTTATTCTAGTCATACAAGGAGCTTTGATTAGGTAGTATAATGGCTTTGTTCATGGAGATATGACATGGGGCAGGTATTGTCACTTTGCCATCTGCTTTTCTATAGGCTGATTGTGCTGTGCTGATTGTTGCTGGAGGTGTTGGAGAGTTTGAAGCTGGTATATCAAAGAATGGGCAAACTCGTGAGCATGCACTACTGGCTTTCACCCTGGGAGTAAAACAGCTCATTGTTGGTGTAAACAAGATGGATTCTACTGAACCACCCTACAGTCAGAAACGATATGAGGAAATAACAAAGGAAGTTAGTGCATATATCAAAAAAATTGGTTACAATCCTGTTTCAGTGGCATTTGTGCCAATCTCTGGCTGGCATGGAGATAATATGTTGGAGCCTAGTGCCAATGTAAGTACAGCAATAGTATTAGTTTGCTACCCTTTCGGAGCAGCGTCAGTAATATTTCACAATCTTTATAGATGCCCTGGTTTAAAGGCTGGAAGGTTGAGCGCAAAGAGGGAGGAGCCAATGGTGTTACCCTCCTGGAAGCTTTGGACTCTATCTTGCCCCCAAGCCGGCCTACAGACAAGCCCCTGCGATTGCCCCTGCAGGATGTCTACAAAATTGGAGGTGTGTATTGGATGGATTAATGGCAGGGTTCTGGGGTTAAACTGGTATTTCAACAAATTTTCTCCCTGTCCCTACACAAGGTATTGGTACTGTTCCTGTTGGCCGTGTTGAGACTGGGGTCCTGAAACCTGGTATGGTTGTGACTTTTGCCCCTTCCAATGTGACCACTGAAGTAAAGTCTGTGGAAATGCATCACGAGGCTCTGGCAGAAGCACTTCCAGGGGACAATGTTGGGTTTAATGTGAAAAATGTGTCCGTCAAAGATATTAGACGGGGGAATGTTGCTGGAGATAGCAAGAATGATCCCCCAATGGAGGCTGGCAGCTTCACTGCCCAGGTAAACAGTTTGCAATATGTAGAATCCTCTAAGGGTGTAGTAAAAGCAGTTTCTTTGCCGATCTGCTTCAAACAGCTTGTCACAAATTTATCCTAATCCTGTACCTAAACCTTGCAACAAGCAGCATTAGTTGAAGGTAGATATTACTCTTCTGACTTTTTTTTTTTTTTTCCCCTCCCACCTCAAACACCTAACCTGGGGTGTTCTTCTTGATACCAGGTGATCATCCTGAACCACCCTGGCCAAATTAATCCTGGTTATGCTCCAGTACTAGATTGCCACACGGCTCACATTGCCTGCAAGTTTGCAGAGTTGAAGGAAAAGATTGACCGCCGTTCTGGCAAGAAACTGGAAGATAATCCCAAGTTATTGAAGTCTGGCGATGCTGCCATTGTGGAAATGATCCCTGGGAAACCAATGTGTGTAGAGAGTTTCTCTCAGTACCCTCCTCTTGGTGAGTTGTGTGGGTGTGCATGGGGGGGAGGGGGTGGTGGTTTTGATGGGTTTACCTATAATGCAAGAAGCACCTATTTTGGTTGAAATAATTAGTTGGCCTGTGGTGGGCTGGCATCCTGCCCAGGGTTTGTTCCTCCCTTGCGCCCTGTGTTGGCTGGGATAGGGTCACGGGGGCGTCTGCCAAAGCCAATGTTAGGATATAGCCAATTGGAAAATGACTACCCAGATTTTAGTTGTCAGATCATACTATGCTTTCTTTTTTTTTTTTTTTTTTTTTTAAATGGGAGATTCTGAAATTTCAAGTCTGTTACAGCATAAACATACTGTGCGAGTCAAACTATAAAACTGACAGCAGTTATACCAATTGGTGTAAAACTAAACCAATTTTGTAATCTGTCTTGGCCAACAGTCCATTTGGATCTTCAATTCAGCACCAGTATCCTTTTTGCTGCTTTAAGGTATTTTAACCATAAAGTCCATTCCCTAGAAGCTAAGGGAGGAAAGCAATTGTATGTAAGAATACTAAATTGACAACTATAATTCTGCCTATTGTAAAGAATAGCTTTCAGTCTGAACTAATTTACCTAAAGATGCAGTTGCCTTTAAAGCCACCTCAGGTTTTACTTGGGGAGCTACATTTTAATATGTGCATAGAAGATTGGGCACATGAAAGACCAGTCACCATGGCATATAGTTTGTGGTGCATGAAGAGGCATTGTGGCACAAATATCATGGACATGAACTGCAGAGTTACTTGTCTGTTTCAACAGATTGAGTGTAGGTTTTGGTTTCAGTGCCCATAGTGCTGCTTTTGCTTCTCCGCATCTTCAGATTGGAAATAGTGTATTGTGTAATGAGAATACCAAATGTGACAATCTAAAACTTTAACTAAACTTAATGTAATAGTCATTAGTTAAAACACTAACTAGATGGGGAAACATGAGTGTGTGGTTTTTGCTAAATGGGTATAATTGTGGAATTATTGGAAAATTTTTGTACAGAAAGTTACAGATCCTTTGCCTCTAACACCAAGTACCTTACTTGCATCACCTGAATTGTAATCTTCAGTGTATAAAAGTTGTTCAGGCTACATTAAAGTGTCAAGGTATATTTAAGTTGCATGCTTTAGTAGAATGATATCCCCACTCCCCCTTGTTACAAATTAACAAATGTGACAGTTTGGGATGATGCAACTTGAAGTAAAATGCACAAACTCATTATTTAACTTGGACCTAGAACACACTAGAATGTGGTGCTGTGCATAAATGGTGTGGGTTTTTTTTTTTTTTTTTTTTTGTTTTGTTTAAATGGTTGAACTTTTTCTCTCATCCAGGTCGCTTTGCTGTCAGAGACATGAGACAGACGGTTGCAGTTGGTGTTATTAAAGCAGTGGACAAGAAAGCTTCAACCAGTGGGAAAGTCACAAAGTCTGCAGTGAAAGCGGGAAAGAAATGAGGTTCTATTTGAACTGGATTTTGACTGGAACCGACCTGATTTAGCACATGCACTGAATATTCTCTACACCTGATAATGCTGCTATTTTTGAATTATTGGCAATAAAACATTTGACACACCCATCGTGTGGGTTTTTTTATTCAGATTGTGAACGGTGGGGGGCGTTCAAAAAGTGTTCAGTTGCTGTGAGGGGTGTGTGTGGGGTGGGTTTTATTTCCATTTAAAAAAAAAAAAATGGAACAGCTTAAAAGTGGAATTCGGACTTGCTGTACGAGGCAAGAATATTAACCTACACCTTCTGATATGTTCTGATCTGCAAAAATCCGAGATGGGTGACTATTCAAGGGCTTTTTATAATGGCCTATAAAGGCATCGACTCAGTACTCGCCGGTTCCTCAAACATCTTCGCCATTGTGTGACTGGAGCACGTGGGTCTTACGTCGCCACTTCGCAACAGATTTGCCCTTGTGATAACGTCACGACCGGCAGTTTTTTGTGGGTTTAAACGGCAAGTCTTTTCCTAATGGGTGCTTGGTATGTGATCCCGCCCAGTGTCTGGGAGGCACGCCCAGGTGTCGATCGATATAAAAGCTTAGTCCAGGTCTTTCTCCGGTCCTTCTCTCTCCGGCTTCGAACGTGAGAAAACTGGTGTGTCGCTAAGCGAACCTGGTAGGTGAATTTTTTTAATTTTCAGTAATTTTTTTTTTTCCCGGGGCGTTAAAACTCGTTCAGTTATTTGTCATATAACTAAAGGAGACCGTTCGCTGCAATTGTTTCCGCCAGTTGGGCGCTAGTGAAAATTCCCAAAGTCGCCTTTTCAATAGCGGCCATAAAACGCACGGAGCCATTTTGAGTTGGCAGAGAGCGAAATTGGTTGCCGCTGTGACAGAGCTGTTACTCGATCGTTTTCTGTTCTTTTTACGCCTTTATAACATTGATAACATTTTTAACCTTTTGTTTGAAGTAGTTTATATTTTATTTGTAGTAATGGATTTAATATCGTTTATTAACTACAACACATTGTTACCAGGGAGTGGTCGCTTGTAACATTTTTTTTTCCCATAAAGATGGATGGATTTTCTTTAACAAAAGAAAAACGCAATTTGTTGAAACTGTAGACTGTTGCAGTCTATTTAAAAATGAAAGATTAAGATAAACACATCCGTATGGCGCTGGCTGAAGGTTTTTCCCTGAGAGATGGAATAATGTCATCCACATCCATCCTTCAATACCATTGCCTTGAATTGTTAATATAATAAAAAGTAAAAACGAGGACCTGTTTTTACTCTGGAATCTACAAGCATGTTCTCATTTTTGTTGTTTTATTGCGGGAATGGCTCCTATTGTCTGCGTGTCTCGTGAGGGCCTTGGAGTGTAGCTTAATATGGCGGATGGATATCAGTTTCGATTCGCTGTTTAGTTTAGGTGTACGGGAGACTCGGTTAGGGTTTACTTTTTTACTTTTAGAAATACAGAAATTGGATTGTGGTGAAATCGGGCACGGATTGCGATAGTCTGGGTGACGCATGAGATGGGGGAGATGTCTGACTCACGCCAGGGTGTGTACTACAAGCCGTTCCTAACTTTTATCTTTAAATCCCACAGTAAAAGAACAACATGGGAAAGGAGAAGATCCACATTAACATCGTCGTCATTGGACACGTCGACTCTGGTAAATCCACCACCACCGGCCATCTCATTTACAAATGTGGCGGTATCGACAAGAGGACCATCGAGAAATTCGAGAAGGAGGCGGCTGAGGTGAGTGTCGCGTGTTAAGGCCTGGAACGCGCCATCTGCTGGCGGTGGACTATATTATTTTCGTGGTGGTATATAGCACCATCTGCTGATCGGATTGCGTAACCACCATCGCAAATATTTAGTAGTGTCATGCAAGTGAATTATTTTTTTCAGTTAAATTTCTATATTTTTTGTTATATGGTGATAACTAGATTTTGGATTTGTAGTTTTCGGACCATTTTATGAGCATTGTACTTCGCATGAATGCTGTTTGATATTCTTTGGATCAACTTTTGTATAAAGTGAATTTGTACACGAGTATGTAACGTAAAAGGGATTAACTGAACATCTTTTAAGAATTACTGTTGCGTGGAAAGCAGAATTTGGGACTGTACGTTAATAATCTTTTCCTCTCTTTTTTCCCATACGTCGCAGATGGGTAAGGGCTCCTTCAAGTATGCCTGGGTGTTGGACAAGCTGAAGGCCGAACGTGAGCGTGGTATTACCATTGACATCTCTCTGTGGAAGTTTGAGACCAGCAAATACTATGTCACCATTATTGATGCCCCTGGCCACAGAGATTTCATCAAGAACATGATCACTGGAACCTCTCAGGTATCTCCATAATATTTAACATGAGTTGGCAATGCCTAAAAGTGTAGATGCGAATGAATGTTGTGTATATGGACTGCAGATGATCTTTCTGTCAGTAAATTCATTTTTTGGCTGAATTTTTTTATATAGGCATTATGCACATTCTGGATAATCTTAACTGTTTGTGTCCACATGAGGGACTGCATAGCTGCCATTAAATTATGGGTGAAGGTTTACAAACTATGCAATTAATAAACAACGCATGTACATACAATGTCTAAATGCAATAAACAGTCTCTAGTTGGCAGGCCCCCAAAAAAGAATGTAGAATCATGTTCATGTCGTGTCACATTTTTAGGGTGAAATAAGTTTTAACACATTTTGCTGCATCTTGCTGTGCATTTTTATGTTTACATTGACCATTTAATAAGTTTTATTGCAGTTTGGTTTTGGTGGAAGAGGTGTTCTTTCTTTTTTTTTTTCTTTTTAAGCAAATTAAGAATAATTGTGTATTCTGCGTTTTGTAGGCTGACTGTGCGGTGCTGATTGTTGCTGGGGGTGTTGGTGAGTTCGAAGCCGGTATCTCCAAGAATGGGCAGACCCGTGAGCATGCTCTCCTGGCCTACACCCTGGGAGTGAAACAGCTCATTGTTGGTGTGAACAAAATGGACTCTACTGAACCACCATACAGCCAGAAACGTTACGAGGAAATTACAAAGGAAGTCAGTGCCTACATCAAAAAGATTGGCTACAACCCTGCCACTGTGGCCTTTGTGCCAATCTCCGGCTGGCACGGAGACAACATGCTGGAGCCCAGCTCAAATGTGAGTATGGTAACGCGCCCACAAAACATTAGACTATTAATATGGATGTTTAAACATGATTACAATACCATAGACAGTTTTTTTCTTTGAATTCTACTTGAGGAGGATATTCCCAAGACATTTCTTTTTTCTTGTTAACTTTTTTTTTTTTTATTTATAAAGATGCCCTGGTTTAAAGGATGGAAGATTGAACGCAAGGAGGGTGCTGCTAGCGGTGTGACCCTGCTGGAGGCCCTAGATTCCATCCTGCCTCCTTCCCGACCAACAGACAAGCCATTGCGTCTGCCCCTTCAGGATGTCTACAAGATTGGAGGTGTGTTTTTATTATTTATATGCTGTCAACAACCCGAAAGAGCAAAATAATCCCATCCTAACTAGCTTAATATGTAAAGTTATGACTTGTATGTAATTTTTTTGTTCTGTTTTTACCTCATTTAGGTATTGGAACAGTGCCCGTGGGTCGTGTGGAGACTGGAACCTTGAAGCCCGGTATGGTCGTCACATTTGCTCCTGCCAACATAACCACTGAAGTAAAATCTGTGGAAATGCACCATGAGAGTCTGGCAGAAGCTCTTCCAGGAGACAATGTTGGTTTCAACATCAAAAACGTATCTGTAAAGGATATCCGTCGTGGAAATGTTGCCGGAGACAGCAAAAATGACCCACCCATGGAGGCTGGCACCTTCACTGCACAGGTATAGGGACAGACTTCTAATTTAATTGTACTGAGCTGGGCAGCTGTGAGCTGCACTGGTCTTGTCAGGTTCACAATTTCTATGTTTTCTATATCGTATGTTCCTTTTTAGGTTATCATCCTGAACCACCCAGGCCAAATTGGACCAGGTTATGCACCAGTGCTGGATTGCCACACTGCTCACATTGCCTGCAAGTTTGCCACTCTGAAGGAAAAGATTGACCGTCGTTCTGGCAAGAAGCTGGAAGATGAGCCCAAATTCTTGAAGTCTGGTGATGCTGCCATTGTAGAAATGGTTCCTGGCAAGCCCATGTGTGTGGAGAGCTTCTCTGACTATCCTCCTCTTGGTAAGTTAGTGATTTGTGTAGGAAGTGTATAAATACACAAGTTAATTTTTTGGTTGTTTACCCCTGTTTAATTCTGAATGCTAACCAGTTTTCTTTGTTTGCAGGACGTTTTGCTGTTCGTGACATGAGGCAGACGGTTGCTGTTGGTGTCATCAAATCTGTTGAGAAGAAGGCTTCCAGTGGTGGCAAAGTCACCAAGTCTGCAGTAAAGGCTTCTAAAAAATGAACCACCGTGTTCTGGGCTGTCCAAGTCATGTCTGGGTCTGGACTGCATCTGGGAAACCACTCACAAACCCAGAGCGCCGTAATTAAGGACTGGCTAATGTTGATTAAAACCCATCGTAAAAGTTTCCGCAGGAAAGGACAGTTCAGATTTAATTAAGCGTAGGAATTAAAGTGCCATTCTGTTCCTTAAAATAACCAGCACATTCAAATTGGTTATAAAGCAATTGCAGTTTTAAAAATGAAATATTTAAAAGGAACTTAAGTTTTCTAGTAATTTTCACCAGATCCTGGAAAACAAATAAAAAAAAAAAATGTGCACAGCTATGTTGTGGTGTTGTTTGTTTGGGAGAGAGGCTATGTAGCTTTCAAGGTATTTGTTGGTTCATCCAATAACTTGCAAGATAGGGTTACATTGCAAACAGTTGGAGTATTGGCCTCTGAGGTACTATGGTTCAGAGGCAAAAATGAAATGGGTCCGGTACTGCCCTTAGGAAATATATTTGACATTGTATAATCTGCAGAAGACTTAACATGTTTCTTGCACTTATTTATAGTGCAATGATATTGCCACACTGTCAGAGTGTTTAACAGCTGTACATTGAGATTAGTTGGAAATATTGTGACCTCCACAAGTTTACCTCAGATTACAAGCACTTTTAGACATGTTTGTCCATCTTTTACATTTCCATTTATCAGACAATTTTCAAAACCATGTGACTTTTCAAATTAAAATGTTGGGCATAATTTTTAAAATGTGACTTTTTTTTTTTCTTCTCTCCAAGGCCATTCTTATGTTTCGGCCACAATAAAAACATGAACTAGTACCACTTTCAAAGAGTAGGATGATTTTACAATGCCCTCATCTTAGGTTTGTGTTGGAGTTTAACTTGGTTAATAATTGTATATCAAGGTACTTAATAGTTTTCAATTATAATTTCAAATGTTGAAGATTTACTTGCCTCGGAGAAAGCATTTCTGTACAGTAATGGACTGGTATCATTTTACACATTTTGCAGAATATCTTCCAACTTTGGACAACACTGTGTTATAACTAATCTTTTTGTAGTGGTATGTATCAAGTAAATAGAGTGGGTTTTTTTTTTTTTTTAAAGTAAGAAAAGGCTGCAATTTATAAAGTTTGATTGCCAGTCAGAAAGGACACAGCTCCAAGTATGTTCATCTTTTTGGTCATTGCTTCTCATGGTACACTGAGCCATGGGAAAATGCTTGTGCAAATCGTGGCTCCCGTTGTTTCTCTGTCCAGGTTCAGTTGAATGTTTTGAATCATCAATATATTTGCATGGGCCACCTCCACAAAAGTTATTTGTAATTATTGCATAAAGATGTTAAATTGCATCCATTAGAAATATTTTGAGAATTAACCTGTTTACTCGCTCAAGATTCAATTCACTTTTATTATCCTAAGAGGAAAATTTGGTTTTGTCAGGTTTTACAGATGAGACTGACATGCATCAACAACATAGACATTAAACATAAATTTGGTACAACTAAATTTAATTTGGCAGTGAATGTGATAGTTAAACATTGCATGAAATCTTAGTACAAGAAAAAATTAAGCCAGCATTTACACTTAAATGAAAACACTGTACTGTTCATCCTGTGATGTAAGCCTGTAGATGCTTATTAAAGTTGACCTTCATTAGAAGACTAATGTTTTTTAAACTGTTTTTACCCATGGGAACTGTTGGCAACGACTAAGTGTTTACTTGAGACTTGTCTGGCCAAATCCACTCTGCTTTCCAAAATACTTGCTTGGTAATCGGGTCTGTGAAATTGGACTGTTGATACCTTAATTTTACTGGTCCATTTTACAATTTGACTTGCTGTAGTCTGATTTTGACATTGATTTTCAAACCAGGCCAACAGAATACAAAGATAAACTGCATACAAGATTAGCAAAAGATCGACATAGTGGTAAGACTTGCACTAAAAAGACTATTGGTTCCTTAAACAGTAGAGATTCTGATGTCCCTTTTTGTAGATTGCTTGTGTTTTCCTTCAATGACACTTATGAGCATATACTGTCCAGGTATTTATAACTATCTGCAATCTCCATTGCCCTGTCATTGAAGAACATTGCCTTGGGTGTACAATGCTGCTTCTAAAATTAATTGTACACTTTTTTTTTTTGTGTAAAGCTTGGATGTAGAAAAAACTCCACACCAATTAACAAAAGTCATCTTCCACTAGACCACAGGGCTGTTTAATGAACACATCCTGTAGGCTAACAGTCAATGTATCATTAGCAGATTTTAAGGTGAGCCTGTTTTCAAATTTACTGTGACAGTACTTTGTATAAAAGATGTACAAAAGACATGGGGGTTGAGAGACAACAACCACATGGATAAGGACAGCATGTCAGACAACCATTGAATTTAAATTCTCTTAGATCCAGCTGCTAAAATGTCAGTCGGCCACCCCACCATATTTTAGTCTAAATGAATCTTGTGCGAGTCTCTTCAAGAAGGTGGGGCTGGATGGTGTTAGGTTGAGAAGTCTACAAACAGGACTGTTCACATGAGACTTGGTGCCCTCCATGTGGTCATATAACAAGTGGAGTGCAGTGACAGTGGTGTCCTCTTAACCTCTAGTAGATCGATATGCACACTGAAATGAATGTAATGCGTTTTCTCTTAGCCTACTCTTGCAAGTTTTTCAAATTATTTCATAACCAGTAACGACGCAGCCATTGGTCTGAAGTCATTAAAAGTTTTTAGGGTTTTGCTTTTTAGCTAACGGGAATAGCTGTGCCTATTTTCATAGCTTTGAAGCCTTCTGCTGTTCTAGTAGTGAGAGCCAAGAAATGAAGCTGAGCTACTCTACATAAGATTTCATATGCCTACCACTAAGAATGTCTGGACGAGAACTTCTGCGTTTAATTTTCTAAAGATGTTCTTGTGAACAAAACAGTCTCTTCACTATCTGAAACCATCTGCTTCATGCTTTGTAGTAACTCAATAAAAGCAAACTGCTCAGATTTCAAGTAGTATTTATTGAAGTCATTGGTTAAATCAGATACCATTACATCATGATTATTTTTTGACTGATGACAGCCAACTAAGGATTTTAATGCCTGACCACACCAAGTTCAAGTTTTTGTGGAGAATTTTTGCTCAGTTCTATCTTTGTAATATTAGGATTGTTCATTTGTCATCTCTAAATAATTAATGGGCAACAGCATTGAAGAAAATAGCTTCTCAAAATAAATTGATGTTAGTACTTTAATATTTTATTATTCAGAGTCTTTCTGTGATTAACACTACTGCCTCACAGGTCCTGCAGCCTGTGTCACAATTGTGTGGCCATTCATTTTCTGTTTGGAGTGTTCATGTTCATTCTGTGTCTAACCCTAACTCCTAACCACATCCTCAAGGACATGCTTGTCAGGGTGAGTGGGTGTTGTAATTCCGGCTCATGTGAGGAAGTGCATGAGAGAGCTCTGTGATGGACTAGTACCCCATCCAGGGTTGGCTTTAATTAATCATTAACTCATTTCCAAATCTGTTTATTCAAATACAGTACCTTCATGAAAATAATATGACAATGGCAGTCTTGCTGTGTAAGTCACATACACTGACTTACCAGTTTAATCATACCCCCACCTTCAAAGAAGTTCTTCATGCCAACATGTTACATAATAGCTTGTGGTATTAATCGAGCAGGCATGGATTTCTAGTATCAGTTAGTGTTCAGTTGCGTGTTACAATGGGCAGTGGCCTTAGAGACTCAGAACATGGCATGAGGTTAATGCTAAGTGTGTCAGTTCTACCTTCTCCTGGACAGATGTTGTAGGTGTTTCCCCCAGGTATGTTGCAAGAAAACTACAAGGCAATTCTGTGCATGAAAGTAGCTTGTGGATGATGGGGTCAAAGGAGAATGGCAATAATCAGACAAGCAAACAGACCGGCCAAAACCAGGTCATCTCATTGGAATTTAATATTGGTGTTCAGAGAGTCATTTCAGAACATACCACTTACTGGACTTTGGCCATATAGCACCAATGTTATCAGTGAAAAAACAAGTGGGCACAACAATGGATCTTTTAAAAGTTTAAAAAAGTTCCTTAGTAAATTTCTTTTGCATCAGTCTGAACAGAATTTGATGCAAGCATGGAGTTATCCTGTGTGGTTTAACAGTACCTGCTGGTGGTTGTAGTGTGATGGTGAGAAGAATGTTTCCCTGGCATATATTGAGGCCCCGATAACCACTGAAGAATTTCTTAACAGCAAGACGTATCTAAACATCATTACTTACCAAGTTTACAACTACAGTTTATCCACACTTGGGTGACACTTCCAGCATGATAATGTAACATGTCGCAATGCACACATCAACACTGAATGGTTCTGGGAACACAATAGTGAGGTTTTATTGTTTCAGTGACCTACACAGTTCCTAATCTCAACTGTATCACACATCTTCGGGATGAGGTGGAAAGGGCTGTTCACAGTTGAGACTGGGCAGCTGTCCCACTGGCAGCAAGTGCACAATACATTCATTTTAACATGGTACAACATTCCTGAACAACACATCCAGAATCTAGTAGAATCCATGGCCAGACAAGTTCTGAAGGCCAAAGGAGGTGTAGGTGCTCCTACTAAACCAGTCATTTTCTAAACCACTTAGTCTTAAACAGGGTCACGGAAGGTGTTGGAGCCTATCGCAGCCAGCTTAGGGCACAAGGCAGGAACAAACCCAGGACAGGGCGCCAGTCCATCGCAGGGCAAACACACACCCCAACCACACACTAAGGCCAATTTAGTATTGTCAATCCACCTAACCTGCAAGTCTTTGGACAGTGGGAGGAAACCAGAGCATCCGGATGAAACCCACACAAACACACGGGAACATGGAAGCTCCAAGCAGAGTGAACCCAGGACATGAACTCTGGTCTCCTGTGTCGCCCTCAGTGTTAATGCAATTTTGATGTGTAACATGTTCATCTTTCGGCTGTACAAAGGTTTATTTCCATGACTTGAGTAAATCTGCAGCACTAACCCCCACATCATTGTGCCACGATTGTAGTGTAAGCAGGCTTGTAACCTTACCTTTAGAAATACCGTCACAGATTAACATTCTTTTTCATACTACTAGAAATGTGGTGCAAAAATTCTACTTTCAAACTTTCAAAATGTTCAAACTACACCACACTTCAGGTATCCAGCTAAACAGAGTGCCTATTAAACAATCTAGTGCTGTAGATAAAAGAGTGTGCCAAGTTTGCCAGCAATATTTAATAGAACATTAGAACAATTTAGACAAGAAGAGGCCATTCAGGCCAACAAAGCTCACCAGACCTATCCACTTAATTATTCCAAATAACATCAAGTTGAGTTTTGAAAACCCCTAAACTCGTATTATCTGCCACACAACTTGGTAGGTTATTCCATGTGGTTCTCTGTGTAAAGAAAAACTTCCTAATGTTTGTGCGAAATTTACCCTTAACAAGTTTCCAAATGTGTCTCCATGTTCTTGATGAACTGATTTTAAAGTAACAGTCTAGAACCATTGGACTATTTCCCTTCATAATTTTACCCTTCATAATTTTAAACACTTCAATCATGTCACCTCTTAATCTACTTTTGCTTAAACTGTAAAGGCTCAGCTATTTCAATCTTTCTTCATAATCCATCCCATGTAACCCTGGTATGAGCTTAGTCACTCTTCTCTAGACCTTTTCTAAGCGCTGCTACAGTTGTGCTTGAAAGTTTGTGAACCCTTTAGAATTTTCTATATTTCTGCATAAATATGACCTAAAACATCATCAGATTTTCACTCAAGTCTTAAAAGTAGATAAAGAGAAACCAGTTAAACAAATGAGACAAAAATATTATACTTGGTCATTTATTTATTGAGGAAAATGATCGAATATTACATATTTGTGAGTGGCAAAAGTATGTGAACCTCTAGGATGATCAGTTAGTTTGAAGGTGAAATTCGACTCAAGTGTTTTCAATCAATGGGATGACAATCAGATGTGAGTAGGCACCCTGTGTTATTTAAAGAACAGGGATCTATCAAAGTCTGCTCTTCACAACAGATGTTTGTGGAAGTGTATCATGGCACGAACAAAGAAGATTTCTGAGGACCTCAGAAAAAGAGTTGTTGATGCTCATCAGACTGGAAAAGGTTACCAAACCATCTCTAAAGAGTTTGGACTCCACCAATCCACAGTCAGATAGATTGTGTACAAATGGAGGAAATTCAAGACCATCGTTACCCTCCCCAGGAGTGGTCGACCAACAAAGATCACTCAAGAGCAAGGCGTGTAATAGTCGACGAGGTCACAAAGGACCCCAGGGTAACTTCTAAGTAACTGAAGGCCTCTCTCACATTGGCTAATTTTCATGTTCATAAGTCCACCATCAGGACAACACCGAACACAACAATGGTGTGCATGGCAGGGTTGCAAGGAGAAAGCCACTGCTCTCCAAAAAAAACATTGCTGCTCATCTGCAGTTTGCTAAAGATCATGTGGACAAACCAGAAGGCTATTGGAAGAATGTTTTGTGGATGGATGAGAGCAAAATAGAATTTTTTGGTTTAAATTGAAAGCGTTATGTTTGAAGAAAGGAAAACACTGCATTCCAGCATAAGAACCTTATCTCATCTGTGAAATATGGTGGTGGTAGTATCATGGTTTGGGCCTCTTTTGCTGCATCTGGGCCAGGACGGCTTGCCTTCATTGAGGGAACAATGAATTCTGAATTATATCAGAGAATTTTAGAGGAAAATGTCAGGACATCTGTCCATGAACTGAATCTCAAGACAAGGTGGATCATGCAGCAAGACAACAACCCTGAGCACACAAGTCGTTCTACCAAAGAATGGTTAAAGAAGAATAAAGTTAATGTTTTAGAGTGGCCAAGTCAAAGTCCTGACCTTAATCCAATCGAAATGTTGTTGAAGGACCTGAAGTGAGCAGTTAATGTGAGGAAACCCACCAACATCCCAGAGTTGAAGCTGTTCTGTATGGAGGAATGGGCTAAAATTCCTCCAAGCCGGTGTACAGGAATGATCAAAAGTTACCGGAAACGTTCAGTTGCAGTTATTGCTGCAAAGGGGAGTGACACCAGATACTGAAAGCAAAGGTTCACATACTTGTGCCACTCACAAATATGTACTATTCGATCATTTTTCTTAATAAATAAATTACCAAGTATAATATTTTTGTCTCGTTTGTTTAATTGGTTTCTCTTTATATACTTTTAGGACTTGAGTGAAAATCTGATGATGTTTTAGGTCATATTTATGCAGAAATATAGAAAATTCTAAAGGGTTCACAAACTTTCAAGCACAACAGCGCTACTATGTATTTTTTGTAGCATGGAGACCAAAACTTTATGCAATACTCCAGATGAGGCCTCACCAGTGTGTTATAAAGTTTGAGCATAATTTCTTTGGATTTGTACTCCACACACATTGTACTATATAACCTAACAACATTCTTTTAGCCTTCTTGGCTTCTGTATTCTATCTGGCAGTTGATAGTGTAGAGTCCACTACAACTCCTAAATCCTTCTCAAAAGGTGTACTCTCAATTTTCAGACCTCCCATCATGTGTTCAAATAGGGTACCCACAACTGCAGTTTTTACTTCAGGGCCACTGTAGTGGGAACCCCTGAATTAAAGTGCAAGCTAAAAAATGAAAATTCAAATAAAAAATGAAATTGCAAACCCTGAAAAAAAACTGAATATGCAAACTAAAAAAAGGCAAAAATACAAACTAAAAAAATTAACACGCAAATCATAAAAAAATCAAAATGGAAATTACGAAACTAGAGAGCAGGGAAGCAGGAAGGCATTTCATTGAATTGGACTAGTGCACTAAATCATTTCTAGGCTGCAGCTTAATCCTTAAGCAGTAGCACTCCTTGTTCAGAGTCAAACATTGGTGTAAGTCTGGGGGGAAACTTGTTTAGTCCAAACTTTCCCGTTTCTCGTCACTAATCCACCAACATCCCTGTTCTCTAGTGGCACCATTTCCATTTTGATTTTTGTTTCCATTTTTGCTTCTTTTTTTGTTTGCATTTTCCGTTTTTTGTATGCAATTCATTTAATTTAGTTTCGTTTATTTGTTTTAGTCTTTAAGTTTTCAATTTTTTTACTTTATGTTTTTGACTTTTTTCCGCTTTGCCCTACGCGGCCACCGTACCCCTCTATAATTGATCTCTTTATGGTGTCCCTTAGATAACGGTGCCTAGTGATGTATAAATACGAGTGCACCAAAGTTTGCAAGTAGATTTGACAAGTATTGACAAATTGGGCAAGCAAACTTCACATGCAATCAAAATGTGGAATATTTATGTTTTTAATTATTGATACATTTTAATGTCATCAGGCAATCACCGCAAAACTATTTAAAGTCTAATCTTCCTCTTTACATAAAATTAGTAGTTGCCTCGTATAAGCACTTAAATTCAGCTACAAAGAAAAACAGTGCGCTTTGATATAACTAAAATTTCAGAAAATAAAAAACTCTATTTTTAAGCACTAAACTGCTATGCAGAAAACAAAACAACCTGCTTCCCTTTGTCGGTATCTAAACTGTCCAACATGGATTCCACGACGTGCGCGTCCACGAAACCTCGCCGAGCGTGTTCCCGTGGTATAAATAACGCCTTCGGAAATCTCGCGATCTCTTCTAGCGTACCATCATGGCGGTGAGTAGAAAGAAATGGTAGAGGGTAGATGTAATATACAATCCGTCTCCATCAGTTTGTTAAGCACACGAGTGACACCCGCTGAAATATACGTCCCAAAGTAAAGGGCGTCAGGGTGATACCTAAAAGTATCGATGTAGCCTGGGATCTTTTGGAGAGCCAAGATCACATCGGGAAAAAGGGCCTCGCCTCCAGCCATAGTACTTTACTTTTTTTCCCCACCACGCAACATTATCTTTTGTGTACCGGAATTTCAAATTTGTTTTCTAAGCAGAATGGCTTTTCATAATTTTCGGGTCTTACTTTTCTGCATTTGTTTATAGAGGACTTGTTGTACTCTTACACCGAGTATTATCATGAAATTAGGTGTTGTGCTCCATGTGTGCATATATTTAACTGGGATAGAAGAAATGGCTTCACGGAGCGGGCCGAGGCTGATTTAGGAGAGAAGTCCATTGTCGAAATACGTAGCGTAGCATTACTCGGTAGGCTGGATCCGGTTAAGACTTGACCGACTCTCCTACTTAATGTGAAAATGTATTGGGGGTTTGGTTGTTGGCCTGTAAATTAATATGTCGTCGTGCTTAATCGATACTGAGGAAGAGTCCGCTGTTAATTGTGGGGCATCGATCAAAATAAACATAGTGACAATTCTTCAGTTCACGATCTGTCCATGGAAACTGTCAACTGACTCCCCGACATGATCCAGCTATGATTTGATTCTTTGTTTCATCACCTAGGATCAGGGTGAGAAAAAGGAGAATCCAATGCGCGAATTGCGCATCCGCAAGCTGTGCCTCAACATCTGTGTGGGGGAGAGCGGAGACAGACTGACCCGTGCCGCGAAGGTCCTGGAGCAACTGACTGGTCAGACTCCTGTTTTCTCAAAGGGTGAGTGCCCATTCAACATGTGGATGACAATATGGGTTTTCTATTTTATTAATCAAACACTTAAACAGCATAAGCATTTTAAGCATAAGTGTTTCTTTGTAACAGCTGTGCAGCTTTTACTATTTAAGGTATCTAGTAATTAAAGTGCAGTTTAATTCAGTTTTATGAAAGACACCTAATGAATACTTTTACAACATCCATCTTTTTATGAAAAAAGGAAACTGTCATTGGTGGATTGGTGGCACAATGGTAGTGAAGCTGTCTTTCAACAAGGAGTCCACCGTTAATGTCCCAGGTGCTTCCTGTATGGAATTTATATGTTCTCCCATCCTGACATGAGCTTTCTCCAGATTGGAAAATTATTAAATTGGCCCAAGTTTGTGTGTGTGTTAAACCTGCCCAGGCATTGTTTTTGCCTTGCTTCTGATACTTGCTGGGATAAATTCCATTTTCCCTGCAACACTGTCCTAATAAGAGGTTTGGAAATGAATGAATAGATGGATGAAGGGTAATATTTTGTTGAGCCCCATATTCTCTCTGTTTACAGAACAATCTTGGTTGCATAACTCAGAATGAAATCAAAGTTTCTAATTAAATACTCCTGAAAGGCTAAAGGTATATAAAAAAAAATTAACTAAAATGTGCATACCTAAATGGCTTAGATATGTTGATACAGAGATGGTTCAAGTTTAAAATGAAGTTTCATTATGGGGAAAAAAAGTTGAGAATTATGTGTATTTTTAGAATTTTGTATATGTTTGTCACTAGCCAATGTCACTTTACATTTCTAGTCATGGTCTGTGTCTACTGTACAGACCGAGCATTAACAGTTGTGAGTTCAGAAGCAATCTTTTTTCCATTTTGTGTTGGTACTTAAATACGAAACCTCCGACAGAGGAGCTTCTCTTCCATTTGTTAGGTCCAAAGTCTCCGCAATTCTTATTCCTTGTCGTTGTACTTCTGGATGAGCATTTATAGATTGTGAGCTCACACACACATAGAACCCCTACGACTAATGACTCAAGTAAACCTGTTTGATTTTATTGGAGCAAGTCGGACTGAGTCGCTGGCCATGTCACAATCGAAGTTCAGCTTCATGGGAGAGCTCCACCGACTACCCTACAAATGGCTAAAATTATGTAAATGAAGGATATGTCTTAAAATCACTGGGAAAGTCTCCTAATGTGACCTTTAGGAAGATATTAGTTTACAACAAAAAACATTTATTTCTATAGCACATTTTCATACACAGGATGTAGTTCAAAATGCTTTCCAATATGTCAAAGAAATAGTTTACAAGAAAATAAAAAAAAGAATTGGATAAGAATAATAAAGAAATTACATCACAAAAATATGCATTTACATGAGAGAGATGTATAATTAGTAGAAAAATAGAGCCCTTATATTGTTAAGTCTCTAAATATGAGTCTCATGATAAAGTCAGATGGCCAGGTTGACGTAGATGTTGGGGGTCAAATCTAGTGTGAATTTCCCCTTGGGATTAATAAAGTATCCTTCTATCAATGTTTCTTTGCCCCAAAATCTTAACTTCAAGGTTAAAGAGAAAAAATGGTTTTGCCTAACACATTAGGCCACTCATGTTTGAAGCTGGATTAAACCATCACATTCTAAATAAGAAACAAATGTAATCAATAATAATATTTGGATGAATGTGAAAGTGTTTTATGTTGTATATACACTTGTACCATAACAATCTTCATAGGCTATTAGACATGATCTGGTATGGTCTGGTCCAGTCATAAGTTTCGTGAATCTTGTTCCAGGTGCCTTTTTAAAGTATTTACATTATTTTTATTTATTTTATTTTTTTTAAACAGCTCGCTATACTGTGCGCTCATTTGGCATCCGAAGAAATGAAAAGATTGCAGTTCACTGCACTGTCCGTGGAGCCAAAGCAGAGGAAATTCTAGAGAAAGGACTTAAGGTGACCAGAGTTTGAAATGGTTGTAGATGCCTTCTGAAGCAGCCAACCTGTGCATGTTGACCAGTCTTAACAATGTGTTTTGCAGGTTCGTGAGTACGAGCTGAGGAAGAACAATTTCTCAGATACTGGCAACTTTGGTTTTGGCATTCAGGAGCATATAGACTTGGGCATCAAATATGATCCCAGTATTGGCATCTACGGGCTGGATTTCTATGTTGTAAGTAACATGTTTGATTAAACTGCTCCTAAATTTAAAAAAAAAAAAAAAAAAAAAAGGTAGGTGGTACAATTATCTGAAAATGTCTTTCCCAACACGCTGTCACGTTGTACTTTTACTATTCAGCGAATTGTGACTTGTTAGAGTTTTTGATTGTGCACCTTTATTTATCCTGTTAATAGTATCTCTGTGCAAGATTTTAAACAATCTTAAAACAGGATGGAAACAATGTAAATGCAGTTGTTTATCTAATTTAGAGAAATTAGGGTTAGGGTTTGTAAAATGTTGTTTATGTCAGCTACTTGCTTGCAAATGATAGGTCAGTTTACAATCTATACTTATGCCTTGGTTTGAGTTAAACTGCCTGAGTTGGCTTTTCACTCCAGAATGTGAAAATAATCCAGCACCAATCATCATGCAATGCAATTTCAGCTATTATTAGTACTTAATTATTAGTAATGTTTTCAAGTTATTATGTGCTCTTGTCAGTCTGTATTCATCCTGTATGCTTTAAGTAGCCCATACATTGTCATAGTATTAACAAAGCATTGTTCAAATGCTTGTGGATGTTTTGTTTTTTTTCTGGAACATTTTTAGAGTAGTTTTTTTGTGATGGTGGTTTTTGTACTTAGCTTTTAGGGTTTTTATTTCTTGTCCAGATTGAAGGTCTACAACGTTGCTCCTGAAGGGCTGTTGTGGCTGCAGGTTTTTGTTGCAATCCAATTTTTTAAGGCTAAGTCAGTTATTCCTGTTGTACATATTGCTCAAGTAACATTTTTATGCTTCCTTTTGGTTTTCTTGCTTGTTCAGATTCCCCAACCTTAATTGCTTATTTTAGTCTGAAACAGTTGCATTCACTGTTTTTAGTTGATCTTTTTTAGTTTTAAGATGTAACCGACAAAGGCACCAGGAGTTCTTCATCTGTCTTGCTTCCATTTGAACCTAAGTGTGTTCAATGTGAAGTATGTGGTATAATAAGATATTTTTAAGGAAACAGAAAAAAATGAAGCACCAAGAATTACTAATCGGCTTCAGACTACGGGCTGTTTGGGTGATATACTTGGAAAGGAAGAAATCTGTGATTATAAGAATTAATTGACAGGATAGAATGAAGCATTAACAAGCCATTAATCTGTTTAAAAATAGTCTGTTACTGGCAAAGACTGGTTTCAAATTAAGAAACTGGGTTGGAACAAAAACCTGCAGTCATTACCTTTTTGTTTCCATTATTCCAAGTTTTAACTTTGGAGGCTGGTCTATGTTCTTCACCATTGTTCGGCTTCTGTTGCTTTTTCTGTTTGTTTCTAGTCTTGGATGGTAATAACTTTGCTGTTGAGGTGGTAAATTATCAGAATTGGTATTTGTCTTTTTAAAAGATCATTAATGAAGATCGTATTTAGAAGAATGCATCCCTTGCTAAACGTTTATTGGTGGTTTCTGCTCAGTTGTTCTTAATGAGTTTCTTGGGAGGAAACAGAATGATGTAAAAGTCTTGCTTCTAGTGAAGGAAAATTAGAATACACATTTGCACATTAATTACTGGTGAATTACTTTCATTGCTAAATTAATGATTTGGCACTTTGATTTTGCTGTTGATACAGTGTTTGCCTTTGTTGCCTCACCTAAGGGAGCAACTCCAGGATGTGGAGTTTGTAGGTTCTATGACGACACCCTGCTTACATCCTACATTCCACAGATGAATATAACATTTTGCCTGGCAACACAAATTTTGTGTCAATGTGAGTTTGCACAAGAGTGTGCATTGAGCTGTTCCATTCATGGTTGTTTTTCACCTTGGATTTATTGTTAGAATAAACACAGGTTGTACATGGCCTTGTAGTGATACAGTTGGTTTTAGACATTAGATGGTGATGAGACTAAGCTATCTGAGTTTTATATACTTTTTTTCTTATCTTCTGTTGTACTGATCTGGTTGTCAGTATAATGCAGAATCTCTTGATAGATGAATGTCAGTAGCATAGGACTAGGGGGATCTATTTGATACAGCAGTTATTTCCAGAACAATACAAAGAATGCAATGGCAGTGTTGCTTGGTAGTATACAAGCTGCAGCCCTTTAGGGTAACACAATTGCAGCCTAGAAGTTTAATATGTACGCGTGTGGTGCTTAGGTGTCATCTGTTACATGACTGGCCTCTGGTCCTAATTTGGGATCCTGAGGTGGTGAGTGCGACAATAATCGGTGCACGCTCCCAAATCCCCCCATAATTTAACTCAAATGGCGATGTTAAGTGTTTTCGAGGTTAGCTGCAAACTTTTGAATCTGATGTGTGTTTTTTAATTCTGCCTTTTTTTTTTGTTTACACCCGAGTCAATATTTGGTGATCCTGAAAATGTGAACAACATGTGTACATTTTTATAAGTAAAACATTTAACATTCTAAAACTTATCTATTGTCTGTTATATTAAGAAAAAAAATCTTTGTTGAAAGCTAGGTATCTGTGGTCAATTTACAGGTCTTGGGCCGTCCTGGATTCAGCATTGCTGACAAGAAGAAGAAGAGGGGTCGCATTGGATCCAAACACAGGATTGGAAAAGAGGAGGCCATGCGCTGGTTCCAGCAGAAAGTAAGCATAAAAAATGTTTTCTATACACACTTAGTTGAGTGGTAGGTAGATGAGCCGCACAGTTTATATTGAGAACAATTCATAATATTACTTTTAAAAAAAAAAAAAAAAAAAAAAAAAGACTCTTCATTAATCTGTCTCCTATATATATAAGTATATAAAATGTTGGTATTATTAAATTACTCTAGTACATTTTTTGTGAAGTTTGTATACTTGAAGACAGAGTTTGAGATGTTCTTTTAAAAGTTACTAAAGATAGCAAGTTAAATTTGTAACCATTCAAGCTATCCTTCACACTTACCTCAAAATCCTTCTTTTGGAAAATGTTCTACCTTACAGAATATGCAATATATATATAATTATTTATTTAAAATTTTATATGGATACCTTTAGAGGAAAAATAAACTTGCCAAATGTCATCGTTTTTTGAAGATCACTGTTTATTAGCTTTCTAGGAATTCACATTTATACACTTAAACAAATGTGTATTTTAGGTGAAGCATACTGTTGATTTCATTTGAGTTTTAAAGTGTCTTTTTTTTTTTTTTTTTTTTTTTTTTTTCCTTCCTTTCTCTTTCCAGTATGATGGGATCATTCTTCCCGGGAAATAAATGGATTTACTCTTTATATCAGTTAATAAAAAAGTAAAAAAAGACAAACTGACTTTTGTTTTTTTATTTGCTGAATCAGTTCATCTTGACTAGCTTCTGTCATTTAGGAAATGCTTCAATTTTGTTAAGTTTTGTTAGTGTCAAGCCAGTGTGGTCAGCAATGGATCTTGGATGGATATACTGAAGCTCCACTTGCTGCATTGCACAGTTTGACGTGGGTGTGTGCCTATTTAATACTGACATTACAGCAGCCTAGACATTATGTTAATGTTCTTTATCCATAATATACTGCAGTCTCGGATTGTGGCATTCAAAAGGTAATAATCTCTGGCAATAAAATAAAAAAAAAACAATTTACACAGAACAAAACCATATTATTTTGGAGTTTAGGGTGTTGGCAAAGGATGTTGTTCAGAAATAAACCTCACAGCTGAATTATTTGCTTGTTCTAACAATTGAGTATTTGTCTATCGCTGTGTTTTCTCTGAAAGCTCCAGACTTGCTCTCCATTCTGATTCAAAGACGCCAGCAAAATTTTATCTTGATGTCAACAGTGGTTTTAACTCTTTAATGGGTATGTGTTTCAAATAATGTTATGTTTCAGAAATTTGAACTGTTAGTCAGATCTTCCACAACTAACAAACTGACATCAGTCTGCCAATTTTCCATCGCTTGAATTCAGTGTAAGCTATTGAGCCACCTCAAGTCTATTTCTGCTCAGTTTTTAACTACATTACATTATGAAGTGCTGTCAACAGTCTTAATTAATGTAGTCTGGAAATGCATGTAATTGCATTGTATTATCTCTGTTTTTGAATATGACATTATTCAGAAAAGTATTTAATAGACAATGTTATAACTTGATTCCTTTCAAGTACCAAAGACTCAATTTCATATTAGTTGTGCATGTGTCCAGACACACTATGATAGGTGTACATTTTCTAACTTGTTTGTCTTCTAAATGCCTTGGGTGATATATGTTAATATTTCTGAGTTTCTGTAGTTTTTTTTCTGGTTGATTCCTTAGAAAATAAGCTTATACTTGGTACGGAGTTTCTTTGTTTAGTATATAGATTTTAAAAAGAAACTCAATCTTTGAATGTTGTGGTGTTCTGGGTTGGTAACATCACTTCAAGAGAGGCCTGTCAAATCAACAGGCTAATTTAAAGAGCAAGCTCAGTTATTTAATTCCCTCTGGACCCTGGATGTAGTATCGAAGGAGAGAGATTAAACATAACTGTTGGGTGGTGTTATGAACAATGCTGCACATCCTCTATCTGACATACTAACACTGAGGACTTTCAGCTAACGAATTCAGGAGAAGTGTGTCAAGAAACACTACTGGGGCTCATTTATACCAACGCCAATACATCTGCATAATGCCTCACTGTGACTGTCAAGTCAGAACTTTTCCTTCTTTTAAATTTTCTTGCTTTAGTCATTCCAGTGTGTGTATATTTATGTATTTACTAGCAAAATACCCACGCTTCGCAGCGGCGAAGTACTGCCTTAAAATTTTTATTAAGAAGAAAATTAAACCTTTTTAAACTGAGGGAAAATATACTAATAATTATTTGTTAAAGATCTCTTTGTATACCACATTGTCATTTCGGCCCTCCGGTTATAATATGACCAAGCTGTGCGCTGAGCTGACTCTTGAGCATGCAATGTACAGTTGGCCATGTGAACAGTAATCTTGTTTCAAATCTCATAGCTTGGATTGCTGCTGTCATAATCGGTTTGATTTGCATGGTTTGTTTCAATTGCGACAGTATTTGCAGAAATTTTGTTGAAGTGACATTCGGCATTTGTCAAGCGTTGTAAGCATACAACCGGTTTCATTGATAACTTCGCATCCAGCTTTTGAGAGTTTAAACATTCATAAATATCAAAGTGTCCACTACTGAAATTGTCACCTGTGAATCTAAGATATTTAAGAGGCATTGGCGGTTGTCCAAAGGTGTAAAATATTTGGCCATTTTGGTACACTTGAAAGCGACAACCGAACAATTTAGTGGCAGCCATCAACTCACATGCTGAACCATAGGTGAAGGGCTTAAGCATTTCACTCTTCTAGTACTCCTGTGTAGTATAATTATCACCAGTACCATCATCAGTCCACACCTTGAACCTCTCCCAGTCATTCAATACATAAGACACAATGTTCCTCCGGATATCAATAGTGAGCCTGAATGGCCGTGCAATATGTAACACAGAGAATGGAAAAGGCAGGTGCCGTCTCTGGGCATGGAAACCACTCGGTAAGTGACAGTTCTTTGATCGATGGTGATCACCTTGATAGACATGTTAATAGGGATATGGTTGGAACGATAAAGGAAATGGGTACCTGAACAATGTAAAGTAAGTCTAAAATACCTACACAATAACTATAATCATAATAAACGAACAATAAAACAGCGGAGAAGCCGTGGATTAAATAAAAAGGCTGTAGTTATCAGCAGGGAGACGTGAATCCCGTGGCGAAGCAAGGAAGGGAATGTAGAGACCGGAGCGACGGACGGCCTTATATAGGCAGGCAGCCAACAACGTGGGAGACGTTGGGATGGGGGACCCAATGCTGCCTCACACGGTGACCGAGCTGCAGGCTATGGACATATATATGTACGCAAGTAGGATTCAGTTACCAAACTTCTTTAAGATGGGCCCATAAGTAACAAAGACCGTTGGAAAGTTCAATATGGCGACCAACAGTGGCATCATACCACTGAAATAAGTACGTACATTGGTTTCGGTTAGCGCAGGGAAGCCGCCTACCAAATTTCATGAAGATGGGGCCATAAATAAAGTTTAACATGGCGAACGTTGTCGACCGTTATGACCGTTACGTGTAGAATTTCGAAATGAAACCTGCTTAACTTTTGTAAGTAAGCTGTAAGGAATGAGCCTGCCAAATTTCAGCCTTCTACCTACACGGGAAGTTGGAGAATTAGTGACGTTGGAAAGTTCAATATGGTGGCCGACAGTGGCGTCATATCAACTAAATAAGTACATACATCGGTTTCGGTTAGCGCAGGGAAGCTGCCTACCAAATTTCGTGAAGATGGGGCCATAAATAAGAAAGTTCAAAATGGCGGACGTTATGACCGTTACACATAGAATTTCGAAACGAAACCTGCTTAACTTTTGTAAGTAAGCTGTAAGGAATGAGCCTGACAAATTTTAGCCTTCTACCTACATGGGAAGTTGGAGAATTAGTGATGAGTGAGTGAGGGCTTTGCCTTTTATTAGGTAGTTAAGCAAATCTATACTATTTATGTATTCTTTTTTTTCTTTTTTTTTTTGTCCCCAGGGGGAAGTTTGGCCTTTTACTGAAGCCTTTTAAATAAAGTTATCTAATTGCTTTACTATTGAGTGCACAGATTTCCAATATTTACAAACTTACATGTCTTTTTTGTTCCTCCAACCTGTTTATCTAGTTCAGGTGTCTGGCAGCTGTTGCCTATACCAGCAGCACAGTTTGCAAGGAGGGATTCTATCCTTGGATGGTATACCAGTCAATCAACGGGCACATATGCATAAAGTCCCACAGGGCTAATTGGCCTCTTACATGCATGTCTTTTGTGATGTTGGAGGAAAGCCTTCAGAAACATGGAGAACATGCAGACTGCCCACAGTTGTGGGATTTGACCCCACACTCTGGTGTTAAGGCATTAGCACTAATTTGTTACTCTATGTAACATAGAATGAGCAATTTTGCTTATGGCCTTTTTGATAGTTTTTCTAGGTTTGTTGTGAAAGTGAAGCATTTGTTGAGCACAAAAGTGAAATAGCATGTGATGGTTGGTAGTAAGGCTAATGTGTGTACATTTAAATAAGTATATGCATTTCAGTACTGAGATTTTCATCATCTACTGCAAGTTTTAGATGGTCATATTATGCAAATCACCATCTAATATAGCACAGTTTAATGAATTCATTAGATTTAAACTTTACAGCTGTTTATAATGGCCACAGCCTTGACGGTGTGTGTTGTGTTTTTATACTTTAAGATCACCAATAAAAAAAAAAAAAATCTTGCCTGTCTAGATAGATAATACCTTTTTAAAGTGTCTATTTTTGGAAGTCTACTGAAGTACTACCCTATTTAGATTTCCTCCTAGGCACCAGGGGTTGCCAGTGAGCTATGAGGAAGAACTGTTTAGCACCTGGGCACTGGACACAGTGGCAAAGAAACAAATGTGCCTCCCTGCCATGCTGAAGAATTAGCCTAATTGCACCTGTTTAAATGTGTGGTTTCTTTGTAACTTTGTTGACTGTTTAATGCTTGATTGTGCCAAATATCCATACTCCTCTTGGAGTGCTGGTGTGTCTGTTTGGTGTTTACAGTTTTGTGGTTTAAAAACTGCACACTAGCCTTACTTTGGTAAAGGTCATCATTTTTTGTAACCTGCTGCTTTGGATATTTCCAGTAGTATTGTTAAGTCAAAATTTAATTTTGTGATGTTGGGGCATGTCTTAAATGAAAGAGAGAAACTGCTTAGTAAACAAGAGTCTTTGCATAATACTTTATTATATAAAGATCATCTCTTCTTTATCATCTTCCGTTTCCCAATAACATGCTTAGCAGTGGCCTCCTAAAACTTGCTTCCTTTTTTTTTCTGCCCTCTTGCCCCACGTCTCTGAAGCTGAGAGACACAAAGCCATGTAGCTGGTGATCGACGTTTACCTTCTGTCCAGCTTCTCTCCCTGTCCGTCAGGGGAGCACCCCTTTGAGCACATACAGCTACAGTACACCTAGCTCCCTCCATTCCAGAATCTCATTATAACCTGAACATTCAAGAAGTTTCCCCCACATTTCTTTTCTGAAAGAGACCGGCATTCCTTTCAAGAGGTAACTATACAGCCGAAGTGGGGCTCAGTCATGAAAAACCTATCCCTATGGTGGATTTCTTATAGGCCACTCCACCAAGTTCCGCATACTGTTTGTTCACTGAAAATGTCCTCTAACTGAACCACTTGCTGTAAATACAAGATTGATATCCCACTTGGTTCAGGAACAGCTATGACAAAACCTTTTGGTGTTCTGGTTTCCAATGTTCTCGAGAAAGAATTTTCTGAAGATATTTTTCATTTGTTCATTGATCCATCCAGTTTCTGAACTAATTCAGATCAGGATGATGTGGAGCTGAAGTCTATTTCAGTGACATCATGCACAAGGTAGAACCCACATCTTGATAAGGTGCCAGTCCATCACAGGGCATTTAATTAGGAAAAGTAAAAACAAAACAAGCATTTAAGTCAAAGCTGAAGGAAAGTATTATGTTTATCAAATAAATGGTACTGATTAATGGGAAAATGTTGCGCACACTGATTTCCTACGCCGTGGGTCCCGTTGGCCTGATGACTAATTTCCTTAACGGCAATAAAACTATCTTTGAATTTATAATTGCATAGAAAGTGCAATATTTAAGTGAAACCCCAATTTGTCTTCCTGGATTTTAATCTTGATTCCCAAGATGCATTTCTTAGGTTAAATAGCCCCACCACCAGCACCAGTATATTTTTCCTAACTGATGTTGCTGGCTGTAGTTTTTATTTAACTCTCTTCTGTTGTCCCTCGGCCATTGTTCAACAATTAGTTAATGGACAGACATTGCTGGTCTCCATTTAGTTATGTTTATGCTTTGTGTTCCTGTGAGCCTGTATATGTATTCATTATGTAACTAATTTTATAATTGCATTTAGCTTTGAATGTGTAACAAAACCCTGAGCCTGCCAACAGCTAAAAGCACTAGACAAAAATAAACGGAATTAAACTCTAAAATGGCCCTGCCTGAGGAAGTGTGCCCTGCTATGAACTGCTACCCCATCCAGGTCTGGTTCCTGTCTTGGGCCTAGTAACTTTGGTACAGTGTCCGACAGCACAGGTGTGAATGTAACAAAATGCATACAGAAAATAAGTTAATGATTTGAATGGCAATCAATGGAGACATAAAAGCTCCCTGGAGAGTTAAATTGCAGTGAAACCAGAAGACCCCCTGGTGCTGCTCTTCTCTACGTTAGATGACCCTTTACTGTTTTAAAAATAAAAATGAACATGCAATCAGAAGCTAACCCCGCCATAGAATGACTGGCAGCAACTTCTACACTAACTCACTTTAAAAATTTTCTTTTTTTTTTTATTATTGTCGTATTGTGACGTCCCTTTGTATATAAGACTTTTTTCCTCACTTGAAGGACATCTCTTCCTTTGTTTGCCTTCGGCCTGCCTGTCAGGATAAAATGCGTCATACTCCTTTTCACCATCTATATCACGCTTCTCCCTGACAGCATACCTGGCCTTTATCTGTGCTTTAGTATGTCTGGATCATTGTCATTTTACTCAAGCCTTCAAGATACACAGCTAGCGCTTTGGTTTCTTAATTTATTCCTGCCCACCAAGTCCAATAACTTTTCCACACTGTCATCTCATGGTGGGTCTGTTTTTCCTTCTTCCCTAATCTGACCATTAAAGCCACTTGTGCCAGTGTATGAATGAATCCCAAGAAAATGACAAAATATTCCAGCATTCATCACAAAATATCCACAGGTGACTTACGTAATACCACACCATATCGTCTGTGTAGATTAAACAATGCCTGTTTACACTCCAGTCCATTTTGGGGTTTTCCCCCAGTTGGTTGGAAGGCTCCATCTATCAGCAGCCAGTCCCAATGAGGACATGAGGTGACTCTGGGACTGGCCAGCCTGTGGTGAGTGAGATGAATGATAACCCAGTGACTAACCACCATGGTTATCCTTCTGCTAACAACTGATTTTCTCAAACAATAGTGGGCGAATGATGGACAGCTTCATTTATAGCACTTAAAACATTTAGTCCACTCAACACCACATAGAAATAAGTTGGTTGCCACTGTAAAGTAAAAGAGGCAACCTGAGTTTCTCTACACCATCCCAAAATAAGTGGGATCTGCCAGTAAACACATTCTGCGTTAGTCGTTCACCTTTTCTTGAGATTATTGACCTCTGAAGTTTGACTCATCATCCCTTCTTTATCACGCTGACACTCATACACACATGCTTAGAAAGCTCCTCTTCTGGCTATAAGCAGCTGGTTTTTTTGCATGCCTCCTCCTACTTCTGATTTTCCTCTTTGGAAACACCCAACCCCACGACCTCCATCAGCAGGCTAAAAATGAAATGGCATGCAAATACTTGACTTCCATTCGTTCACGTGTCGCTCTATTTTTACTCTCTTCATTCCTGCTTCTGATTAGTTTCTATCATGCTGTCTCCGTCTGCCTCTTACCCAAGGATCAAGGTGGTAGGTCTGCCATACATTGCTGTCCTTGTGGATCGAGCTGTTGTGGGTGCCGGAAGACATTCATAAGAGATGTTTATTGATCCTTGGGGTCAAGGGCAGCATGTGGAGGCTGCACCCCGTCACTCAACGCCATTAGAATGTGTCAATAGCCTCTCACACAAGCATTTGTGATTCCTTGATAAATTCATCCAAACTGGACTGTAATGCCCAGTACAAGGCCTTATCAAAAACATAAATAAAATAAATAAATGTGGAAATGAGTAGCTGAGTGAAAAAAAAAAAAGAAATTGTTCAGTGGTTTCGTCCGGAGTGGTGTGAACACCATTCCCCTTTTCCTTCTAGTTCCTCCTCAATGAACCACCCTCTATCCCCCCCACACCTCTACCCCACCCCATCCTCAATTTATAAACTGGCTGGAGTGGACGTCACACTGCTGGCCCGGCTCATGCTGCGGCCTGTGGGCGGTCGTGGCAGGGTGAGGGTACAGCAAGACACCCCAACAGTAGCTTCTGGCAGCTCCTCGTCCTCAAGCCACAGATTCAGGGCCGGGTCATAGGTCTGCACACATTTCTTATATTTCTTTTCACTCTCGTTCCAGCCCCCGAGTAGGTAGAGCCGACCTTCAAGAGTTGTGAGGCCAGCTGTGCTGACCCCTGTGGGTAAGGGGGAAACATAGCCCCACTGGCCGCTAGCTGGGTTGTAGCATTCCACAGACAGGACATCTACACGTTCCCCCCGTGGTCCCAGCTGGCTGCCTCCCACTACATAAGCTAGGTCTCCAATTGCCCCCATGCAGTGCCACCCTCGAGGTGTGCTCAGGTTTGCACGCTCGTGCCAGCTGTCAGTGGCAGGATTGTAACTGCAGGTGGTGCGAGAGTAGGCACTGTTAATATAGCCCCCTGTAACCAGGATCTGTCCATCTACCACAGTGCTGGAGTGGCAGCATCGTGGGAGCTCCATACTTTTCTTGTTGTGCCAGGTGTTAGAAGATGGCACATAGCACTCCATGGATGACAGGATGCCCTCTGAGTTGCGCCCCCCAATAGCAAACAGCATTCCACTGCAGGCTGTCAGGCTGAAGTGTGTTCTTCTTTGATGCATTCCAGACAAGTGCAGCCAGACGTTAAAACGAGGGTCATACCTGAGGAAGAAGAGGTCATTAAATACAGTAATGCAGAAATCACATTGCCATTTGCAACCCCCTCTCCAAACCAGGTGGTACCCAATAGCGAGAGAGTTACCTGCACACACTGTTCACGGCATGCTTGGCCTGGTTTCTAGCATCATTCTGATCCTCTCCTCCAACCACATAAAGAAATCCATCCATCACAGCTACACACTGATTGAAACTCTTGGCTGGCATTTCTGAGAGCTTGTACCAGTTCTTGCTGGCAGGGTCCCGATACAAAATCTCTCGGCTCAGAGCTTTCTCGGTGAGGGAAGGGCGCCCACCTACTGTCACAAGCACTCGCTGGCCACCTCTGACTCGGGTCCGTCGGGACTGTAAACTGTTTTGCTGATATGGCAGCAGGTGGTAATTCATTGCATCAACCAATAAGCGATGGCACTCTGGGTTTTGCATCATACATGGTACAGGCTGAACATGGCTCACCAGTTCCTGGGCAGAAATCGTGCCAAAGCGCACATGTGCCAGCAGCTCCCCTGAATGGCGCATCCTCTTGGCGTCAAACTCTAGCCATTTGACTGCCACCTGGAAGGCAGTCACCTCTGAAGGTAGCTGTAGCGCCTCATCCAAGAGGAGCTCAGAGATCTGCTCATACGTCAGCTTCAGGAAATGGTCGGTCCCTGAGAATTCAACAAAGTTCTCTCGCAAGAAGAGTCGGGCTGCATCACGTGCCGAGTTCAGGCCGTATGTTCCGGCGATATTCGAAATGTACATACAGTTCTCCACTGTCATTTCTTGCGTCAGGAAGTCAGTGCACATCTGCAGGAGCTGGGGGATCTGGAGCTGAGTGGCAGCAGACACCGTGCAGCCAATGGTGTACAGTGATAAGTTGATTTTGCCCATGTAGGCATAGGTGATAACAGTAGCCAGGCCAAGGGGAGATAGTGCTTCCAGCTCCACTCTCTGCACTTTTGGATCGCTCTTAAGCAGCTCACGGAAGTAGTTGCTGCAGGAGGCCATCACCAGTTTGTGTACATCAAAGGACTTTGTCTTAGTGGCCAGCACGAGGTCTGTGAGAAACCGCTCCTGGCGCATGCGGCTGAACTCCTCCAGCAACACGGAGCTATGATCAGGATGGCACATCTCAGTAGTGGTGCAGCGGAAGCCTCCAGTGCCCGAGTCCAACAGTCCGTTCAGGTGGTTTAAGTGGTCAATGTCCAGGGCTGTTTCTTCTATCACTTCAGATATAGCTGGTGGTGGCTTCTCCAGAGCCAGTTTCCTCTGCCGGACACTCTTCTTTTTAGGAGCCATGGTAAATTTAGTTACTGCCTGAAAAGGAGGCGGGGTTTGTCAGTTGGAGATCTGACACTTTGTAGAGGTCAGTGGATGACCAACAGGACAGCTCTGAAAAGGTAAGAACAACAGAGATGGTTACTAGTCATGCAAGAATCATAGTTCTTTATACGGACTGTAAAATTTTAACATAGGTGGTATGTCGTGTCCACTGAATGCCCTTATGCTCCACAGTGAACAAGGAACTGAGGAATAGGTTCAAATTGACATGTAGGAGGATGGAGCCAAACTATTCTTGAAGTGACATATTGTGCATTCACATGCTATCAGTCAGTTAGTCAGTCATTATATATACAGTAAATACAAGTTTATGATTTGGAAAATCCAAATGAACACCCTATGAATTCAGTGCCACAAGTCGAACAATTCGGAGAAAACAAAGCTACCTGAATTCTCCCGAGTTGTGACATAATGCTGACTCTTCACCTTAGTCAATGAGAAATGCCATTTTTAGGTCAAACTGCATTTTGAGCAAAGTGATGCATATTTAACATGCTTATCACGTATTAATTTGTTGTTTATTTCCACAAAAAGAAGAAGTTTATCTTTAATTGCTCTTTTTTTTTGCAGACCAAGTAATCAAACAACAGGGATCTAACGTTTCTCCGAAAAGTCCAACAGGAAACCCATGTGAGTGCACGGAACTCAGAATGTGAAACATCACAACTGGTGGCTCCAAATAGCATGATAGCATGTGAACGCAGCATTAAACTGTAACCTAATGGACTGTCACGATCTGGACTTTGTTTTATATTGTTTCAGCCTGTTCCTAAGTCTCTAAAAATAAAGAAGACCTCGTTCTGAGCCTTTAGATATTCTCAACGTAACAGGTGGTGCAAAAATAAAGCCATATCACTAGCTAAGATAAGCCAGACCTGCAGCTGGCTAATGGAGATCTTTTAGCTGAGCTTCATCCCAGAGTCCTCCTCTCTCTTCTCACCTCTGCCACGGAGGACAACACAGAAGACAGTGGAAGCATTGCCACTCCTCACGTCTGTGTGGGTTTTCCTTCTTATATGCTAACAAAGTGTGAATTCCATATCGGCCCAAGTATATGTGTGGGCGGGCGCATATGCGGGCCTTGCAGTGGATTTTTTCCCTATTGGTTGGTTGGTTTCTGCCTTGCGCCCAGTTCAACTTGCACGCCTGTGACCCTCAACTGTGCTAAGCATGTCTGACAGAATTATGATGTGTTATTTTTTCGTGAAGTTCCCTAATGGCATAAGTGAACTGATAAATATCATAATCTATACTGGACAAGGAGCTCAGACATGAAGTGCAGGCGGACATTTTATGAGTACCCACAAGTTTATGGCAGATATCAAACTCCAAAATCATGTTCAAGGAGGCATTGCTGATATCCACAGCCACCAAAAGTGGTGAACCAAATAACCATGATCTATACAAGATCATGAGATCAGGCAAGATGTATTATTTCTGAAGTCCACATAGACCACAGATGGTGAACTGAGAGCCAATATAACACAGAGCTCAGAAATTAATTTTAATTTTAAACTGACATTTCTGATACCCATTGAGATCAAAAGTGGTAAAACGAAAGCTGTTGTGACCTGTATGTAGACACAGAGTTTAGAGACAAGACTCTACAAAACATATGATGCCCACAAAGAGCATAAGTGACAAGGTGAGAACTTTTGTGTTACAAAGTAGACATGGAGCAAGAAATGAGGTTCATTGTGACATGTAGTAGTTGTATTACCACTCTCTAGCTGACGATGTCCCCCCAAGATCACAGGTTATTAACTTGGTAGTATCACAGAAAGACATTTTATTTTAGAAGACTGACACAATGGCATGGTGGCTTATTCTGTTGCTGCACAGCTGAGTCCTAAGTTCTGATTAGTTTATTTGGAGCTCTACTACATGTAACTTTTCTCTCTTTTTTCTGGGTCTTCAAGTTTTCCTCCCACATTCTAAAGAAGTGTATATTAGATAACCTGGCAACTCTAAATTAGCCACACCAGGCAAGAAGAAAAGAGAGGAGGTTTATGGATGTGGTGAGAGAGGATGTGCAGGTGGTGGCTGTGACAGAGCGAGATGCAGAGGACAGAAAGATATGGAAAAAGATGATCTGCTGTGGTAACCTCTAATGGGAGCAACTGAAAGAGGAAGAAGATACAGTAAGTGAGTGTACCCTGAGATGGCTTGGCATCATGTCCATAGTTTGTTTTTGCCTTGTGAATAATGCTGACAAGAGACTGCGGCTCATTTGACCCTGAACTGGATTAAGTAGGCTTGATGATGGTCAAAATGATAAATTAATTTTATTTTTGTTGTCCAGAAGAATCATAAGTGGTGAATGCAAAGAACATCATAATACATATTAGACATTTAACTGATTTTGAAGAGGACATTTTGAATATCCAATAAGACCACAACTTTTGCAATGATAACCATCAAGTTCTATACTAAACATGGAGCTCAAAATTTAAATTAAAATAACATTTTCCTCATCAACCTAAGGTGGTGAACCAAAGATAATTTTGATCTCCACCAAACATGACTGACATCATTTTGAAAATACCAAAGATGTTAATCTTCATCACACACAAGGTAATCTTCACATCTGTAATAGGGGTAACATTTTTAATATCCACAAAGATCATGAGTCATGTAGTGAACACAATCATTATTTATATTAGACAGCGATCTGATCTCTCAGAACCTAGAGAATCTGACTATTTGAGTTGAACCCAATATTGTTAAGTTAGGAGTGTGATTACTCCATCCATTTTCCAACCCGCTGAATCTGAACACAGGGTCACGGGGGTCCGCTGGAGCCAATCCCAGCCAACACAGGGCACAAGGCAGGAACCAATCCTGGGCAGGGTGCCAACCCACCGCAGGACACACACAAACACATCCACACACCAAGCGCCAATTTAGAATCACCAATCCACCATGTCTTTGGACCATGGGAGGAAACCGGAGCACCCGGAGGAAACCCACGCAGACACGGGGAGAACATGCAAACTCCACGCAGGGAGGACCCGGGAAGCGAACCCGGGTCTCCTAACTGCGAGGTAGCAGCGCTACCACTGCACCACCGTGCCACCCGAGTGTGATTACTTCTGAGCATAAATGTGGTCAGAGGGGAAGATGTCAGGGCTTGGGACACAACTGTCCTAATGTGTCCCAAATTGGCCATTAATTAAAAACGTAACCAACTGACCATTACAAATGCATATTATGCAGCATTTCAACCCAAATGTAAAACATTACCAGCCTGATGTTTGTCATCTGGAAATTAAGGTCAAGGAGACATCTTGATTTGGATTTCCACAAAGACCATAAGTGGCAATATGAGAGCCATCATGAAATGTATGAGAAACAGGACATACAAATGAGGTGTAGCATAACATCTATTCATGGAAGTCCAGAGAGTGTGGTACCATGGCTCAGTGGTTAGTGCTGCTCCTTCACAGATATATAGAGCTGAGTTCAACAGCTGTGCCTCATTGGAGTCTTCACTTTCTGCTTATGTTGTTTGCATGTTTTTTCTCCAGGTTCACATCTTTTCCTCTGACATATCCAAAGACTTTCATGTTGGGTGAACTGGCAGCCCTAAAGTTTGGGTGAGTGCCTGAGTGGGTTTCCTCATGTATTAGGGCCCACCCAGCTGGGATAGGCTCCAACCTCCATCAAAGTAAGTTTAAAGTTATACCACTTACAAATATCAGAATTGGTATGTGAAAACCATCATGATCTATTTTTGTCATGGTGTCGTGTTTTCTAAATATAATGTAATGTATTTGCCTTTAGTGTATACAGAATTCTGAGTTTTTAGGTGCAGGTATGGCTTATAAAAGTAAATTGAACTAAATTGAATTTGTACAGTTATGGGTATGGGCAATAATGCTCTTACTACTGGATGTCACTAATTTGGTTCAGTGTGACATCTAATTTTGTGAACACCACAGAATCCTCCAGGTTAATGGGTCTCATTATGTGATATTAGACATGCAGGCCTAACTCTGGGAGTTCAGGAATAGAGGCTTCATTTTTATCACTCTTGCTACAGAATGCAGTGTGAAAGCTGAGATATTTTTAGTTTTCATGGTTTTGCATGGTCCTTCTTTCATGTGCCATTGGGCCTTGGTTTAACAGTTGTTGTGCCAAATTTAGCATAATCAGCCAAACGAACTTGTAACCTGACAAATGCAGGCTGTTAGGAGTTAATCTGTGTTGGAGCTTTGCATCTGCTGAGCCTGAAATAGCCCATCACATTCCTATGTGCTGATTATGGATACAAGCTCAATCTCCAGTTACAAAATGCAAAATGTGACGTAAGGTTCTCCGATAGACCACATTCAGATGACTTATTCTTGCCAGTTTCAACGTGTTATTTGTTTTCTAGCCAAATATTGGATAGTTTGCTCTCTTTAGTGTATTTTTGGTCTCAGCCGGAAGCAGTTAGAAGAAAGTTTGGTCAATTACTTGCCAGGAGCTTGCCTGAGATCTTTTAGGCAGGTGTTTCAAACCATACAGCGCAGCACTTACTAAAATAGACAGATGAGAATGAGGAACTGCTTCATCTCATCTACCGCATATAGACATTGACTGTTCATCTCTAGGTTTATGTTCTCATGTAGTTCCAGGAGCTTGGACCTAAATGAATACTCCACCCAAAAACTGTATATTTTTTATAAGAATAATAATAATGCTTTACATTTATATAACGCTTTTCTCACTACACAAAGTGTGTCATATAGTGAGTGAGGAGCCACTTCAACAACCACTAATGTGCCGCATCCACCTGGATGATTCAATGGCAGCCATTCTGTGCCAGTACACTCACCACACATGCGCTATTAGGTGGTGAAGTGGTGAGAGAGATAGCTAATTAGAGGCAGGGTATGATTAGAGTCCAGAAGGACTAGATAGTGGTGGGCAATTTAGCCAGGATACACCCTACTCTTTACGAAGGATGCCCAGGAATCTTTAATGGCCAGAGAGAGTCAGGACCTCGGTTTTATGTCTAATCCGAAGGATGGCACCATTTTTACAGCACGGTGTCCCCATCACTACACTGTAAAATTGGAATTATCTTTCAGACCATAGGGTAAGCGGTCCCTACTGGCCTCAACAACACCCAAGTTTTTTCTGGTTGGTCTCCCATCCAAGTACTGGCCTGGCCCAAACATGCTGAGTTTCAGGTGGATGACCTCTTCTGAAGTGCATGTGGTATGGCTGCTGGCCATATGTTACTTATCCCATGTAATTTGTAGTGATGGAGAGAAAAATTTCCAATCTCATGTTTTCGTGGAGAACAGAAATAAAGTGTCTGATCAAACGAGACTCAATGCTGTCAATAAAAAAAAAGGTCACATCACTTGTGTCACATAATTATCACATTAAGTGTTCCAGTTGTATGCTCAGAACATACAAAACGTATGCATTTTTTTGCTAAAATATTGTTAAATAAATAACTCTGGAAAATGAAAGAAGTCCCCAAATGGGAATCCCCCTTTTGAAATGAAGACAGGGCTGTTGACCAATGAATGAGGGGGGAGAGGTGGAAAGTTTCTCTTGACCATCACTATAAACTACATTGGGTAAGTAACATTAAAAAGATATCATTTTTGGATGCAGTATTCCTTTAAATTCTGGTCTCATCATTGCCTCTGTTGACTTTGTGCCATAACCATAAAAGTGTGAACTTTTATATAAAAAAGGAGTTGATCTCTTAGAACCTAGAGAATCTGACTATTTGAGTTGAGCCACAATATTATTAAGTTAGGGGTGTGATTACTTCTGACCACAAATGTGGCCAGAGGGGGCAATGTCAGGGCTAGAGACACAACTGTCCTAATGTGTCCCATATTGGCCATTAATTAAAAACGTAACCAACTGAACATTACAGATGCATATTATGCAGCACTTTAACCCAAATGTAAAACATTATCAGCCTGATGTTTTTATATTACATTTCAAGCTAGATGCAAAAGACTAAAAGTCATTTTGTAAAACACTGCAAACCAAATGCAAAAAAAGATCTAATTTTTCAAGTTTTCAACATTATGAAGGTGTTAATAACATTCACAGAATTTACTCAAGCTTCCGTTGAAAGGGCTAAAATTGCAAGACCATTTAGTCTTTCTTGGTACATCATTGAGTGTAAGTCATTTTTAATCAATTTCAGTTTTCTAAAAAAAAAACACTTTGCACCAGCCACAGTGTAACACACAAAAAATATGAAGTGTAACAAACACATCTGGGTAAATTCTCTAAAGCTTCGTTCTGTAAATGGCATTAAGCATTTAAGAGGTAGCTGTTCATTTTATTAAAAAAGTACAGTATATCTTTTTCAGGGATTTTAATTGATCTCAAAGGTGGTTATCAGATCATCAGTTATTGTCACTAAAGGCAATTATGGCCAGTGGTCAAGGCTTTTGACTTCAAACCTTGAGGATGTGGGTTCAAATCCCACTTCTAACACCATGTAACCATGAGCAAGCCACTTCACCTGCCTGTGCTCCAATTAGAAAAGTAAAATAAATGTAACCAGTTGTATTTCAAATGTTGTAAACTGTCTTGGATTAAAGAAACAGCCAAATAATATAATAATAATGGTGCTAACACAAAAACAATACATTTCTGCACAAACTATTTTAAGCCAGACATACAGGCTCAGAATAAATGTTTCCAATTTGCCTTCCTGTCTGTGCCCACAAACGTGATCATATTTAATAATTATGATTATTCCAACATTACAATATGTTCACAAGATCATAGGAGAGAGGTGATCAGACACAATTGTGTGCATTACAATATCCACCAACTTTGGGGATTTGGTCATAAAAGTGAAAATACCAATACTAAGCATTGAGGTGTCTGACTGTAAGATGAAAGAAAAGTGATCAAAACCTAATGGAACTTTCCAGCCAATTGAGAGTCAGATCAAAGAGTTGAGGTGTGATCTTGTACACCCAAGTATAAAACAAATGGGATTGGGCCTAATGGTGTCAATCTAGATATTGAAGATATTAAAAATCAGGTAATCAGCCTGAATTGAGCAGATCAGAAATGAAAGTAATCAGTCCTAAAATCAGGCAAAGGAGATTGTGTATTGAGGTAAATGAAAAATAAATGTCTATCTGTTACTTCCTCACACTAAACAAGCTGGGTGGAATTTATAGTTGCATAACCTAACGTAGCAGATATGTTAGTAAGATTCTTTATTTTTTGTCCACCATTTGGAAATGAAATGGTAGCGATTAATTCACAACAGTGTGCAGTATAAAATAAAATAAAAAAACAAACTGGCAAATATCTCATTAACAAATTAAGCTTTTTAGCATTTTTTTAATCTGTCACCTGCAGATTGTCACTATTTACATTTACATTCAATCCATTTAACTGGGTATGAAATAATTGATACCAAGAACTGGATGTCACTTTATGTGACTTCTAGTTGTAAGGTACATCAGACTTGCCAACTGCAGTTGCTGATCTTGCCAGTTTACACAACTAAAAATCACTGGGCATGGCAGATTACACAACCACATGACAACCTTGCAGCACAGGTGTTCTTTTCTGAGAGCCAATAGCATGCTGCCTGACGGCACCAGTGCTGTGTGAAGGGTTATTAGGTACGACTAGTTAAGCCACAATTTCTGCCCTTTTTTTTCTTCTTTTTTTCAGTCTGTTGTGGCCTGCAAAACATGAGTCATCAAACAGTCAAGCTTCTCTTCTCTTTACAAAGTCCAAAACATCCATGTTCCCTAGTCCATGTCGCTGCATTATTGGCATTGTATTTCTAGATGAGCGCTCATTTGTTGTCAGCTCTCATGTACACTGAGCCCACACTGATGAAACACAAATCAAATCTGTTTGATCATGGTGGAGCAAGCTGCAGTTCTGTCTGACTGAGTTGCTAGTTATGTCAGACCATGTGACTGTTCGTCATAGGAATGTACTGCGACTGCCTCCAACTTTTTAAAATTATGTAAATGAAAGGTTATGACCGAAAATCACTAGAAACAGTCATTTAATGTGACATGGCCTTAAATTTGACCATAGATATATGACAAAATGTCAAAGGCACTAGATAGATAGATAGATAGATAGATAGATAGATAGATAGATAGATAGA
>JANRMT010062850.1:15043856-15066468 GCA_026402145.1 Polypterus bichir lapradei | reverse complement strand
TCTATCTATCTATCTATCTATCTATCTATCTATCTATCTATCTATCTATCTATCTATCTATCTATCATCTGTGTATAAACACACAGTGGATTCATATAGTATACAGACCCCTTCATATGCTACACACTTTATAGTAGATTTCCTTTCAAATAGAAAATTTGCCATTTTATCCCATCAACCTACACTCAAGAACACATAATGGCAAAGTGAAAACATGTTTTCGGAAAGATTAGCAAATTTATTAGAACTCAAAAACTGAAAATTCTCCTTCATAGAAATATTAAGGATCCTCAATTCAATATTTTTTAGGAGTACCTGTGGCAACAATTACAGCTTCAGTTCTTCTCAGGCAAGTCTCTATAAGCATTCCACACCTGGATTTGGGAAGTTTATCACATTCTTCTTGGCAGATCCTCTCACGCTCCATTAGATTGAATGGGAAGCGTCTGTAAACTGCCATCTTTAGGTCTCACCACAGATGTTCTGGACTTTGGCTGGACCACTCTATCATTGTCTTGGCTGTATGCTTTGAGTAATTGTTGTGCTGAAAGGTGGACCATCACCATCACTTGAGGTGGTGTATACTCTGGAGAAGGTTTTACTCAAGGATATCCATTTCTGTTTTTGGCAGGTATTCATCCTTCCTTCAATTCTGAGCAGTCTTCCTGTCTCAGCCGCTGAGAAGAACCCCACAGCACAATGCTGTCATCACTATGTTTCACCACAGGGATGGTATTAGGCAGATGATGAGTAGTGCTTGATCTCCACAAGATGAATTCTACCCAAAGAGTTTAATTTTTGTCTCATCAGCCCAGAGAATCTTTTCCCACATTCTCTCGAAGTACTCCTACTCATGATAAGATTCTGTCTAACCACTCTATCATAAACATCTGATTTAATGGAGTGCTGCTGAGATGGTTGTCTTCCAACTGCTTCTCCCATATCAGCAAAGGACTTTTGAAACTCTGTCAGTGTCCATTGAGTTCTTGGTGAACTCCCTGACCAAAGCCCTTCTTGCCCGGCTACACAGTTTGACCGGACAGCAAACTCTAGGAAAAGTCCTGGTGGTTCTAAACTTCTTCCTTGAGCTCCTGGGAGCACACAAATCTTTAGAAATGGTTTTATCCCCTTTGCCCTGATCTATGCCTTGACACAATTTGATTGTAGCCGTCCACCTTGGACTTCATGGTTTGGTTTTTGTCTTGACATGCAGTGTGAATTCGGGGACCTTACATACACAGGTATACATCTGTCTTAATAGATGATATGCAGTCAGTTCAGTGTGCCACAGGTGGACTCCGATCCATTTCTCGACACATCTCAAGGAGAATGAAAGCAAACAGGAGGCACCTAAGCACAATTTACAGTGCCACAGCCAAGGGTGTCACTGCTTCCAGGAATGAGAGTTTTCAGGTTTTGATTTCTAAAGAATTTGCAAAGCTTTCTGAAAATGTATTTTCATTTTGCCATTATGGTTATTGAGTGTAGTCTGATGGGCAGAAATTGCACATTTATCCATTAAAATTTAAATTGACAACACAATAAAGGTTGCAGAAAGTGAAGGGGTCTGAATACTTACTGAATCCACTGTATGTTTATACACACACACACAAATAAATATAATAATGGATATGTGCATATGTGTGCATGTTGACATCTGAAAACATACACCTTTTGTCGAAAGTTTTTTTTTTGTTCCTTGGAAGAATAGGATAACAAAAAATTAGATCCAAATATTTTTAAATAATATTTTATTAAGAGTTTAGTAATACATACAAAGGAGAATAAACAGAATGCTTCAAAAGATAAGTTGATTACATATTAAATATGCGCTTTGCGTACTGGGAAAAGCGCTATACAAATGTAACGAATTATTAATTCCTGGGATATTTACAAATCAGCGATTGTCAAATGGACTCAATTTACAAATATCAATTGTTCTTAATGCTTTTCTGTATAACTAAGGGATCCGAATGAAACTGGAATTCTATTTTAAAAACCTCGAAAATAAGTAATATTATTGGGTCATTTACCATTATGAATATGATGTCAAATGCGTTCCAAATATAACGGCACCCGCCAGGTCAAATCGGAGTCAAAGTTTAAGTTCAACGTCACATCCTCTTTAAGCGGAAAAGGACTACACTTCCGGTAGGGGCAAGCGACAGGTGAAGCGACTTCCGACTGTGCCAGCAGCAAAGATGGCGGAGGAGCTGCTGGAGGTGGTGGAAAAGCTGCAGTCTCGACTTTCCGAAAATCAGGAACCACGAAAGGTAAATATTGTTTTAAATGACACCAGCGGACAATTTATAAGGGCCAGTAGAAAAAAATGACATTTTATTCTTGCAGATCCTCCGTTCAAATATTGCATGCGTGTTAGCCACGTCTTAAGTATTAAGCAGCTGCTGTGATTTTAGTAAACACGTATAAAGATCGCAGGTCTGAGAAAAACACACTGAGACAGTGGGTTTGCAGAAAGTGATACGATTGGCACATTCGTCTTCCTTTTCTGAATTGTTGGCGCAGGCTGCTGACGCCTTGGTAAGGCTGGCTAGCCCCAAGTTTCTCTACTTGGAAGTTGCCTACGGGCGATCTGCCAATCCACGCACAGAACGAATCACATTCTTCACCATTTGAGCTACTGTTGACCTCTTTGGGTTAGTACAGTAATCGGAGTGCGTACCCTGAATTCGCCTCTCTGATTTGAGTCGCTTAAGCGTGTGTCAGTCTGATTGTCGAATATCCCTTAAAGGGGCAGTAGGTTTACACTAGATAACTGGCAGAAAGTTTTTTTAATAGTTCTAAAATGCATCTGTTGTTCTGAACTGATTATGTGTGTCACCTTTTTACTCCCTTTAGTATGTATCCATTTATAGGTCAACGTCGCGTTACCTACACGTAGCTCATTCATTACATTAAAACATTAAGGGGAAAAAAATCAACTGAAGAAAAATCATAAGCTCGCAGAATAATAAAACTAAATAAATGGAAAACCCCTAACAGTAGTGCGTAAAAAATATATATATGTTGGCATATTTAAATGGAATGTGCAAGACATAATCATATTTATTAAAGAGCAAGGCTCTGAATTGTAGTTAAAAATATTCGGATAATAAAGATGGCATTAGACAGGCTGAAGATCAGTGCATAACGTCTTTTGATTTATATTCAACAGCTTTTACAACATAAATTAACATTTTATTTGCCTTTGTAATTGCTTCTGCACATTGCTTAGATGAGGAAAATGTCTGTCAACATATACTATAAAGTCCTTTTCAGAGGTTGCTTCTTTTAAGGCAGTGTGTCCCATCTTGAATATCTAATTGACCAGATTGAAGAAATGTGTTGGAAGTCTTGGAGAAGTTCATCAATAAAAATGGAGACAGAGAGATGTAAAAATTAAATTGACAAATTGATTACTATGGTGGCAAAAAGCATGAAAAAGATACGAGTGTCAATGCTTAATTTTATTGCTAGAATCCTGCCTTCACAGACTTGTCTGCTGCATTTGCTTACTCTAGAAAGAAAGGAATTCGTCCAGAGAATCAAGACAAAAATGACATAGCAGTGCTAGAAAAAGTCCAGAGAAGAATGACTAGGCTGATTCCAGGGCTACAGTGGATGAGTTATGAGGAAAAATTAAAACGGCTGAACCTTTTCAGTTTAAGCAAAAGAAGATTTAAGAGGAGACTTGATTGAAGTGTTTAAAATTATGCAGGGAATTAGTCCAGTGGCTTGACACTGTGAAGAACACTGGGACACAGTTGGAAACTTGTTAACGGTAACCTTTACACAAACATTACAATGTTTTTCTTTACATAGAGAACCACAGACACTTGCAGTAAGTGACCAGGTAGTGTGGTAGACAGCAGGACTTTAGGGACTTAAACTAGACTTGATGTTATTTCAGAAAAATTAAGAGTATAGGACTGTTGAGCTTTGTTGGACTGAATGACCTGCCATTTCTAGATTGTTCTAATATGCTTGGTCGTTTATCTTCAGAAATTTGAAGCAGTCAACAGTGTAACATTAAGAAGCATTTTCAGAAATGTATGAGGAACTAGTATAGTGGAGCTATACATGCATGCCTGCGTTTTCTGTGTAAATGGAGGCTCAGTGCACCATGGCAGCAAGGTAGGAGCCAATTGCTTCAGAAGTGGGCAAACACTTGGAAAAAGTAGTTTAACACAGAAGTGTGAAGTGCTACATGTGGGCAAAAAGAACATCATATATAAATACAAGATGGGAGACGCTGTTCTAAAGGAAGCAGCCTTTTGAAAAGGATTAGGGCTTGGGTGGGCGTTGAATTTTGGTTTGTAAATTGTGACTAGATTGTATGGAATGTTATTTGCTTTTAATTAAATAAAAATACATTGAAAAAAGAAAAGGGTTAGGGGTTTATGTTTTGCACATTTTTTCCATCATCTAAGTCAGGGGTGCCCACACTTTTTTGGCTTGCGAGCTACTTTTAAAATGACCAGGTCGAAATGATCTACCTACATTAATATACTGTATATATATACTGAGTATACTTTATACATAAAATATATGTTGTCGTGCCTTGCATAACTGAATAACCTTTATGGCACAGTAACAATTCAATACATTTATGGTCACTACAGTATTTGGATTTAATAATCTTCATGTGGGAAAAGGCTGACTCGCATAAATAAGTAGAGCTGAATAATGCAGTCATGGAGGTAGCTCTTGGAAGGACTTCTTATGCTTAATGAGCGAGTGACTCACCCGGAACGATGCTTCGGTGTGTCTGCCTTTGCTTTTGAATTCAGTCGAGTGAAAAATGACGGCTGTCCGATTAACTGCGATTTTAGTTCCCTCTCCTTTCTCTTTCTCAGATCGCTTTTTGGAAGGAAGTCAGTTTCGTAGTTTTTATGAACAGTTTAAAAGTGCCTTTCCACATTTTCCTTCTTTCGAATAGCAATGATAGATTGACAGATCAGACAAACGCACTTCGATTGTGAGAGAAAAAATCCTCTTCCAATTCCACATCCAGCCCATACCCTGCCCAAACAATTTTTTTTTTTAATTCCCTTCTTTAGTTGATATAAATTGGAAGGCTAACTAGATCACAGTCGGAGTTTTGCTGTAGCTCGAGTGTTTGATCGTGTGTGCGGGATGACCAGTGTGCTAGAAGAAAAGAGATCTCAGACTGGCCGCCCTGTATGTCAACCAAGTGGCAAATGCCATAGGGAGGATATATGATAAACTAACGTTTAAAAAAAAAAACATTTTTTTGAAAGCAACGCAATCTACCTGCACTACCTTTGCGATCTACCGGTCGATTGCGATCGACGTCTTGGGCACCCCTGATTTAAGTACTGCACAGGAGATGTTAAAAAGACTATTAAAATGTTAAGTTATATTGTAAAAACTGTTGAATATAAACCAGGGGACATTATGCTCAGACTGTATAATGCACTAGTGATACCATATCTGGAGTGTTGTGTGCCGTTCTTTTTACAACACTACAAGAAAGACACAGCAGCACTTGAAGATGTTCAGAAGAGAGCAACCAAGTACATCTCGGGACTTAATGACATGTCCTACTATAACAGGCTCGGAGAGTTAAACCTGTTTAGTGTCAAGCAGAGGAGACTGCGTGGGGACCTAATCCAGGACTTCAAAATTCCCAATTGAATTAATTCAACTTAACAGTGAATCTCATACTCAGGACTTGAGGACACCAGTGGAATTTAAGAGAAAGTGCATTTAGAATAGAAGTCAGGAAGCACTTCTTTACACAAAGAGTTGTGGGAATCTGCAACAAACTTTTAAACCAAGGAGTTAAAACAGAAAACCTGACAACCTTTTAAGAAGTATCGAGATGAATGATTAGGACTGCTTAGCTATTAGTTAAACAAACAAGCTTGATAGACTCAATGGTCTTCTCAGGTTGAATGGAATGCCAGTCTATCACAGGGCACACTTATGTATACACACACACACACACACACACACAAACGGGCACTGCAAAAGTACCAGTTCAAAGTTGCCAGTCAGTCTGATATGAATGGCTTTGAGATGTTGGAGGAAAACCAAACCAAATCCAAAAAGCCTTCACTGACTTAGAACGCCATTCAGAATTACACATGCAATGCGAGTGGGCATGGATTCTAACGCAGTCTTGCCACTGTGCTGCTCCAAATGTTAGTTTGAAAATATTTTTTATTTTTAAATATGATAAAATGAATTGTGCTTTACATTAAAACAAATGGCACTTTAGTGACATTACGTGCTGTGAGGCGCCTATCACTCAAGCTGGTGACCCTCAGTAACGTGCCTTCAGATTGGCTTGTGCCAGATCTTTTCCTATCAGAGTTTTTTCCAGTTTCCAATTGCCTTTGGATTGTGTAGGGCACCATTATACCCACTGACACTTTGATTTTTATTGCAAATTCTCTAAATGAAAGGCCTACACCTCTAAGGGCAATAATGCTGTCTCATTTCATTTATTAATTGCAGTTTCTTGCCGTTATTGCTGGAATTTACAACTTTCTACAGTGTAATATTTCCCAAGTAGTACTTCAGAGGATGTAGTAACACAGTCGGTTCTAACTGTGCTTTAAGACAGACAGAGGATTTTTAAGTATTCAACCGAGGTTGGGACACTCGTGCAAATCATTTGCTTCATCTTGCAAGGCTTCTTTTACTTTATTTGCTGCAGACCATCTGTAGGTTATAAGCTATTAGTTGTTCCCTGAAGAAGGCCCATTTGTATTATTCTGAAATTTCCTTTTTTCAGTTTTTGTTAACTGAAGCTTTAAATTTCAACCTCTGTCAGTTTAATGCTTACCTTTTCACCATTTTAGGTCATTCATTGCATCTCATCTTATTAAATTTGAAGAAAAACTGGATAAACTGAGGTGATCTAAAACTTCTGTCCGGTAGTTTAGGTGGGAATAAAGGGGATTTTGAGCTTAGTGCTACATCATGGTGTGGTATCTAGTTGAGGTTGTAATCCATTTTGTGCAAGTTATTTGATAGCTATAAGTTGTCCTTTAATGAATGAGTTGAGGTAGCACAGTGGTTAGCACTGCTGTTTCACAGCTTGTGGACCCTGGGTTTCATCCCGTTGCTGGTACTACCTATGTGAAGTTTGCATATTCTCCTTGTATCTGTTTGAAGGATTCTTCCAGTGCTCTGGCTTTTTCCCCACATCTTAAAAATGTGCATTTTCAGTTACATGGCAATATAAATTGGAGAGGCTCCTCATCTGGGGTTGGTTACTACCTTGTACATATTACTGCTCAAACCCTGCCCTGAACTGAATTTAGCAGGGTCAATAATGCATTGGTGTGTGGGTGGATGAATGAATGTGCCCAGCAGTGGACTAGATGGACATCCACAGCTGGTTCCTGACTTGTGCTCAGTGCTGTCAAGGTAGATTGCAAACCGTTAAATCAAGCCAAACAGATTGACGTTAATAGTAACAACATTTTAAAGAGGAGGCAAACATATAATTTTGTGCATTGATGACTTGTAGATTGATTTGTTCTTCATGGATAAATGCTTAGTTTTGTTGATTTACTGTACGATGGGTTATAAAGTGCAAAGCCTCTTCCACAGTAGCAGGTGGACCAACACCTCCAGTTCTCCCAGCAACTCAGGGTTTATATGAAGAATACATCAGACTCGATAGCCCCTTAAAATGGCTGTAGCTATGTGTAAGGCCATAAGCCTACAATTCAACAAACTGGGATTCAGCTGTACCCTCTGTGTTTACTGCAAGTGTACTGTATCTATGTTTGGTGGGGTGAGATATTTAAAAATGATGTGGAGTTAATATTATATTATAAAATGAGACCCTGCAGTCAAGTTTGATATTGTGCCAGGACAACTTAGGTAGCACGGTTAGCTTATCACTGTGGGTAAATGGCTAATCAGAAATAGTATTAATTAAATGTTATAATATCCATCAATAGTATCATGCTGTTCACAGGGAACATCAGAAAAAAAATATATATGTCGGTCCTTCTCCATAGCACTGTTAGGAATTAGTAAAACTGTACATTATTTGCTCAACCAGTAATAGTTCAATCAGTGAATGTACCATTTTAAAGTTTGCGGCTGCCATGCGGACAAGTTCAACTTAGTTTGACTTTATCAGTTTCTGCTGTTAGTGCAGTAATTGATTCACTTAAGAAAACTGCACTAGAATGTTGTTTTTTTTTTTTCGGTTAGACCCATGAGCATTTTTTTTTACTGAATGAGATAAATCAAAGAATATCTCATGACATTTGCACAGCTTTGATCAGTTCATCAGTCATCATATTTTTTCTTGAATTCTCAGTATTCTGACTTTTTAGATAAAGAACATCTTAAAACTGATGTGTGTATTTACAATCAAAGGGAACTGGAATGTACTTAATAAAAAAGAAGCTTATGTTGTTTTTGGTTTTTATGGTATTTAAAAAGAAAAAAATGTGATCTTATCTGGTGCACTTCCTTGCACAGTGCCCTCAGTAAAGGTATGATGGCACTTCAATCTTTTATACTTTTGTTTTATTTTACAAATTATTGTTTATGTAGTTTATCATTTCATGAATATTAATGAAAAATGATATACTGAAAGCAACATTAACATTTTGTTTTACTTAAGACTTTGTGCAATTAATGAGATTTGAAGATTAGGAAATTAAGAGGTATGTAACCACATTTACTAAACTCTGTTGCATTTCTTCACCCCTAACGTCTGATTCGGTCTCCACAGCTTCTGAAGACTTTGAAGAGGCTGAACGAGTTGCCAATCACTGTGGACATTTTGGTGGTGAGTTGCTAGAGTTCATATAGTGCCAGGCACCTAGGTGGATAAAATGGTTAAGCACCATTCTAGTAATCATGAACGCAGCCTGTTTATTCTTTTGGTTATTTTTATCTGCTAAACAACAGGCTGTCTTTTGCAGGAAACTGGAGTCGGCAAAACTGTGAACAGCCTGCGCAAGCATGGTGTGGTTGGAGAGCAAGCAAGGAACCTTGTAGCTAAATGGAAGAAGTTAGTCCCACAGGAAGGAGTCAGGTGAGATTTAATGTCTTCAGGGAGTTTCTGGAGTGTCCACAAATTATAAGACCATTTTGCAATTATGAAAATTAAAAACTCTTGTTCAGACATTTTGAGACTTTAATTATTATCCTGCAGACTTGCAGAGTGTATGAATGTGCTTCTGTTTTAATTAAACAAACACCCACTCCTTACTGAATTAACCTCAGTTGAAGACTGAGGGGGCTTGAGCCCACAGTGGCATTCTTCGGTGCAAGGTAGAAATTAGCAGTGGATGGAATGCCAGTCCATAACAGGGCACACTCACTCGCACTGTACCAGTTTAAGTTTGCCAGTTCAGCTAACACACGTCTTTCTGATGTAAAAGGAAAACCCACACAGACTTTGTAGAAAATGCCAAGCCAGTACAGGCAGTGACCTACTTCATGTCATTGGCTGAATGAAGACTAGATGACTGATTATCTGCATAATTTACTAATACTTTACAGGGATAAGAGGAAGCATTTGCTATATATACATTTTTAAGAAGTGTCTTGCTCTAAATATTGTCCTAGTTACTTAGAAAGATTTCAACTTTCACTCTTACCCTAGAAGGACAGTAGTTCCTGCTGGTTTTTTTTTGTTCCAGGATATTTTAATTAGGTATTGATTTCAACTTGCTGGCAGACCATCTTAACTGAACATATTTATTCCTTCTTTCTCAATTAGATTTTTTCAAAACTGGGAGAGTCAATTATAAATTGTTTTACTTTCTTGAGATAAATAGTAATGATTTGGTATACTTCCATGAACTGATTTGTCTTTCCTGGCATAGTTTATTAAATTCTGTTTTATTTATATAAATTATTAAAGCAAACACCCTATAAAAGGTACACCAGTGCAATTATAAAAGGAATTAGCAGATCCTGCTTAGTCTTGTTTGATTATTCTTGACTTTTATAAATTACTTGGAAGCAAATTATGGAATGATCTGTTAACAAAACTGTGAATTGTTAAAACAATTATTCAGTTTTCTTCAGTTTATAGCACTCCTTACAAAAAACAGGTTTTGTGCACTTACAGTAATTTACAAATACAAAAGAGCAATAAAAATGTATATAAACAGCAATATTTGCATACCTAAGTTCACATCCATTTAAATGAACAATAAGGGGCTTTACAGCCTGAAGGAGACGATTCAGTCTATCGAGCTTGGTGGGTTTGTTAATAGCTAAGTTGCCCAAGTATCTCATCCAGATGTTATTTCAGAAACAGATACATAAACTTCAGCTGCATTGTTATATAAACCATGCTGACAGATGATCTGTTCAGTTGGCCAGAGTATAATAAGTCATGCATGCTAAAGGCTGTGATAGTATATTAAACCTTCTGGTTTCTGTGCCTGTTTACTATAGTCACAGCAGTAGGCCAACAGCTCTCTGTACATTCGGTTTGTTACATATGTAAGTCATGTAATAGAGCCAGCTTGACAAAAGCAGATGCAAGAAAGTTTTTTTTTTTCTTTTCTTCTTCTTCTTTAATTAAAAAGAACTGATCACTATTAGGTTTATATTGAACGGAAAAAATCAGTAACAACACAGTTTGGCAAGCAGTGCTCTATGTTAAGGCTCTGCAGAATCAATCCTTTAAGGCTATAGTGTGTGCAGGTTTTTATTCCAGCCTGATTGCGTAATTAGAAATCAGTCCTTGCCTATAATAGATCTTATTTAATTTTACGGCTTGTTAATGTTTTTATTCTACCATGTCAGATCATTCTTATATTGTAGATGTTTTCCTATCTAAGCATATCATCCAAATGCTTTGTAGCCTGAAGTGAATAGGTTATTCTTAGTCTTTTGCATTCTTCTTTTCAGCTTCCTTGCAAATATTTTATTAAACTAAATAATTCAGAATGAATACACACATGTTTAATTGGGAACAAGTTAGATGGGGAGCTGCTATTTATTTTGTCATTTGCATCATATTAATAATAAGGAGCAATTAAAAACAGTGAATGCAATTTTTAACCTTTAACATGAAAAACACTGAAAGTACAAAGTCAGAAGTGTAGAAAGTATAATAATGATATCGATAACAATAAATAATAATAATATTATGAACAGCACACTGCACATGTATGAGTGATGCGAGCGTCACTTTCAGATTCCTAGAATCCCTTTCAATTTCACTGATCATTTCAATTTCACTGCCTGAAGACAGATATTGTACAGTTCGTCATCACTGCTGATGAGAGGCGTTTCTTAGGAGATGCCATTATGAGGCTAGTAGAAGATGCGTCTACACCAGTGCCCGAGTTAACGCTCGGGCCTGATGCTTTTGCAAGACACGCCTTTACCATTGCCTGAGTAATGCTTGGTACTAATGGTGTTGGCACTTTTACAGCCCAGGTAAACCTCTGGTCTTATGCAAGACATGTCTATACTGGTGCCCGAGTGACACTCAGGACTAACTCTTTTAGCACTGTTTTTACAGCCCGAGTAACACTCGGGTCTAATGCTAAGGTGGTTAAGACTAAAATAAGCATGTAAGGGTTGGGAATCTGACCAAGGGAGACAACTAAAATGGAAGCATAAAATGTCACTCGAGTAATAAATGCTTCAACAGCAATAATAAACTTCTCATTAAGAAACTGGGTTGTGAGCAAAAAACAGCAGCCCTCTACTGCCCTCTAAGATCAACTGTGCAGACCATTACTCTACATGATAGACCTTGAAATGGAGCTGGGTGTTTGGTTCTCAAATTCACATCATGGAGTTCTTAGAGGATGCTGGTTTTCATTTGAACTGGTTTATTAATTTGATTCCAAGCTTTCATTTGACCCTGGCGCTTAAGTTTATGGCTTATACAGGTCTATAAATTCCTCGTGCAATTTAGGATTTTCAGTAACTCTGTATAAGGTGATAAAAATCTGTAAAATGCAACAGCAAAGAAACCTTTTCAGAATTAAAATAGGATGGTTAGTGGTACATTTATTGTAATATCTCTTTTTATTTTGCAGTTGCTAAAACCCTCAATATACTGAAAGAATTGTTGAAGAAAAGGTCAGATGCATTCTCTGACTGCTATTTTTTACCATATGGACCATGTTAAACCTGGTATCTACTCAGCAAAACCTTGTTCTCTGAGTGATGTTTGTGTTGGTAGAACAAACATGATCAATGCCATAACTCAAACACAACTGCAGAATGTATTGAGGGAACTGCAAACCCATGGTCGTTTTTGTCTCCAAAAAGATAGTGGATATGCAGAAACTTTATATTTCAACATATGCTAACAGCTGAATTTGTTTCATGTCTGTGGCACTTTATAGTACCTTATATAGAGGAGAAATTTAAAAAATTGAAAATTACACAAATATTTTATAGACAACCTGTGCTCAAAAAGGGAAGCAGTCTTGGGTATTCCCAGTAGGGATGCATATTTCACTTCTGTATGAAAATTCAGATTGATGTTTATTGCTATCATGTTTTTAATGCACTGAATGCTATTTGTTTACTTTATTTGTCTATTTGCATTCATTTAAATTACTTACTTGTTAAAAGTATTATATTTCATGTTGTTTTTACAAAGCTGACATGGCTATAAACAACAAGGTATCCAACATTGTAGAAATGTCAGTTTTAATAAAAAAACATAAAGAAAGAAGACTAAGATGAAGAATACAAATCCATTTCAGCTTTCAAATTCATAAATCTTTGATGCCTTTGTTACAAAATAAAACAAATTAGCGGAACTTTCTGACCATACAAACTCGGAGCAAGTGAGAGGGATTTAATTAATCAGCATGTTCAGTTAGCAACAGTTACTTTTTTCTAAATAGAAGGGGTGAAGATAACTAGTGAACACAAAGATATGTTAGAAGTTCCAGTTCTTGATAAAGCTAGGCAATAACAAACAGTAAACACAGTTATGCATTCTGTATTGACAATTAGCTTTGTCTACTCCAATAACTTTTGTCTCATTTTTTTTTTCCCCCTAGAGAGGCACGAGATATTCAGTCTCAAAACAAGGGAGCACCCAGCCAAAAGCATGCACGAAATCCATCTCCTGAGGAGGATTCACATGTGGAAGGCAGTGAAGAGGTATATCATTCCCCTCAGCATCATCCTCAAAGAGCCTCTAATGTACACAGCCATAAGAGACTGCAAACTAGCAGAGGAGGCTACCAGTCTGAGGGCTATGAAAGTCCACAAGAGGAGGAATCACCGTCCAGGTTGAAAGAGTCTTATAGTCCTCCTGAGTCCCCTTCAACTCCCCCTAATCTTGCACACTATAGGCAGAGTTACCAGGGGCAAAGTTTTGAGTCAGCACTTCAGACGAACTTTGAAGGACAGGTACCTGAGCGTGCCAAAATTTCCCATAAAGAGTCACACAGAGACAGAGAAAAAGGGGAAAGTCATAAAGGCTTGCACAAAGATAAGCATCACATTAGCCAAAAGGTGAAGTCGTCTTCATCCACTCATACTGTGGAGAAAGAGAGGTCATTGCATTCTCACAGCAGTGACAAGGTACAAAGGCAAATGGACTTTGATGAATGCTCTGAATCCCCTGTTAAAAAACGGAGTAAGGAGCGAGATGGACAGAGTAGCACCAGCAAGCGAGACAAAGATCGGATTGTATCAGGACAATCTGTCCAAGACCAGGATCAATCCAGAAAGCGCAAGCACCAGGACTTTGAACCTCATAAAACAGTAATGGCAGGATCTGTAAGCTCAAAGCATAAACATGATCAAGATGGGAAGAAGGCAAGCAAAAGCTCATCTTCTAAGCAAGGTGACAAGAGCAACCAAGGTATGAGTAACAATTTTGTAATAGCAGAACAATGTGTATTTGTTACTATCATTTTAACTTACTTGTTCACTCCCAATAGGGGGACCACAAGAGAAACACAAAAGTTTGTCTCAGTCGGAGGAGGCTAGAGATACAAAGGAAGAGTTTGAGAAGCCCACTATGTCATTTGAATCATACCTCAGTTATGACCAGCCACAGCTAAAGAAAAAGAAAAAGTCAAGCCGTCCACCCCCTCCTGCACCTTCTCCAGCACCTGCCCCCACCAAGCATCATACTGCCAAGAAGGACCAGAAGACTAGTGAACCACTGAAAAAAACAGAGAAGCCAAAAAAGGTGAACGTTCAGTTTTTTAAAGTTCAATGTTTTTTCTCTCAGTAACAGTACATAGAGTGTATACAACAAATAAATAAAAGGGTTTATACAGGAAAAATAAGTTATAATTGTGTACAAGATCTGTTTTAAAAACATACAATCTGCAACATAAATACAACATATCACATAGATGTCAGTGTACAATAGTATATGGCAATGCGTAGCATGCATTGCAAAATTAGAACCTTTGGCAGTTTCAGTTTCAATGGCAAACTTTTAGTAGAAATGCTTTCAGTTATTTGCAATTCATTTGGGGTTAATAATTGGTCTTGGAGCCTGGCATTTCGTACTTTGATCCTGCAGGACTATCTGCCAGACTATGCATGTGAGAACAGTTTGTGAAGAAGCTTTGTTTTTCCTTTTAGAAGCCCACACAGACCTCTTGTATATCTCTAATCACTTCTTATGGTTCATAAAGGTACGGACAATTGATGTGGTGCCTACCCTACCTGACATACCCTTGCCCGCCATCCAGCCCAACTATCGCCCTTTGCCAAGCCTGGATGCGACTCCTTTGTCTCCACTAAAACGAAAAGGCACGTACCTGCCAAGTTGCTGTCTTTATTTTTGAGCCTTGACCACTGCTTTTTCATCTTATTTGGTCTGTCTCATGCCCACAGTGCCCTTGGCGACAGCTGATGATGATGACCAGGGTTTCACCGGTCGTCGCTTCAACTCAAAAATGGCAGTGTACTCTGGATCGAAGACAGCATGCCTGAGCAAAATGATGAGCCTTTATGAGCAATGTATTCGTGTTCTTCAGAATAACATTGACTGTGAGTCGATGTTGCTTTCCCCTTTGTTTTTATTTTGCTTTTGGCTTTGGAGGAGGCAGGTGTGCATTCAGTTGAGCAGATCATGGCAGAGTTTAATTACAACTTTTATGTGTCAAATTTTCAGCAATTGAGGAAGTGGGAGGAGTGCCTTATGGGATTCTGGAGCCTGTCCTGGAGCGCTGCACCCCTGAGCAGCTGTTCAAAATAGAACAGTACAATCAGGTGAGCCTATGAATTTGTAAGACTTTAAATGGTATCTTTTGTAGAACAAATTATTCTCTATATTTACACTTTGCTCAAAATCATTACAACATAATTTTCATTAAAATCTTGAATTAACTGGATTTTTTTTTCTCTCCTTAATTCTGTTTATTTCTGTGTAGCGATCTTCACTCAAAGTAGGATTAGAATGCAAGTACAGGTTTACAAATGTAAATAAATAACATGAAAGTACTTAACCATGTTTAAGAATTGAATAATTTTACCAATTAGGCTTTTTCTGTGTTAGTAAGTAAGCAAATATGTTTGCTGTAAGAATCCAAGAAAGCTGTTAAGTAGGCGTTAAATTCACGGTAATGTTAGATGATAAAATCGGAAGAATAAGATGGGTAGCTTTTTCTGGTGGTGAAGAGATGACCACCGGCCTGCTTGGCCAAATCACGATCTCACCGTTTACAAGACACTTGCACAGACTGTGCTTGTGTTGTACAAATAGACTCACTGAGCACATTTTTAAGAACACTGTGCTAATACTGGGCAGGGCCTCCTTTTGCTGTCAAAATAGCCTCTTTTTTTTCTTGGCATTGATTCTGCAAGATGTGGGCCACAGTTCTTTGAGACTGTGACCCATGTTGACATGACTGAAACAGAGTTTCTGGAGATTTGTCAACTGCACAATCATGCAGTAAATTTCCCGTTCTACCACATTCCAAAGATTGTTTGATTGGATTCAGATCCAGTGAGTGGGAAGGCCATTGAAGAGCACAGAACTTGTTATCATTTCATGAAAACAGCTTGAAACATCACTTACCTTTTGAAATTGTGCATTATCATGCTGAAAATAGCAATTAGTAGATGAGTAGATTGTGGCCATGAACAACATAATTTATTTATATAGCACATTTTCATACAAATGATGTAGCTCAGAGTGCTTAAGAGAAAAAAAGATGAAGTAAGAATTAAAATAAGGCAAAACTCATTAACATAGAATAAAAGTATGGTCCGATGGCCAGGGAGGACAGAAAAAAAAAAAAAAAAAAAAAACGGCTGGAGAAAAAAGAAAATCTGCAGGGGTTCCAGACTATGAGACCGCCCAGCCCCCAGTGGGCATTCTAACTAACATAAATGATCCGTCCTCAATGTTTTTAGGGTTCTCATGGAAGGACTTGCTGATGATGGTCATGTGGACTTCTGGCCTTTAATCCATCAATGTAGGAACATCATGGTACCTTGATTAGGTGGTGGTGGTGCAAGTCAGAAGAGAGAGTAGGGATTAGTATGGATTTTTGGAGCCACCATGAATAGTTATTATTATTAACTAGCAAATTACCCGCGCTTCGCAGCGGCGAAGTACTGCATTAAAATTTTTATTAAGAAGAAAATTTAACCTTTTTAAAGTGAGGGAAAATATGGCAATAATTATTTGTTAAGGATCTCTTTGTATACCACGTTGTCAGTTCGGCCCTCCGGTTGTAACATGACCAAGCTGTGCACTGAGCTTACTCTTGAGCATGCAACTTACAGTTGGCCATGTGAACAGTAATCTTGTTTCAAATCTCACAGCATGGATTGCTGCTGTCATAATCGATTTCAGTTTCATGGTTTGTTTTAATTACGACAGTATTTGTAGGACTTGTGTTGAAGTGACATTCGGCATCTGTCAAGCGTTGTAAGCTTACAACCGGTTTCATCGATAACTTCACATCCAGCTTTTGAGAGTTTAAACATTCATAAACATCAAAGTGTCCACTACTGAAATTGTCACCTATGAATGTAAGATGTTTAAGAGGCATTGGCGGTTGTCGAAAGGTGTAAAATATTTGGCCATTTCGGTACACTTGAAAGCACCAACCGAACAATTCAGCGGCAGCCATCAACTCACATGCAGAACCATAGGTGAAGGGCTTAAGCATTTTACTCTTCTAGTGCTCCTGTGTAGTATAATTATCTCCTGTACCGTCATCAGTCCACACCTTGAACCTGTCCCAGTCATTCAATACATAAGACACAATGTTCTTCCAGATATCAAGAGTGAGCCTGATATGGCCGTGCAATATGTAACACAGAGAATGGAAAAGGCAGGTGCCATCTCCGGGCATGGAAACCACTCGGTAAGTGGCAGTTCTTTGATCGATGGTGATTACCTCGATAGACATGGTAATGGGGGTTGGAATGATGAAGGAAATGGGTACCTGAGTAATGTAAAGTAAGTGTAAAATACCTATACAATAACTATAATTGTAATAAACAAACAATAAAACAGCGGAGAAGCCGTGGATTAAACAAAAAGGCTGTAGTTATCAGCAGGGAGATGTGAATACCGTGGCGAAGCAAAGAAGGGAATGTAGAGACTGGAGCGACGGACGGCCTTATATAGGCAGGCAGCCAACAACGTGGGAGGTGATGGGATGGGAGACCCAACGCCGCCTCCCACGGTGACCAAGCTGCAGGCTATGGACGTATATATGTACGTAAATAGGATTCAGTTAGTGTTGGGAACCCGTGTACCAAATTTCTTGAAGATGGGCCCATAAGTAACAAAGACTGTTGAAAAGTTCAATATGGTGGCCGACAGTGGCATCATACCACCGAAATAAGTACGTACATTGGTTTCGGTTAGTGCAGGGAAGCCGCCTACCAAATTTCGAGAAGATGAGGCCATAAATAAGAAAGTTCAACATGGCGGACGTTGTTGATCGTTACGCGTAGAATTTCGAAATGAAACCTGCTTAACTTTTGTAAGTAAGCTGTAAGGAATGAGCCTGCCAAATTTCAGCCTTCTACCTATACGGGAAGTTGGAGAATTAGTGATGTTGGAAAATTCAATATGGCGGCTGACAGTGGCGTCATACCACCGAAATAAGTACGTACATTGGTTTTGGTTAGCTCAGGGAAGTCACCTACCAAATTTCGTGAAGATGGGGCCGTAAATAAGAAAGTTCAACATGGCGGACGTTGTTGACCGTTATGACCGTTATGCGTAGAATTTCGAAATGAAACCTGCTTAACTTTTGTAAGTAAGCTGTAAGGAATGGGCATGCCAATTTTCAGCCTTCTACCTACACGGGAATCTTGAGAATTAGTGACGTTGGAAAGTTCAATATGGCGGCTGACAGTGGCGTCATACCACCGAAATAAGTACGTACATTGGTTTCGGTTAGCGCAGGGAAGCTGCCTACCAAATTTCGTGAAGATGGGGCCATGAATAAGAAAGTTCAATATGGCGGACGTTGTTGATCGTTATGACCGTTACGCGTAGAATTTCGAAATGAATCCTGCTTAACTTTTGTAAGTAAGCTGTAAGTAATGGGCCTACCAAATTTCAGCCTTCTACCTACACGGGAAGTTGGAGAATTAGTAACGTTTGGAAAATTCAATATGGCGGCCGACAGTGGCGTCATACCATCGAAATAAGTATATACATCGGTTTCGGTTAGCGCAGGGAAGCCGCCTACCAAATTTCGTGAAGATGGGGCCATAAATAAGAAAGTTCAACATGGCGGAGGTTGTCGACCGTTATCGACCGTTATGACCGTTACGTGTAGAATTTCGAAATGAAACCTGCTTAACTTTTGTAAGTAAGCTGTAAGGAATGAGCCTGCCAAATTTCAGCTTTCTACCTACATGGGAAGTTGGAGAATTAGTGATGAGTCAGTCAGTCAGTCAGTCAGTCAGTGAGTGAGGGCTTTGCCTTTTATTATTATAGATTGAATATACAGAGAATCAGGATTAAACTAAAATTACGTTATGAGAAAGCCATGTTAAAGGAAATGTGTTTTTATCAGTTTTTTTAAAGTGCTCCACTGTATTAGCCTGGCGAATTCCTCTTGGCAGGCTATTCCAGATTTTAGGTGCATAACAGCAGAAGGCCGCCTCACCGCTTCTTTTAAGTTTAGCTTGCGGAATTCTAAGCAGACACTCATTTGAAGATCTAAGGTTACGATTTGGAATGTAAGGTGTCAGAAATTCCGAAATATAAGATGGAGTGAGATTGTTTAAGGCTTTGTAAACCATAAGCAGTATTTTAAAGTCAATTCTGAATGACACAGGTAACCAGTGTAGTGACATCAAAACTGGGGTGATGTGCTCAGATTTTCTTTTCCTAGTTAGGATTCTAGCAGCTGCATTCTGCACTAGTTGCAAATGATTTATGTCTTTTTTTGGGTAGTCCTGAGAAGAGTGCGTTACAGTAGTCTAGTCGATTGAAAACAAAAGTGTGAACCAATTTCTCAGCATCTTTCAATGATATAAGAGGTCTAACTTTTGCTATATTTCTTAAGTGAAAAAATGCTGTCCTAGTGATCTGATTAATGTGTGATTTAAAATTCAGGTCACAGTCAACAGCTATCCTTAAATTCTTTACCTCCGTCTTGACTTTTAATCCTAATGCATCAAGTTTATTTCTAATAACCTCATTATATCCATTATTGCCAAAATCGCTAAAATTTCTGTTTTCTCTTTATTTAGCTTGAGAAAATTACTATTCATCCATTTAGAAACACAAGTAAGACATTGTGTTAGTGAAATAACAGAGTCGGAGTCATCAGGTGCTATTGATAAATACAGCTGCGTGTCACCAGCATAGGTGGGTAGCTCACGTTATGCCCCAAGATAATCTGACCTAACAGAAGCATGTAGATTGAAAAGAGCAGCGGACCCAGAATAGAGCCTTGTGGAACACAACATAAAATATCATCTGTCTTTGAGTTATAATTACCACAACTAACAAAGAATTTTTTACCTGCCAGGTAGGATTCAAACCAATTTAAGACACAACCAGAGAGGCCCACCCATTGACTAAGGCGATTTCTAAGAATATTGTGATCAATGGTATCAAATGCGGCACTCAAATCTAAGAGGATGAGAACAAATAAATGGCCTCTGTCTGCATTTACCCGCAAGTCATTTACTACTTTAACAAGTGTAGTTTCTGTGCTGTGATTTGTTCTGAAACCCGACCGAAACTTATCAAGAATAGTATGTTTATTGAGGTGGTCACTTAGCTGCATAATGACTGTCTTCTCTAGAATTTTACTTAAGAAAGGCAGGTTAGAAATGGGTCTAAAATTTTCAAAAGCAGAGGGGTCAGGATTATTTTTCTTGAGTAGGGGTTTAACTACAGCACTCTTAAGACAGTCTGGGAAGACCCCCATATCTAATGATGAGTTTACTATGTCAAGAATACTATCAATTAGCACGCCTGGTACTTCTTTGAAAAAGCTTGTTGGTATTGGGTCGAGGACGCAGGTGGAGGGTCTCAGTTGAGAAATTATTTTATATAAATTGGGTAAATCTGTCCTGGTGAAAGAGTTTAATTTGTTTATAACGGAGTACTGGGGCTTAAGAGGATCCATAGTGTTGGGGAGATATACTATATTATTTCTAATATCACTAATTTTTTGATTGAAAAATACAGCAATAGCCTCACAAGTTTCATTGGAAGGATTTTGGAGGCATTCCTTTGAGTTACCTGAGTTTAGCAGACAATCCAATTGTAGAGAATAAGACTCTGGGATTACTTGCATTGTTAGAAGAGATGCACATGGTTGACAACAATACTCGGATAAGCTGTGGCATTCAGCCAATGATTTGTTGGTATTATAGGGACTGGGCCATTGTGAGGTTGGGTGAATGGAGTCATGCTATCTGTGTGCCCCAAAAGAAACTGAGACTCATTAGACCAGAATATGTTTTTTCCAGTTCAGTCTACATCTCAAATATTTGCATTAGGCTAATTCTTCATTCAGAAGTATGAATGCTTTTGTGTGGAAAGTGTACCATAGAATAGGCTAACCGCCTATCCAGGGTTTGTTCTTGCCTTGCGTCCTATGATGGGCCTTCACTCCTGTGATGGATTCCACCTATCAATGACTGTAGCATGTGAGAAATTGGGTTCAGCAGATGTGCCGATGTATGGGTACCTGATAGGAGTGACTATGAATTTGTAAGTCATTATTAGGTTAGTTAGTTACACTGGGTTAGCAAATAATGGCCACTTGTATGAATGTCCACTACAGTGAAGTTGTTTTTTATTCATATAATTTGAATACGCATTTTGGTACGTACTTTGACTGTTTTTAGACTTTTGCAGTGTTTATAAGATGTGCAGCTTAGGTTAACTGACCACTATAAACTGCACAAGAGCAACAAGTGTTTGTGTTAGTGGGCAATGCCATTGACTAGTGCCCTGTATAGGGCTGATGCTGTTTGGATTATCTCAAGCCTGAAATGGATTAGACAGGTTTAAGAATGTTTTGTTATGTTTCTTCTGTTTTTGTACTATGTAATTGTGGAAGAACTTTTCAGTGGTTAGTGCTGCTTCCTCCCATCTCCTAGAAACCGCATACAAATTCTGACCTTCTGACTTAGTATGGTTTGCACATTTTGTCCCTTTCTTTTGTGTTCTTCACCATCTCAAGTACATACATCTTACGTTGAGTGGTCTGGCATCATATCACATTCATGGTTGATTGTTTTTTTTTAATCTGTGGCTGTCAAGGTAAACTAAGGCCATGTCACACTGCATGACATATCCAGCAATTTTCAGTCACGGACTTCATTTATGTTATCTTAGGGAGGTGGAGGCAGTTGAGTCACACTTCCATGACCACCAGTGCAGTCTAACACACCCAGCAATTCGATTTACCTAGTCTGAAACTCTCCCCAGCAAAATCAAAAAGGCTTCTTTTTGCTTTAAATCGTAGAGGTGCCTCTGAGTATTTGTTACATCTGACAGCCAATCAGCACTCACCAAGAAGTTGCAAACCATACAATGCAGCTACCAGGAATAAGGACCTTACCAACAGAAGAGAGGCTTGCATGTCTGATTCACATGTTTAGGTACCATAGCAGAATGAAAAAAAGGACAGAGATTGTGGCAGAACGTGCTGTGCCTGTAAAGCCTTCATATAGGCACTGGTTCCATTAGGTAGCACATTATTGGCTCTCAGAAAAAAAGGGTGAGCTTGCAGTGTTTTGGAAATAAGAAACTGAAAGTCATCATGCAGTCATCTAATTTGACTTGACCTGTGATATATAGTTGTGTCATCTGATATCCTCTAATGATGAGATCAGTAACTGCAGTCATTAAGTTTGACTTCTCCTCTGAGGAGAAGTCGAAAAATATGACATTGGCTTTAGACTTGCATTGATACTGACACCATATTAGATTAAATATGTCAAATAGATAAAAGATCCATAAATTGAGTTCCTATGTGATATTATAGACTGATGTTTGTTTATGTTAGCTTGTTTTACTTTTTCCTAATATTAAAAACTAGCAGAATACCCGCGCTTCGCAGCGGAGAAGTAGTGTGTTAAAGAAGGTATGAAAAAGAAAAGGAAAAATTTTAAAAATAACGTAACATGATTGTTAATGTAATTGTTTTGTCATTGATATGAGTGTTTTTCTCACATTTTATATATATATATATCT
>JANRMT010062850.1:14994266-15040172 GCA_026402145.1 Polypterus bichir lapradei | reverse complement strand
CACACCTTTGACTGTATAGTGTGTGTGTGTGCATACATGAGTTTTTATTTATATATATATATATATATATATATATATATATATATATATATATATATATATACAGTACAGGCCAAAAGTTTGGACACACCTCCTCATTCAATGTGTTTTCTTTATTTTCATGACTGAAGGCATCAAAACTATGAATGAACACATGTGGAGTTATGTACTTAACAAAAAAAGGTGAAATAACTGAAAACATGTTTTATATTCTAGTTTCTTCAAAATAGCCACCCTTTGCTCTGATTACTGCTTTGCACACTCTTGGCATTCTCTCGATGAGCTTCAACAGGTAGTCACCTGAAATGGTTTTCACTTCACAGGTGTGCCTTATCAGGTTTATTTAGTGGAATTTCTTGCTTTATCAATGGGGTTGGGACCAGCAGTTGTGTTGTGCAGAAGTCAGGTTAGTTGGACGATCATTTATTTTTCAACAGGACAATGACCCCAAACACACCTCCAGGCTGTGTAAAGAGAGTGACTTGGCCGAGGAATGAGAACTAGGATGCTGTGCTAGCCACAATGTCATCCTGTTGTCAAATACTGACCATCGCTGATTTATCCAGGGGGTGTTAGATATTTTAATAAAAGGATGTTCCTTGTTTCCTTGTTGCAGTGGTTTGTGGAAGAGTCTGATGAACTCTGGATGCGTCACTGCCAACGTGATTTCCGCCACGAGAACCCACAAGAGTACGAGACGTGGCGTGAGCTGTATTTGCGGCTTCATGATGAACGTGAAGAGCGGCTTAGAATGCTCACACAAAACATTACGTCTGCTCATGCTAACAGGCCCAGGGGTATGTTGAGATGCTTTTCTCAGGAACATTTATTCCTTTCAGAAAATTCTTTCATACATTTTACATTCTCTGAATTTTGCTTTTCTTAACCCTAGGTCGGCAAGTGAAAATGGCATTTGTAAACACTGTGGTAAAGCCTCCACGGGATGTTCGGAGGCGGCAAGAAAAATTTGGGACAGCTGGTGGCAGTACAAGTACCAGCATAAATGAAGCTGCACCTATTAAGTAAGCAAAGAGATTTGGTTAGTGTGTAACAGTAGTTCTCAAATGTTGTTCTTATTGTTGCTACTGTTTTTTCATCTCGCCTCATTTCATTTTCTGAAACTGCTTCTCCTGGTGAGGGTAATGGTGGCAGTAAGCCAAGCAGTAAACACCAGACTTTACTGTCCCCATCTATAAATTCCAGTACCTCCTGAGGAATTCCCAGGTGTTCCCAAGCCAGCTGAGAGGTCTTATCCCTCCCACATGTCATGGGTCTACCACAGGATGTTCACTCAGAGAGACATGCCTAAAAGATCTCTAGGTGGAGCCACCATGTTGCATCCTTACAACATACCCAAACCATCTCGCCTGGCTTCTTTCAATCCAGAGGAGCAGTGAATCTACTCTGAAGGTCTCCTGAATCACGGAGCTTTATGGTCTACCACACATTGTCGGCCCAGTCACCCTGCAAAGAAACCTCCTTTCTGCTGGTTGTACTCGCGATCTCATTCTTTTGGTCAAGTGGTTCAAGTCCTATCTGACTAATAGGTAAGAGTTTGCTAGTCTTGGCAACAGCAGATCCACCTCAGCGCCAGTCACACAAGGAGTTCCTCAGGGCTCTGTCCTCGGCCCTCTTCTCTTCTGTATTTATATGCTTCCCCTTGGCCATATCATCCGTAGCTATGGACTGGGCTATCATTTTTATGCAGGTGATACTCAACTCTACTTCAATGTTAAAAGTGAAACTTCATCAGAGCTTTCTCAGCTCAAAACCTGCCTCAATGAAATGAATACCTGGATGGAGCAGAACTCTTTAAAATTAAATTGCAACAAAACTGACCTCCTGCAAATTGGGACTAAAGTGCAACTTAATAAAATGAGCTCCTTCCCAGTCCATCTTGGCGGTGATCTCATCAGACCTGCCTCTACTGCAAAGTATCTTAGGTGTCATTTTTGATTCCTCCCTCTCTTATTCCGCCCACATAAACCACATTAAGAAACCTTCTTACTTTCACCTCCGTAACATATCCCGTGTTCGCTCCTTCCTCTCCTCTTCTAATGCTGAGAAACCTGTCCATGCTTTTATCACATCCCACATCGATTATTGTAAGTCGCTGCTGGCAGGTGCCCCTTCTAATCTTATATCACAGCTCCAGTTTATTCAAAACTCGGCTGCAAGAGTCCTTACATGAACCAGCAGCAGTGAGCACATAACACCAATCCTGCTCTGCCTTCACTGGCTCCCTGTGTCTTACAGAATCAAATATAAAATCCTACTAATAACCTACAAAGCTTTAAACGAACTTGCGGCAAACTACATCAGTGACCTTCTCCATCACTATGTGCCTGTCTGCCCACTAAGGTCCTCTGATTCTGGCAATCTTGTTGTGCCCCACACTAATCTACTCTCCATGGGTGACAGGGCCTTCAGCTGTATAGTGCCCAGACTCTGGAATGACCTACCAAAATTAATCAGGTCAGCTGACTCTGTGAATTCTTTTAAACAACTCAAAACCCATCTGCTCAGGAAGGCTTTTAGCTCTACTTAACTTTATTACCCTTCTCTCAGTAATACCTCTCTGTCAAGATGCTCATGTAACCTATATGTGTGTGCTAGACCATCAATTATGTTGTCTGTTAGGCTTTTCTCTGAATTTACTTTCTTAATCTTATTTATTTATGTGGTTTGTACAATCCTATATACTGTATACCCTGCCGTTCTATCTTAAATTCTGGGAACTGCCTTGAGCATGGGAAAGGCGCTATATAAATAAGATGTATTATTATTACCAACAGCTCAAGACCATAGGTTAAGGGAAACCAAGAGTTTTGCCTTTAGACTTGGCTGTCACCGCTCCAATCCCCTTGTCGATCTTGCATTCCCTTTTTCCATCATTTGCGAGCAAGATCTTATGATACTGAAACTCCTCCACTAAGAGCAGTTGTCCCCTCAAACCCTCCCCCCAACATGGAGAGAGCAACCCACCCTTTCCTGTGAATCATGACCTCTGACTTAGAGATGCTGATTCTCATTTTTGTTGCTTCACACTGTACACACATTCATATGAGGCAAAGAGGACTACATGACTGATAGAAATCAATGATGCTACCCCTACCTCTTGATATCCTGTCCAGGAAAACTATAAACAGAAGTGGTGACGGGACACAACTTTGACAGAGCCCAATTAACCACAGTTTACAAATTCAGTTTTAATGCTAAGTATCTGAATGCAGCTATCCAGTGTCCCATTGAAGGTGAGTAAAGTACCCGTAGAATGGCAGATTGGTGTGGTGGTCACTGTACATGTGTTTTATAGCTTTGAAAAAAAGCTTACTGTTTGACCATGTCCCTCAGCGTGTGTTTTTTTTTTTTTATAAACTTTATTAATCCTGAAGGAAATTACTTGGTTTTTGCATAACCCTTGGGGTCAGAGCGCAGGGTCAGCCATTGTACAGCACCCCTGGAGCAATTGAAGGTTAACAACAACAACAACATTTATTTATATAGCACATTTTCATACAAAAAAAATGTAGCTCAAAGTGCTTTACATAATGAAGAATAGAAAAATAAAAGACACAGTAAAAAAATAAGTCAACATTAATTAACATAGAATAAGAGTAAGGTCCGATGGCCAGGGTGGACAGAAAAAACAAAAACGGCCAGAGAAAAAAAAATAAAATCTGCAGGGATTCCAGACCATGAGAGCGCCCAGTCCCCTCTGGGCAATCTACCTAACATAAACGAACCAGTCCTCTTTGTATTTAGGGTTCTCGTGGAAGGACTTGATGATGATGGTCACGTGGACTTCTGGCTTTTAGTCCATCAATGTTGGAGCATCATGGTGCTTTGAGTAGGTGGAGGTGGCGCAGGCCGCCACCACAAAGAAACCGGAAAAAGAAAGAGAGAGAGTAGGGGTCAGTACGGATTTTAGAGCCACTATGAATAGTTATTATGATGAATTGAACATACAGTGTATCAGGATTAAGTTAAAGTGTAATTATGAGAAGGCCATGTTAAAGTAATGTGTTTTCAGCAGTGTTTTAAAGTGCTCTACTATATTAGCCTGGTGAATTCCTATTGGCAGGCTATTCCAGATTTTAGGTGCATGACAGCAGAAGGCCACTTCACCACTTCTTTAAGGTTTAGCTTTCGGAATTGTAAGGAGACACTCATTTGAGGATCTAAGGTTACGATTTGGAATATAAGGTGTCAGACATTCTGAAATATAAGATGGAGCGAGATTATTTAAGGCTTTATAAACCATAAGCAGAATTTTAAAGTCAATTCTGAAAGACACAGGTAACCAGTGTAGTGACATCAAAACTGGAGAAATGTATTCAGATTTTTTTTTCCTAGTTAGGATTCTAGCAGCTGCATTCTGCACTCGTTGCAAGTGACTTATCTCTTTTTTGGGTAGTCCTGAGAGGAGTGCGTTACAGTAATCTAGTCGACTGAAAACAAAAGCGTGAATTGATTTCTCAGCATCTTTCAATGATATAAGATGTTTCTTAAGTGAAAAAATGCTGTCCTAGTGATCTGATGAATATGTGATTTAAAATTCAGGTTGCAGTCAACAGTTACCCCTAAGTTTTTTACTTCCGTCTTAACTTTTAATCCTAATGCATCGTTTATTTCTGATAACCTCATTGAATCCATTATTGCCAATCACTAAAATTTAATTTTTCTCTTTATTTAGTTTGAGAAAATTACTATTCATCCATTCAGAAATACCAGTAAGACATTGTGTTAGTGAATCGAGAGATTCGGTGTCATCAGGTGCTATTGATAAATACAGCTGTGTGTCATCAGCATAGCTGTGGTAGCTCACGTTGTAACCTGAGATAATCTGACCTAACGGAAGCATATAGATTGAAAAGAGTAGCAGACCCAGGAATAGAGCCTTGTGGAACACCAGATTGGATATCATGTGTCTTTGAGTTGTGATTACCACAACTAACAAAGAATTTTCTCCCTGCCAGGTAGGATTCAAACCAATTTAAGACCCTGCCAGAGAGGCCCACCCATTGACTAAGGCGATTTCTAAGAATATCGTGATCAATATCACATGTTAAGGGCCTTGCTCAAGGGCCCAGCAGAGTAGGATTTCTTTTGGCAGTGACTGGGATTCAAACCGGCAAACTTCGGGATACCAGCGCAAATCCTTACCCTCAAAGCCACCACTCCTTTAGGAGGTGCTGCTGGGATATTGGTCTGCTCTTGCCTACTGTTCATTCCTTATATGAAAGCTGTGAGAGCTGTCTCTTTATACCTGGATAAAGATTTTTTTAATTTTGTTGTTATTTTTCTTAATTTAGCAGTCAACTTTACCCAAGATCAAGATACATTATAATTGTTTATATATACTTTTTAAAAAAAATCAACACAGGCTGCTCAAGTAATGTTCCTTATTCAGAATAAAGAGGCAGAGATTTGTTTGAGAAGTACACTATGTCACACTACCTATTGAACAGTCAAAAATAGCGTCCAATACTAACTCCTATGCCTTTTTTATTTTGTGTTGTTTAAACTAACCAGCTGGTATATATTAAATGTATTCTTTTTTTATTAAAATTATCTCATTATGTTTAAACATTAAGAACCTAATTTATACATAAATCGTTAACACTATAATGGATTTGTTAATATGTATACCACTATGGTATACAAAACACAACTGAAATATTTAAAGATGCTTTTATGTGTGTTTCTGTCTCCCTGCTTCTGTAGAATCAGACCAGCATCAACCACTTCCTACAGCAGTCTTTCTATCGGTAGCAGCAACACTAGTGCATCCCAAGCTGCGGAAAGCAACGCATCCTATGAGGGTCCCAGTACCAGCACAGGGAGCCATGCCTCTTCCTCCTCCTCTTCTAGCATTTCACCTGCCAGCAGCAAGCCACAAGTTAAAAGTAAGTAGGCTTGCACCCATCATTTACATTTAGGCATGGGCAGACATAACCAAGTCATAACAATCCTCTAATCTCCATTTCTCTGTCACTACAGAAATTGCACCCATGATGGCCAAGACGATTAAGGCATTTAAGAATCGTTTCTCAAGACGTTAGTGGTCTCAGGTGCTTCAAAGGAGCCATCTTGTCTGTGATGGTGTAAAACTGGACTCCAGACTCTTAAGGATTTGCACTGCTGCAAGAGGAATTCATGACCTACAACAGTTTGACCTGTAATCACCCATCTCTACCCATACAGCTTAAAATGACACAACAAAATTGAACATGTGGTCACTTTTGCTTGCAAACAGTTGCCATGGTACACATTCAGCACTGGTCTGCACATGTATATAAACCCTTGTGAATGCCCACTGCACATTTTAACACTATGCCCTAGGTTTTTCTTTCTCTAAATGGATTAAAAAAATGTGTTTTGGGGCTCTTGAGCAAATGCAATATATGTACATATTTTGTCAGGGTGAGCTGTCTTACGGTGGGAGAGCACATATTGCAGTTCAGCCTCAATCTGTCTTGTTTCTTCTACTCACTCCCCCTTTGCATTTGCTACTTCATTTCAATCATTTTTATTTATTTATATGTAGGTTTACTTTAGATAAATACTAAAAGTGTATTTTATTTTATTTAGGTCCTGCACTTCTTAACTCACAACCCTCTGCAGTAGCCTAACTCCTGATAGAAAATGTAGCCATCAATAGGCTATGGTGAAGGGTGGCTTCTCTGTGTGACAGCAGGCCATTCTTGTATTTTTTTCTGTTTTGGGTGTAGGGGAAAGTGGTTGTTTCTGTATATACTTTACAGAAAAAAAGGTCATTTTAAATTATGGCTGTAATGGAAATGTTTAAGTGGTGGCAGTGGTAGGAAGGAGACTGTGACAGACGCCGCCGATGAGCTTTAGGGAGTGCAGGCACTTGGCTAAATGATACTAAAGAACGCTTTGTGTCTGTGGTGGTCTGAGAAGACAGCTCTTGTCCAACTCATTCCAGTAAGTAAAGACAGTGAAGTGGTCAGTATGTTTTATTTGGGAACAAGAATTATGAAGTTAAGCTAAAAAGACAAAAAAAATAATTAACTTGTTTAAATTACTTTTTAAAAAGCGGAAAATGTATATTGTTTTAATAAACCAATTTCAGAAGGCTAAAGATTTTATGGGATGCCAGTGCATTAGACCAGCATGAGCAACATAAGCCAGCTCAACCAGGCAGCAGGGGAGCTCGGGATGGCTGATGGGACTGGGAGGTGGCCGTGGTGTCCAAGCTCAGCTGGTGGTGTTTTTCAGCTGCGGTTCCTAATTGGCTTCTCTTATTTCTGTCACCCAGGCTTGCATTGCTATTGCAGTCATTTTACTTTGTAAAGTGCCTTGAGGCGCTATATGAATCAATGGATTGATTGTTATTAGCTGTTGGAGCGATCCAGGGGCAGATGCTGGAGAATAGCTGCATTTTGTATTTATTCTCAATTATAAATTTTATTCGTGAAAATTGTTTTAAGATTATTTTAAGATAAAAGGATAGTGCATTTAGCAAGTGGAATTATTTCTGTGAATAAACTCTTGGAAAAACTCTGGAGTCTGATTTATATGTGAGAACAAACTGGTGTAAAGGAACCTGCATGTCACCTTCATTAAGTCTTAGTATGGCAAAACCTCACAGAAGCCATATCAGCTATCATTGTGGCAACAGTCATTACTTCTTATAGAATAATAAGCACCCGATTAACTTAAGTAAAGATCTAACTTTAAATAATACTGGATTAAGTTGGTTCTGGTTCTGTAATTTGAATGTTTAAAATGAAACGCATCATAGAGTGTGATGACAAGTTGTGTGTTGGTTGGACATGCAAATAAGGATTTTGCATAGGTGACAAGACAATACTGCAACATGCCAGACATCTCTTTCATGGTAACACCCATCCATCCATCCATCCAGTCTGCCTTCTCTAATAATGTTTAAGTGTTGTGCTCAGTTACTAACGCTTTCCGATCAATTCACTTGTTTTTGTCCAGTGCCTCCTGACTCACCAGTATGAGAAAACCCCCACATACTGTGTGATGCACTGTTAAAAGTCTGAATGTCTAGTTATTCAAGACATTAAGCTTTGTTACCCTTTAGACCCAAAAAACTCTCATTTTTAGGACAATCTTTACCAATCTTTTGTGGAGGAATATTACACCCTTATGATAGAGTAAACTGATAGGTGCTGTTAGCAAAAATGATCAGTTGGACTAGAAGTTGTGTCCATCCCAGAGACTCGTCCTGTAATGAGATACGAGGGGGTCAAATTTACTCCTTTTCACAAAATTTTGGAAGAAATGGGGATCAGTTATATAGGCACGAGAAGTATCATTTTTGTGCTATTTGGAGGTTGCGGATGACAAATATGATGATTTGATATTTGATGTATTACAGTTGACACAGTGCTCAGCTCTAGCACAGTTGGTCTTTGAACATTTTCCCATCCCAAAGAAATACATTTTAAGTTAACTGGTGACTCCAGATTTGCCTAGTCTGTTGAAATGTGCTATAAAATCACAGAGTAGAAATCATATTTCTCTCTTCACATAATAGATATAAATGTTATGAAAAAGGGTGACAATGTTTTTCCCCCAAGCATTTTAGTACTTTTGAACATTTTAAATTGGCCTGGTATGTGTCTGTGTTGGATTGAAGGTATATTCTGGATTGGCCTAGTATTTGTAGGCGAAGGGAAGTGCCCTGTGTAGGACTGATGCCCTGTCCATGGCTGGTACCTGCCTTGTGTTCAGTGTTACTGAGTTAGACTCTGGCTTCACCCTGACATACCACTGGAAAAGGTGAGTTCCATAAATAATATACTACATTATAATATCCCATCAATCAATCCATTCCCACTTGGGACCAGATCATATTTTTCTGAAATCAAAATTTCTATACTGTACATAAATTATATATAAATAGGTAAACAGTGGATTAAGTAAGAATTCAGACCCCTTCACTTTTTTTTTTTTTTTTTACATATTGTTTGGTTTCAGCCTTGTGCTAAAATCATTGAAATTTTAGAAATTGTTGCAAATTTATTAAAAGTAAAACATTGAAATATCACATTGAGACAAGTATTCATTGAATTGCTTTGGACACATTAAATTTGGGTCAGGTGCAGTCCATTGTATTGGTCATTATTGTTTGGAGTCCACCTGTGGTCATTTCAGTTGAGTGGGCTGATTAGGAAAGGCCCCACAGGTGAGGCAAACTCAAGCCATGAGGTTGAAGGAATTGCCTGCAGAGCTTAGAGACAGGATTGTGTCAAGGTACTGATCTGGAGATGGCTACAAAAACATTTCTGCAGCATTGGAGGATCCCAAAAGCACAGTGGCCACCATAATTCCTAAAAGGAAGAAGTGTGGAACAACCATGACTCTTCCTAGTGCTGGCCGACCTGCCAAACTGTTCAATCATTTGCGAAGGGCAATGATATGAGAAGTGATCAAGAACACAAAGGTTGCTCTGGCTTAGCACTAGAGAACCTGTGAGAAGAAACGTCCAGAAGGATAACCACCACTGCAACACTCCACCGATCAGGGCTTTATGACGGATTGACCAGACAGAAGGAACACATGGAATCCTGCTTGAAGTTTGCAAAATGGCACATAAAGGACTCTAAGACTGTGAGAAACAAGATTCTCTGGTCTAATGAAACCAAGTAGAGTCGTGTCTGGGGGAAAAAAAAACAGGCAGCATTCGTCACCTGCACAATACCGTTCAAAAAGTGACACGTGGTGGTGACGGCATCATGCAGTGGGGTTGATTTTCAGCGGCATGGACTAGGAGACCAGGCCGGGCTGAGGGGAAGATGAACAGACCAAAATATGGAGATATCCTTAATAAAAACCTTCTCTGCAGATGTCCACATTTGAAACTTGAGCCCAATTGAAGAGAGGCCTGAAAACAGCTGTCCACCAACAGTCTCCATCTAACCTGACAGAGCTTGAGAGGTTCTGCAGAGATAAATGGCAGAAAAATTCCAAATCCAATGTTGGAAGCTTGTCACGTCAAACCCAAGAAGACTCCTGGGTGGAACCGTTGCCGAGGGGGCTTCAAGAAAGTCTTGAAATACTTGTGTCAATGTCATTACAGTTTTTATTTTATTTTTCAGATATTTTCAAAAACTTAAAATCTGTTTTTGCTTTGCCTTTTCAGGGTAATGAGTGTTGCTTAATGTGGGGGAAAAAATAATTTACATAATTTTAGCATTTTTTGACATTTATCAACTGAGAAAAGACAAAGTGAAAGTAGATCTCTGCAAAGTGATTCAAATGAAATACAACAGTGAAAATATCCAAGTATTTGCTCCCCTTTAATATGACACCCCTAAAATCATCACCGACGCAGCCAATTGGCTTTAGAAGTCACATGATTAGTTCAAACAAGACCACCTATCTGAAGTTTCACTTGATTGTAGCATAAATGTGCCTGTATGTGGAAGGGTCAACTTGTGGTGAGTCATTATGGTGAACTAACCTCAGTCAGTCATTGTTCAACCTGCTATATCCTAACTACAGGGTCACGGGGGTCTGCTGGAGCCAATTTCAGCCAACACAGAGCACAAGGCAGGAACAAATCCCGGGCAGGGCGCCAGCCCACAGCAGGGCACACACACACACCCACACACTAAGCACATACTAGGGACAATTTAGGATCACCAATGCACCAAACCTGCATGTCTTTTAACTTCGGGAGGAAACCCACGTAGACACGGGGAAAACATACAAACTCCACGCAGGGAGGACCCGGGAAGCGACTAACCTACACAATGAAAAAAACAAAACAAAAAAACACCAACAAACCACAACACACACACACACACAAGTTGATAACTGTTGAAAGGTCAGGAAATGGAGAGAAGGAAATATCCAAGGCCAGGGAAACCAAGTGTGACAGTGATGATGAGAAAGATGGTGAATGGCTGAAGAGCATTGTCTATGACCTCCCACAGATGATCTTCACTTCTACACCTAAGATAAAGTCTTTTCAATTTCCATGAACGGAGTTACTGATAGCTTATCTACACAGGACTTGTTGATATTGTTCATGTAAAGCAGGAATCTTCCCTCATGGTCCTGAAGGAGCCACGGGTTTTCACTTCAACAACTTTCTATAATTAGCACCCATTTATTTTCTATTAAAGCAATATGTTTTGGGCTTAATTTTAGTTAATTTATTCATTATGATTCAGAGCCCTTAAGTGCCTATTTTAATTTTAAGCAGCTGCATTTAGGTTTTAATTGTTTCATGTCTTCTTAGTCTGACAAGGTTAATAACGAAATGCAAATAACAAAGAAAGCACCAGCTCTCCTACTAATCTGTTTCCAATTTACAATGGTGAATGTGCATCATGAAGGATCTGTGTTAGTAGTAAAATGTTCAGGAATAAAAGACAGAAAATTAGAGGATTCCTGAGTGCAAATCTGCTCATGTTCTCAGAAAAGAAAACTCTACAATGTTATTACAAGTTACCTTGGATGAATGAAAGCATTAACCATCCATATAGTTAAATATGAAGCTTCATTATCTGCTAGGCCTGACACGGAGCTGGAACGAAAACCTGCAGCCACAGCGGCCCTCCAGGACCATCCCATGCGTACAGAGATGAGGTGAAGCAGCTGGCTGCCTGGTGCAGTGACAACAACCTGTCGCTGAATGTGGACAAAACTAAAGAAATGGTCATCGATTTCAGGAAAGCTCGCTCCACCCACACACCACTTAGCATCCACGGTTCCACGGTTGAGACTGTAAAAAACACCAAGTTCCTGGGAGTTTACATCTCAGATGATCTCACCTGGACCACCAACACCACCTCCATCACTAAAAAGGCTCAGCAGCGTCTACACTTCTTGAGACGACTGAAGCGAGCCAACCTGCCCCCTCCCACCCTCACTATGTTCTACAGGGGCACTATAGAGAGCGTCCTAACCAGCTGCATCTCCACCTGGTTCGGAAACAGTACTGTTGCTGATATCAGGCGGCTTGAAAGGATCATCAAAGCAGCTGGAAATATCATCGGAACGTCTCTTCCGCCACTGCAGGACATCTTCCACAGACGCTGCATCAAAAGGGCCTCCTGCATCGTGCTAGACCCCTCTCATCCTTCACACGGACTTTTCACGCTCCTTCCTTCTGGCAGACGCTTCCGCAGCATCAGGTCTCGGTCTTCCAGGATGCGTGATAGCTTCTTCCCACAAGCCATAAGACTCTTGAACTCACTCCCAGCCATCATACTTCCCCCCCACACACACACCTGGATTGTGATAGAACTATGTTGCACAATTGCACTTTATACGCATCATGTCATTTGATGCACAATATCTTCTGCAGTATGACTACACTGCTGCTAACACCCACTGGACTAAGATTATACGCTGCCGTATAAATACTTGCACATGTTTATGTGAACATTGTACACATAAATAACCTGTAAATAGTATTATATAGTACCTGTATATAGAAACCTGTTACATTATAACCTTCTACCTCCTGCGCATCCAATGCATAATGTCACTTTGTACCTGTTTTTGCATATTTGCACTCATGTTGAACTTGGTACTTGAAAATAACCAGGGTACAGTTTCTGTCATAATGTAACATACTGTCAATCTCAACTGTTTAAGAATACGGCATTCTGACTTGATTTCTACCTCTTCGTCTTTTTCTAGTTCTAACTTTATTTAAAACTCTGTCTAGTTTAAATGCATATAGCACATTCTCTAGTTTAAAATGTGTCACTTATTTATTGTCTATTTCATATGCCTATTTATACTATATTTTCTGTTATGCTGTTCTATGTTTGTCTGCACTGAAAAACCTGGAGCCACGTCGTCTCGTCTCTCTATGTACTTGTACAGTTTATAGCAGAGATGACAATAAAGTTGACTAAACTAAACTAATTTGGTGAAGATTCCTGATGTAGATCAGACACTATGGGCCTACGCCTAGTATGACAGCATTTGACAAACTGCATATATTCACACTTGCTGGAAAAGCTGGAATTGTATTTTTAGTCTACCATTAAACGCGTCTTTGGGAAGGAAAAACTGGGTTTAGTTTCTCTCCAAATATCAGGTTTATGGACGGAATCTTTTGCATAAACAGCTGTATATATGTAGACTTATTATAAACATGTGGAGCGCATCTACAGAGACTGCTATCCAACACAATATTAGACTCCTCTCCAAAAATTCCTAACAGAACTTTACTGTGTAGATCAGTTTCTAAGTGATGAACAGGCTGTAACACTTCTTGTCACTTGCAGTGTTTTTCTGCTCTTGTAACACTCCTGTGCTGCATTCAAGTTACATTAACTTATAACTCAGTGCCCCGTCAAAATACTGATGTGAAAACAATGCTATATAATATATAACATAGTTTCCTAATGGGAATGAACTGTGTGGATGGTTTCTTAAGTGTTACTCAAGCTACACTTCACCATCTCACATTCACATGTTTTCCCCATTGAAACGCATTGCGCGAAACTGAAGTGGAGTGTTACGCAAAGTTCCTTACCTTCTATGTGTTGAAACCACTTGTATTGCATGTAAAAAGTAGGTTCCTAACAGACTTAATAAAATGTTCAGGAATAAAAGACAGAAAATTAAAGGATTCTTAAGTGCAAATCTGCTCTTGTTCGCAGAAAAGAAAACTCTACAATATTATTACAAGTTACCTTGGATGAATGAAAGCGTTAACCATCCATATATTTGAATATGAAGCTTCATTATCTGCTAGGCCTGACACGGAGCTGGAACGAAAACCTGCAGCCACAGCGGCCCTCCAGGACCATCCCATTTGGTGAAGATTCCTGATGTAGATGAGACACTATGGGCCTACGCCTAGTATGACAGCATTTGACAAATTACATATATTCACACTTGCTGGAAAAGCTGGAATTGTATTTTTAGTCTACCATTAAACGCGTCTTTGGGAAGGAAAAATTGTGTTTAGTTTCTCTCCAAATATCAGGTTTATGGACGGAGTCTTTTGCATAAACAGCTGTAAATAAATAGATTTATTATAAACATATGGAGCGCATCTACAGAGACTGCTATCCAACACAATATTAGACTCATCTCCAAAAACTACAAAAGAATTAGGAAATTTAAATAATAAATTAATGTTTCTCTGAACTAGCTAAATTGCTTTATTTCCTTAAAATGGTGTAACCTCGTGAAAATTAACCAGTATACAAGTTGTATCCGCAATTTCTTGCACAACTTAAATATAATGGCCAACATCAGTAAGCGGAATCTTCCCTTTGCACCGATTTTTAAAAATACAGACACACCAACCTGATATGATCTCCAGAAATTAACATCCTGCATAACTGGGTAACACTGTTGTAAAAAGAAGACGAGAAAATCATGCTGTTCATTTCAAATCGGTCGCCACTAGGCAATTCACCAGAAAGTTTCTCGTCACGCGCCCCCCGTTATTTTCTACCAACTTCACTGGCATAAATTTCCGGATGTTTACGCTTTAACATCTATTGATATACCGCAATATATTACATTTCACCTTTCAAATTACGTTCTAAAGTGTTTATACAAATTTCAAAGTTGCAAAATTGCTGAAGCTCGGGACTTAAGGTTGAGGCATGTACAATTGTCAATCATTTTCAGAATAACCAATCATCAGCGAGAAGCCGCGAGAGAAGTAATAAGAACATGACTACCCCATCAATCATTTTTCGTCAACTTCTATTGGTGTTGCGTTATGACAGAAGGCGGGAATTCCTTTATAGGCAATTGAGAGGGCGGGGCTTCAAGCGACCCGATGTCACGTGCTGCGAGAGTTCCGATGCCTATTCCTGGATCACCTGCAAAGAGTCACAATTGTCAACACAGTAACGTAGTTAGAGAAGCGTGCTTAGGAATGGCGGGGCACGGCCACGGTCATGGCCATGCTTGTGAGTGCAGAGGAGAGCATGAGCCGTCTGACAGAGGCGTTGAGTATGGGCTGTACAGGAAAATAGATTTGGAAAAGCTGCAGTGTTTGAACGAGAGTCGTGACGGGGACGGTAAACTCGTCTTCAAGCCTTGGGAGGAACGCACTAATCGGGAGAAGGTACGGCTTCAGTTTTTTGACTCGGACTCGATGTTGCCGCTATTATTCATTTATTGTAATAGGCGATTCTCGGCCCTATTTCTTTGATCTGTAGTGACGTCGATTCTAGAGGTTCTCAAATTCCATTCAAATTGACACCGCTTTTCGCTGCTTTTTGGTGCACCTTTGCTCAATATTTCTTACAAGCCATTTGAGCTTGGGATTCAGTCCATACCACCGATGGCCCGATTGATTTGCTAATGCAAACATTGTTAACTTTTCAGTTTTGATTCCGGTTTCACCAAATAGCTCAGATTGACCATAATTATTTTATACTGGTAAATGAAACAATGTTAATTTTCCTATGTTTTTTTCCAGTTTGTGGAAAGTGATGCTGACGAAGAACTTCTGTTCAACATTCCGTAAGACAGCCAGTTATTAAAGTACAGTATATGATTATCAGTCTCTGTCTTAAACATGAATTGTTAGCGTAGCAGGTTTGAGTGAAATTGTCCGACATCTTTTCACTGAACCTAAGCAACTAATATAACTCGGCTTAGTCCTCATGCACATTCATATTGGTTTGGTTACAGGTTTATCGGCAGTGTGAAGCTAAAGGGAATTATTGTGATTGGGGATGATGATGATAGCCATCCATCTGAATTACGACTGTGAGTCTTTTTTCTATTACTGATATTGTGAAGCTTATACTGTTAAAAACTACATAATGTGCATCTTTTTAATGACTTGCATTGCCAGCATTTCTCACTTGAATTGTTAAGTAGAGCTGGTTTGAATGGCATTAAATAAATCAAATCTGTAATTTTCTTGTGATTATACAATAGCATTTCCTAGTGCATGGGGTACACTCTACCCGCTAATTTTCAGGTCATTCAGTTTATTAGTCAGAGGCCATAACCTATTTATCTTGCAACCTCTGTTAATTCATCAATTGATAAATAGCCAATTGTGTCTGATCTTTCAAGAGATTTATAAGAATACATATAACATCATTTAATATAAGTATATCTGTCTGCATTTCATATCTGTTATTGGACAATTTACTTGGCCAGCTTTTAATAACCACAGCAACATTTATTTCTAAATAAAATATTAATACAATAGTGTAGCTCAACATGCTTTACAAGATGTCAAAGAAGTAGTTACATGCAAAAAAAAAAAAAAAATTAGATAATAATAATGCATGAATAGTATACAAAAATAAATAATTCACATTTGCATAAATAGATATATATAATTAAGAGAAAACAGAGTCCATAAATGTAGAATTGTTTTTTAAGTCTCGAAATGGCAGTCCGATGATAAAGTCTGTTGGTCAGGGTGGACAGAAAAAAATGTAAAAAAAAAAAATGTCTGCATTACATATTTGTTATTGGGCATAAATGATCGTTATTGTGAGCTTCTGTTAAATTTGTGTTTCATTTAATTACTGTTATTTACACCTTACCTATGAGTTTTTTATTTAGAGGTCAAATTAACAAAGTTTACCGTAGACATGATTGCAAGTGATTATTCATTCTACAACATTTATCAATTTTGTAAACATGTTTTTTTCCTTCTGATGGCATAGTAAGCCCAGGACCATTTTGGACAGAATTAGCCATAATAATGAAGCACATCCAATATTGGGAGACCATACTAGTCTGTCATGGAATCTCATCACACGCTCACACCTATCCACATAGGACCAGGTTAGGTTTACTTGTTGGCTTAAAATACGCACCTTCAAATGACAGGAAAATCGCTGCCCAGAAAAACCACACAAGTATAGATGGAATGCAGACTCCACCTGAGCATGGATTATTCTATTGCAAAGAAACGCTTTTAGTTTTATTTTGCTCCTCTATGACTGTAGGTGTTTGTTGCTATTTTGCAAAATGCTTAGAACAGAGTAAAGTTAAAAAGTTAAAGTTAAAATCAAGCTACTGGGATATTCTGATTTTGAATACGAAAGGAACAAAGGAGAAAGTAAGAAAATTAAGTGGCTACAGTTTTCACCAATGATGACACTGGGAAATGACTAGATAGAAGAGTGCAGTGCATGGCAGTTGGTAACGTATGGTGGACAGCGTACAGTGGAACGTTTCCATCTGTACAGTTTTATTTTAAGCGATTCCATATGTAAGTCTTCTATGTCTTAGAGGGAGCATTCTGGTAATTATAATTTTTAATTAATTACTTTACCTGTTCATGCATTTTTTGCATTTTTTTGTATCTGCAGTTCCCATTTTATAGAGATCTGAATGAACATTGCATTTTTGTTTGGATTTCTTTTGGAGAATACGGTGTACTTTCCACAGTCCTCCAGATAGCATGATTGGCCACACTAGCTTGTCCTGCTTATCTAGGTACCTTCCAGTTGAAAAGCGTTACTTCCGTGGCTGGTGGTTGGTTTAATTGGCTCTGGCTACTTTATGGTCCTGTTTTGGACAAAATAGAAATCAGAAAAATTGACACATTTTTTAATGAATTCTTTATGAAGGCCTTAATGACTATATGAAAATGTGCTTAAGACATTGTGTTTCTCCTTTTGTCACTACACAGATTCAAAAACATCCCTTGCATGTCATTTGATGATGCAGTACGAGAGCCAGATCAGGCATTTCGGTTGAACCGTGATGTTTTGGGAGAGTTGGAGTATCCAGTAAAGTATGAGAGCTTCATAATTTGCGTTTTGTTTTAGTAATTTTGATGCCCCCCTTTACTTTCTTCATATATAATAATATATATATAATAATTCTTTTTTTTTTTTTTTTGTAGGATTGCTCGCTTCTCTAATGTCAATCATCTTTCTATTCATATCTCGAAGAACTTTGGAAGCAGTACTACACGGGTATACTATATTGGACTACGCGGAGAGTTCACAGAGGTAAGAATTATATTATTTTCCATGGCTGTAGATTGGTTAGTTCAAAGAATGGTATCAACCATGGGTGACACTGTGGCACAGTGGTATTGCTGCAACCTCATAGTTAAGAAACTGGAGTTCATGTTCCAGGTGCTCCAGGCATGTTCTCCTTGTGTCCTTGTGGGTTTCTTCCAGATGCTCTGGTTTCCACCCACAGTCCAAATACTTGCAGGTTAGGTGGATTGGAATTGCTAAATTGGCTGTTGTGTGTGTGTGTGTGTGTGTGTGTGTTAACTCTGTGATGGGCTGGTGCCCTGTCCAGGGATTGTTGTTGCCTGAGATATGCTCCAGCATCCCGGTTACTATGCCCTGAATAAGCAGTTATGAAGATGGATGGTACCACTCATTTGCCTCAAATAAGATAAACTGCTTTACTATGCTGCTTACAGTTTGAACCTAGAATTCCTATTCTGCTAACTTTGTAATGCTGTCATTTCTACAGGCTTACAGACATGAGGTTACCATCTGTACTTATGAGGCTAATGCCAATCCTGCTGACCACAAAATAGATGTCTTCACTCCTCAAACTCAATTTATATCCTGATACAGGACAGTAAGCATCCAGGAGCTTCTAATGGGATTTAGGCTGGTCATGGTGGACTCATTGTATGAATAATAAAAATATGTACAGTTTGATAAGTCAGTTCGGTGATGTTTTGTGGTTTTGCATTATTTGACTTTATTTTCCCTATATAAATGAGAACGCCCTGTAGGTAAAACTTGACTGCTTCTCCACGCCTCTCAAAAGTCTGTTGTTGAACTTCACCCTCCTAGGGTTAAATCAAGATTAAAATTCAGACCAATAGAAAATAATCTTTCTTCATGCAAAAACATTTCCCAACAATGTGTGTTGCATATACAATGCATTTCTGTTTTTACTCATGCAGAGCATTGCATAGGCAAACAGTCAGGGCCGCTGCTGGCCAAACGGGTGCCCTAAGCAGAAATTTACTTTTGTGCCCCCTCCCCCAAATATTACGGAAGTAAAAATAAAATAATAAAAAAAACACCTACTATAGGGGCCAAAATAGAACTTTATTCAAATAAAAGTAAATACATAAATAAATTGTATCATTTATAAATTACAATTGTAGTTCTACAGCAAAAAATACAAACTAAAATTACACTTTAAATAAAACATTTATAATAAATAAAATAAACAATAATAAACTGAAATAAAATCAACACTGTCATCTGCTGGAGCTTTCCAAAGTTCAAAATTTACAAAGGCACACTTCTGCTTTTTCTTGAGGCAAAGTCGTAAATGAGCTCTTTATATGATAAAGCCTTTGCTAATTCAGAGTTGATGCTGACAATTGCCAGACCACTCATGCTCTCTTGTGCCATAGATCATGTAAGTGTAACAACTGCATTTACCAGGCCTTTGGTGCCCTTTTCAGGCATTACTATTAAAATTGTTATGTAAACTGTTAATTTTGTATTAGATTATGTATTTTAACACTTGTTATTTAATGACACCATATGGTCATTATTAATCAATAATCATAATTGCCTCTGTGTTTTAATATAATGCATTTTAAGTCATTTTGTTTATTTAGATCTGCTTGTATTCATATTAAGAAAGATGCATTAGTCGTGAAATTATTACCGACATTAAAGCACATTATTAACGTCGACAGAATAAAATAAAGTTTCACAGGATTATGAACGTACCTGAAAGTGATGCACGGGCTTCATCTTGGGCTTTTTTTTTTTTCTTTCGTTTCTTGGCGCCGGACTGTTGATGTCTCTTTCCAGTACCAGGCATATTGTTCAATCATTATCATTTTTGGCCAAATAGGCAGCCGTAACAGAGGTGAGGGCGCGCGCGTCATCTCGTGTGCTTAGCCTACTTTGCGTTCACCGTAAAATGCAATATATACGTTTATATTTTTGTATATGTATATTATTAATATTAATTTATTATTATAATATGTAAAAACGACTTTTTTGAGCAGCTGGGATGGTGCCCCCCTGGGAGTTGGTGCCCTACGCAGACTGCGTACTCTGCGTATAGGGAGCGGCGGTACTGCAAACAGTCTTATGACCAGAAGGAAATTCACACATTTAATTGTATTTATATAAACAGAAAGACTTGTTACTGGTCATAAATTTTCAATTTATCGTATCAAAACTGTGTACTTTTTAAAGAAATATGTACGTTCTTCACATTAGATTCTTTCTTTTTATTTTGCTTATCTGTTTTGTTTGCTTATTTCTATCTGTTCATTATTATGAAAAATTATTTTTCCATTACAGGGTTGCAAAGATTTGGAGCATATTTCCACTCCTTGCTGCATAAAGCAGAAACCAATTCTGGACTCCTAGGTCATTTCAGGGCTCAATTGTCCATTCAAATATATTGTGTCAGTAAATTCTTTTGATGTGGAAATACTCACAGACACAGGAATAACAAGCAGACAACACACACAAGTGAATTTAACACAGAAGCCTGTAACTGTCACAGTGTATCACACCATTTTTATTTCTTTCAAATTATTCATTTTTAAAATTTTTATTTTTATGATGAACAAACAAGTACCTTTAATTCTGCATTCACATTTTATAGAACAAATTTCATGTGACTGCTCTTCCAGGTGTTAGCTCACACTGGGACCGTGCTTTCCAAAGTACTCAAGTTGTGGCATAACCTTGATCTCGCTTCTCTCATTCTTCTTCTTTTGGTTGCTCACATTAGGTGTTGCCACAGCGAATCATCTTTTTCCATATCTTCCTGTCCTCTGCATCTTGCTCTGTTACACCCATCACCTGCATGTCCTCTCTTGCCACATCCATAAACCTTCTCTTAGGCCTTCCTCTGTTCCTCTTGCTTGGCAGCTTTATCATTAGCATCCTTTTCCCAGTATACCCAGCATCTCTTCTCTGCACTTGTCCAAACTAACGCAATCTGGACTCTCTAATTTTGTCTCCAAACCGTCCAGGTTGAGGTGACCCTGTAATGTACTCGTTCTTAATCCTATCCATCCTCATCACACCCAATGCAAATCTTAGCGTCTTTAACTCTGTCACCTCCAGCTCTGTCTCCTGTTTTTTGGTCAATGCCACAGACTCCATCCCATATAACATATGGCTTCTCTCATTCAATAATATAAAACAAACAATAATAGGTCAACAAGAAACCACGTTTTTGTAGTGGAATTGTATATGGAGTGTTGCAGTATGTGTATAATGTTTGTTTTTAGTTTTATTTTTACAAGAAAACAGAATATAGCTTTAATTGCATTTGTTTGTACCAAATAACAAATGAATAGTGACTACAAAATGCTGACATGAAGTTCATGTGAAAGCAACAAAGTAGGAAGGTGAGATGTCACAAGATAGCTTCAAAAATTCCCTTGCTGCGTGAACAGAGTGATCATAATAATCATGGCAGGTTTTGGCAGCAATTTAATGGATGTGGTCTTGACATCTGAAAACTAGGTCAAGGCTGAAGTCCAAGTCAAGGAATATGATGAACTATTACAACATATGTATATATATATGTGTATATATACAGTTAGGTCCATAAATATTTGGACAGAGACAACTAATTTTCTAATCTCAAATGGGTTTTTTCTGTTTTCGCAGCTCAAGGATGGCTTCTTTCACCTGCATGGAGAGCTCCTTTGACCGCATGTTGTCTGTTCACAGCAAAATCTTCCACATCCAAGCACCACACCTCAAATCAACTCCAAGCCTTTTATCTGCTTAATTGATAATGACATAACGACGGACTTGCCCACACCTGCCCATGAAATAGCCTTTGAGTCAATTGTCCAATTACATTTGAGCCCCTGAAATAAAAGGATTGTGTTAAAAAAATGCTTTAGTTGCCTCACATTTTTATGCAATCTTTTTGTTCAACCCACTGAATTAAAGCTGAAAGTCTGCACTTCAACTGCATCTGAGTTGTTTCATTTAAAATTCATTGTGGTAAAGTACAGGAGCTCTCCAGGGGGTAGGCGTATCGATATCCAATTCTACAATAAAGAGAAGACTGCATGAAAGTAAATACAGAGGGTGCACTGCAAGGTGCAAGCCACTCATAAACCTCAAGAATAGAAAGGCTAGATTGGACTTTGCTAAAGAACATCTAAAAAAGCCAGCACAGTTCTGGAAAAACATTCTTTGGACAGATGAAACCAAGATCAACCTCTACTATAATGATGGCAAGAAAAAAGTATGGAGAAGGCGTGGAACAGCTCATTATCCAAAGCATACCACATCATCTGTAGAACACAGTGGAGGCAGTGTGATGGCTTGGGCGTGCATGGCTGCCAGCGGCACTGGAACAGTAGTGTTTATTGATGATGTGACACAGGACAGAAGCAGCCGAATGAATTCTGAGGTGTTTAGAGACATACTGTCTGCTCAAATCCAGCTAAATGCAGTCAAATTGATTGGGCGGCGTTTCATGATACAGATGGACAATGACCCAAAACATACAGCCAAAGCAACCCAGGAGTTTATTAAAGCAAAGAAGTGGAAAATTCTTGAATGGCCAAGTCAGTCACCTGATCTTAACCCAAATGAGCCTGCATTTCACTTGTTGAAGACTAAACTTCAGACAGAAAGGCCCACAAACAAAGAGCAACTGAAAGCCGCTGCAGTAAAGGCCTGGCAGAGCATTAAAAAGGAGGAAACCCAGCATCTGGTGATGTCCATGAGTTCAAGACTTCAGGCTAAAAAAATGCTTTAGTTGCCTCACATTTTTATGCAATTGTTTTGTTCAACCCACTGAATTAAAGCTGAAAGTCTGCACTTCAACTGCATCTGAGTTGTTTCATTTAAAATTAATTGTGGTAATGTACAGAACCAAAATTAGAAAAAGCTTGTCTCTGTCCAAATATTTATGGACCTAACTCTGTGTGTGTATATGTATATATGTGTGTGTGTGTGTGTATATATATATATATATATATGTGTGTGTGTGTGTGTATGTGTATATATATGTGTATGTGTATATATACTGTATGTATATAATTTTTTTTTCAGCAAATTTAAATGCAGAAAGAAGACATCAAGTTAATAAGATCTTTACTTACTTAAATGTAGAAATTGTTAATTTTATAAAGATATAGTTTAAGATGTGGACTTTTAGCCATGATTTTTCCCCTTAGATTAGGATTAAAAATTTATTGCAGTAGCCAATATTATTTAAAAAAAAAAATGGCAAGGTTATTTATTTGGCACTACTGTTTTCTGAATAAAATAAATATTTTTAGGTTGTGAATACATTTCTTGTCAAAATATTGTTGCTAGCTGATGTTTTGATCCAACTGTTTGTGGATCATGCCATCTTAATGGTTTATGCCATCTTTTATTAAATAGGTACTGTATAGTCATACTGTGCAAAAGTCCATTTATATGAAGTAGTTGTAGTTACTCTCTGTTTTTGACATTTTTGTTGAACAAACACTCCCCCCCCCAAAAAAAAATATTCTGTGCTACTTAAGGTACGCAAGGATGAATTTAGCTAGTTTTCATTCAGGTGAAATTGTTCCTATTTGTTTACCTTAATAACACTTTTGCAGCCTTTTTCCTATACCCATAAACCACTTGTATTTCCAGTACTCTTAATGCTTCTTACTAACAATCTCACAGTTTGGTAATTCAAATATGGATTCTGTGGGATACAAATCAGAAAGGTACTGCTTAAGCTGTATAATGAGCTTCTAGGGGCACAATTGGATTAAGGTGGTCTTGGTTACCAAATCACTAGAAAAACAACATTGAAAGAAGAGCTGTACTCTTTAGTGCAGGTTTGCCAGGTGTAAGTTATTCAGTGAGTGTTGAACCAGGAAAAACAAAGAACATAGAAGTGTTGTAATTTATCAAAGAAATGAGATAAGTAACAATTTATTACATTAAAATATTTTTCATCAGGAGCATGGAGACTGTTCAAGGATAAATTTCAAACAAATGTTAATAATTCTCTACACAAAATGAATTGTGGATGTGTGAAACAGGGACATAGTTAAAAAAAACAAAAAAAAAAACAAGTGTCTGGTTGATTGCATGTTGGACATGTTAGGTTAAAAGGAATATATGAGTTACTTTGCCCTATTTTCATTAAAAGTTCTGTTGGTGCTTGACTCTGCCTTAATGCCCTTCATATCATTCCACTGGCACTCTTTCCCAACTTCCTGCCTTCTGTTCTGTTCAAACTTGACCCACCTTTCTGACTCATGTCCTGTCTAAGTTCATGCCACTATGTTTTTTACTGTCCAAGATCCTTTCTTTTGCCTCTCTTATAGTCTTACTGTCTAATTGTGTTTGTTGCTCTGATATTTACATTGTTAGAAACCTTTCATGTCATTCAAATGAAAGTCTTAGTTTCTGATAGGCTGGGATTGGATGAATGACAATCTGTCTCCCTTACATGCTCACTATATCCATTATTTAATTCACCTGTACTTTAATTCTGATGGCTTTTGTAGCCTGGACACTCCAACAAACATTCCTACTATTTCATACAGTTTAGTATCTCTGGCTCCATCAGGACATAATGTGCCTGATAACTTAACCCTGCCAGCTACCTTTGGTTTTACTTTAATGTCCTGTTTTCTTCATGTCATTAACCAATTTATGGCACACCGCCACATGTGACCTGCCTTTCTTAAAACCCTTCATATCACTCATGTATGTGTGGATACTGTGTGTGTTTATATTGCTGAATGGCTTAACAATCAGTGTGTGTGAGGTGGTGGTTATGATTTGTTTATGAATATGTGGAAATCATAAACTTCAATTTTAGATCAATGTTCTGTTTGCTTGAAATTATTCTGTCTCTAATTAAAACTGCTTTAGTTTTGACCCATCACCATGAAATGTTCATCTTCAGACGTCCATCATGTCATCACTGTGACTTACTGTCTGATGACATCCACTCTGTGATCCATTTTACATCACTCTTGGAGCTTTGCACCCATCATTGAACTCTGTTTGTGTTTTTCTCTCACGTTCTTGCCTTTACATATTCTTCCTCAATGACTCACCATTTGATTACTTCTTGAAAGGAATGCTCCACCCAAAAATGATATTTTTTATGTGTTCTTATCCCATTAATTTGTAGTGATGCTAGAAGGAAAAGAAAATGTTTTCATGCAGAATAGAGAGAAAGAAGTTTGTGACATAATAGAAGACAATAGCAACAGTGCTGTAAAATGGAAAATGATGTGAACAACATCTGTGGGAAAATAATCTTGTGCTTGTGCTGTATAATCCATGTCAGTTATCGAATCATATGTTCTGAACATGCAAAATGCATGCTTTTAATGCTAAACTATTGTTAAATAGTTATTTCTGGAAATTACAGAAACCTAAAGCCTCATGGAAAGGACTTTATTTCACTTATACTTCAAAGTGAAAGGACTTCAGCTCTCTGCCCAATATCCTTTATTTCAAACTATATAATGCTCATTTAGATACTTGTCCTGTTACCATTCTGACTTACTTTGTCATACTCATATGCAACTCCTTCAGCCTTGGTCCCTCTCATAAATTCTTGCACTGTCTAGTATCCTTTTCTGATACCTGCTGTAAATTCATTGCACAGAGGTACAAGCCCATACTTTTCATGTCAGTCCTAACACTTCTTGCATTGTGTTTCATGTTTTTTACTTCTTGACCTTGCTGTTTTCTCTTAACTTTATCTTATCCTATTCTAATATGTATTATCTTGCACCCCTTGGCTTCTTTCCCTGGGTAACATCCTTCATCCTACACACTTTCACTCTCAATTTGAAACCCTATCCTGTTACTCCACTTGCTTTCCCCAAATATTTTATATTGCTTCTCTGCCAGTCACCATGCCCAACATCACCTTTGGGCCATTTTCCTTACACATTGATTGACTAAAACCCTTATGCTGATCTTGTCATTCGCTCCCTTGCACCTTATGCAACATTCACTGCCTCCTTCCCACTTCTGGCATATCACACACTTTGATTGTCAAATTTCCCTATGATATTTGTGAGATTCACATCCTTTTCAATTTACCCAACACTCACTTCCACTTTGTCATTTCAGCCTATCACTCACTCACTGTCTAATACCCATCTACTGTTCTTGACATTCACTCCCTTGCACCTTACAGGACATTTGTCTCTTTCCTACTTCTGGTACATCACACACTTTGATTGTCTAATACTCTTTGCCGTTCTTGACACTCACTTCCTCATTCCTACTTCTAGTTCATAATCCCTCTGTCTAATACTCTTAATATTTGTTTTTGATATTCACTGTCATGTGGCTTATATGACACTGCCTTTTGTTTACTTTTGGCACATCACACGCTTTGAATGTTTACTAGCATACATTGTTCTTGACATTCATTGTCTAAGACGTTTTTGTTGTTCTTGACATTCACTCTCTTGTGCCTTACATAGCACTTACTGTTTCTTTTTTACTTCTGGTACATTACCCTCTTTGATTGTCTAATACCCTAAATGCTGCTCTACATATTCATTCCATTGCACTTTACACAACACTCGCTGCCTCTTTCCTATTTGCCTCATTGCACACTTCGATTCTTTAAAACCCTTGTATCATTCTTGATATTCACTTCCTTGCGCCTGGCACAACACTCATTTCAAAGTCAAACTGAACTTTATTGTCATCTCAACCATATACAAGTATATAGATAGATGAAATTGTGAGGCTCAGGGTCCACCATGTAACAACATGAAGTGCAAATAATAAATTAAAAATAGAATTAAAATTTAAAATTAAAACACAAGACAAAAGACATTGTGCAAAGACAAGACAAAGAAGTAGCAGCAATATTGACATGTAGTTAGCAATATGAACACTGATGCAATGTATGGTATTTGCAATCTAGATACATAAATATGGTCAATAGATATGTAATATAATAAATAATTTCTGTATTATCTATATCTATTATCAGTGTATGATAATAGTTGTTTAAGACATGTGTAAACAGGGTGGCGCAGTGGTAGCGCTGCTGCCTCGCAGTTAGGAGACCCGGGTTCACTTCCCGGGTCCTCCCTGCCTGGACTTTGCATGTTCTCCCCGTGTCTGTGTGAGTTTCCTCCCACAATCCAAAGACATGCAGGTTAGGTGGATTGGTGATTCTAGATTGGCCCTAGTGTGTGTTTGTGTGTGTCCTGCGGTTGGTTGGCACCCTGCCTGGGATTGGTTCCTGCCATGTGCCCTGGGATTAGCTCCAGCAGACCCCCGTGACCCTGTAGTTCGGATTCAGCGGGTTAGAAAATGGATGGATGTGTAAACAATGACAGGTTAGAATGTTTCTCAGCAGAAGGATAGCAGGAGTGTCAAAATACTTAAAGGTCAGTATGAGATTTTCAGTTCTTTTCTACATGCACACTCATCTTTACAGGAAAGTGGCTTGAATGTATAAAAGTTCTGTTTTTAGAGGTGGTTGAGGCAGTGTGGAAGATCCCAGGGCGCAGCATGGTGTTAAGGAGTCTGACGGCTTGGGCGTAAAAACTATCCTGCAGCCTGGCAGATCTAGCTCTGATGCTGCAGTATCTTCTCTTGGATGGTAGAAGTGTGAAAGGTCCATGTGAGGGATGTAAGGGATCCTGCACAATGCTGCATTATGGTTCATCTTGACCCTAAGCCTTCCAAATTGTCCATACCCTTATGCTGTTTTCTTGTCCACTTTTGGCTCCTATCACACTTTGATTGTCTAATACCGTTATGCTGCTCTTCACATTCACTCCCCCGCACCTTACACGACACTTCAATGACACTCGCTGCCTCTTGTGGCTTATCGTTCCCCTGAGCCTCCCTTCGATCGTCAAATACCCTTGTGCCGTTCTTGACATTAACTCCAATGAGATTTACACGACACTCCCTGCCACTTGGATATTCCGGCATATCACACACTTTTATTGTCTAATACCATTATCCCGTTTTTGGTACGATCTGCCTCTTTCCCACTCCTGGCACATCACACATTTTGATGTTGTAATGGCCCTATGCTGTTCTTCACATTCACTCCGATGCGCCTTACACGACACTTGGATGACACTCACGGCCACTTTCCCCACTTCTGACACATCACCCGTCTCAGCCTCCCGCTCCCACTTGTATCCTCTTTCTCACTCCATTGACTCGCCCTGTGGCCCCGCCCCACTAGTTCCGGCGTGCTATAGGCGCAAAGGTAAGTCAGGCTCCGCGGTTATCGTTGTATTCTTTGAGATAAACAAAGTCAAAGTTAATCGGTTATTCCGATGTTGGGGGGGTTCCGCTGGGAACCGCAGCGGTTCACTAGCGGGCAGGGTAAAAGCTTTGTCCAGAAGTCTTCGGAAGCTCACTCGTCAGGAGGCGTCGCGGACAGCGCTCAGCTGCTCCCTTCCCTTTGGCGCGTTTCATAACTCGAGGCCGCGGTGCTCACTGAGGCCCTGTCACAGAACCACAATGAAGCCGGACAGAAGAAGTAAGAGAGGAACAGGAGTGGTCAGCTCCCTGGTTCCGGGTCATCGCTCTGTTGGTATCATTGTTAAAGGAAACCCGAGAGTGGACATTGAAGTGACCTTCCGGTGAACAAGAAAAAGCGAATGAAGTCGGTCTAACGGCGGCTGACAATTAAGACTGGAAAAAAATACTCTTGGAGATTTGAGTCTGAAGTGGTAGGGCAGCTTTGAGTTTAATGCGGAAGCAATGATGCGCTAAAGGAGGTGGAAATGGAGTCATCCAGGATTGTAAAGTGTGAAATGAAACACCTCGGGTTATTAAAAAGATGGAGACTGAGATGTGAAAGCTCCTGAGTGGAGATTAAAAAACGGGGCATCAAAGTTCAATGAGACAGTCGTCATCTCTTGTAAATAACTGACGTAGGGAGGCTTTTGAATGAGGCTAAGCGGAGGAGGTCAGTGGCAGTGCTTGTTCTTTAACGCTTTGAGATATGGCGAATTTGGGAGAAAGACTTGAAAGGGAATGAAAGCTGAGGGACTGATGCCCTTTTTTTTTAAAAAAAAAGGATGAAGACTGTAGCCAGACTCTCGGGGCCTGGAGACTGAGGCTGACCACCTATTAGTAAGGGTGGGGGCTCAGCTACAGAGACATGGCTACTGAGGCAGCCAGATTCCCAAGGCTCAAGTACGATCAATCAAGGGAGATGATTACTCAAGAAGAGATTGTAAATGATTTGACCCTCTATGAGTGCAGTGAGTGCTTTGTCCAAATATTTGGTGTTAAGTTCGCTCTCTGTGCATGTTGGGCCCTGTCAAGGCTGTGGATGTGAGTGTGTCCAGTTGAGGAGTTTAGGGGTAGGGGGGGTTGTTCTCTTTGCCCTACCTGACTGTGGCCTTCAGCATAGTATTTGCTGGTGGCTGGGATGAGGTTATAGTACTCTCTTGGAAAGGAGCAGATTTCACTCTCCAGGTTTTTTGGGAGCACCTGCCTTTAGTGAAAGAGTTCAAGCATCTCAGGATCTTGCTCACAAGTAACAGATAAAAGTAGTGTAAGATCAACAAGTGGAATGGAATGGTGGCAGCAATTCTGCAAGCGTTGACTGTGTTGTTGAAGCGGGAGCAGAGTCTAAAGACAATTTTTTTTGGTTTACCAGTTGATCAACATCCCTGTTCTCATCTGTGACCTGTAAATGATGACGAAAAGAGTGAGATCTTGAGTGCAAGCTGCAGTAATGAAGCTTCTTCACGGGATGACTGGGCTGACATTCAGTGATAGGATGAGAAGCTCAGCAATTTGGGAGAGCCTCAGTATACAGTTGCTGCTCCTGCAGATCAAAGGGAGCCAGTTGAGGCGTTTTGGGCATGTCCTAAGGATGTCCCTTGGGGTACTTCCCATTAGGACGGAGACCCGTAGTCTGACGCAAGACACACTGGAGGGATTATATGTCTTAAGATGGCTTAGAAATGCCTGGGAGTTCCTTGGGAAGAGCTGGACTCTTTAGCAGGGGACAGGGAAGTCTGGGTTGGCCTGCGGCCGGTGCGACCATCACTAGGAAAAGTGGTTAAGAAGATGAGATGAGATGTGACTCTGTACCAGATAATTGAACTAGAAAATGAGTGGTTACAGTGTTTTACACTTTGGAGATGCTCCACAAGAAATGGAAACTAAGGTATCTTAATGACACTTTCTGACACAGTGGGGTATATGTGAAATGGAAATTGAGGCAAATAAGCCTTCAAAAAATTAAAGATCAGGATTGTTTTACACTACGACTATAGATTGTGGCAGTCAATCAAATGGAGGAAATGGAGATTGAAGATGGAAGTAGATAACATTTTGGTTGTGTTTAAGGTGGTGTCTGTGGCTGTCATGCATTATTGCTTGAAGCAGTTTAAGCAGTAAAGTGTTTGATGGGATGGGGCTGGAGACCGATGCTTCAGGGATCCTGAGGGAGATTCTTTCTGCAGTTTTCAGCCTGTCTTGGGTATGGCATTTGAGACAATCAAGCTGTTGGAGCAAGAGGGGAATTTAATTTTTTATAGCTTCAGGGATCACTGAGGAGTTTTATATTTTAAATACTTGTGAAAATTCTATTGTGTGGTGCTTGAATAAGCTACATTGCTGTCTTCAGTATTCTGCTTCTGAGTATTCTTGAAAACTGAGGTAGCCAGGCCCTTGGCAATTGGGTTGGAATTCTGTTTTGATGTGGAGGATGACACAGAGGTGGTTTTTTTTTTTTTTTTTTTGGGTGTGGTTTGTAGTGCAACTGAGGCAGAACAGGCCTGGGGCTGGGAGAAAGGTTGAAACAATGAGTCTGCCAGGAGAAGAAGGAAGGTATGTGTGTGTGTAGGACATGGGAGTCATAAATCCTGAGCCAATGAACCTCTTGGGCTGAGAATTATTAAGTCTGCATAGGTTTTGGAAGGTAAAGCCTTAAATACCATTCTATAAGGATTTACTGACATTAATATTGCTTTCCTTTTATGATAAAATCGTTTTGAAGAAAGAGGCAGAGGCAGCTATAAGTTCAGAGGGATCCATCCACAGAGAACCTTTGTTGATGCGTTTTGAAGCACTTTTTAGGTTTTAGCATGTAGCAGCTAGACAGCAATGGTGGCATTTTGAAGGATGCCATTTCTTAGAGCTGTTTCTTGAACAATTAAATAAAATAAATTCCCAGTGTAACAGAGGATGTCCTTAATGCTGCCTTTATTTGTTTGATTCATTTGCAGGCTACTGCTGCCCTTCCAGTGTATGTGTGGTAACAACATGTCTGTGCCGCTTCTTACTGAGGCTGTTACAGTCTCTGGGAGTGAACGGGAAACAGCCGTGGTAAGCCGCTTTTTCTCCTGCTACTTCATAAAGTGCACTATGAAATTTAATCTTCCACACCTAAACCGAGCTATTGAGTTAGGCTTTCATGCATGTGCTTTAGCACTTATCAGTATCTATTCTCAAGTTATTTCATACATGCTAATTGATGAAGTAAATAGACAATTGAGTGTTGCCATCAGCACTCCAGATTCTTTGGATCAGAGCCTGTGTGAATTGTGTGTGTTCTCTTTACTGTCTGTGGAGTTTTGTTTTTGTTTTTTTCATTTCTGTGGTTATTCACATTTCACTTCCTCATTCACTTCTGGTCAACAGGTTAGTCTAGGGATTCCCAACTTTTTGGCCAAGGCCCCCCATAACGTATCATCTGGTCAGAGCCCCCCATGAATATAAACCTATTGCTGCAAAGTGGGGCATGATCTTGTTTTCTTACAGTATTTACTGCTAACAGTAAGGGCACAGTATGTTTTTGGATAATAGCACACCTATTTATCAAAGTAAATGCTTAACTACAGAACCCCTTACCTAGAGATATTATATCAACATATTTTCTTGACATACCACCCTTCAGAAATTGAATGTTTTGAAATGCTGCAATTTGCTTGGACTTAAATTTTTAAGCACAGAGGTTTTCTTAGGCACAGGCAACTAAAGGTGATGTTTCTTCACCAACCCAATCCCTAATATAGCATTTTTGGATTTTAACAAGAGATTACTGATAGGGTTTTTTTTTTGTCAGTGTGTGTATTTTAATTTTTAATGCCTAGAATTTAGGATATCAGGTAACCAATAGAAGCTGACGGTAGAGACCCTTATGGTGCTGACATTGTAACCATGGTTTCTGAATTTACACAGGGTCAGATCTCTTAGCAACTGAAATAAGCCAACACAAGCGTTTTGAATCTGATGAAAGTTAAAGCTGTAAGCTATTGAAGAATGGGGCGCAGCATGTGAGTGTGGCAAGATGTAAAACAAGCAGGCTTCTAAATGCTGAATAAGCTGTAAGGGGTGCAATGTCACAGTTCCATAATGTATACTGACACAAACAAGCTTGTATTCTACCTGAGATAGGGCTAGCTCTTGAGTAGTGCATTGAATTAAGGACACAAGAAGTGGAAGGTAGATTTCTCAGGTGATATAGGGAAAGACATTTTGTTAAGTGTTCAAGGAACATTGCCATCAAAAATAGCACGTAGCATCTCTAAAGTTTACTGCAGTTTATCCCAAATTAAAAGAGAGGTTACACGCTTCAGAGGAGGCTTAGCTACAATACTTTTAAAAGCCTCAGCATTCAAAAATTTGTGCAGAGGCTACTAATAGGCAGTCCAATATTTGGGAGAAGATCTTTATATCACAAGGCGGAACAGGAGAAAGTGTTGAGTGTTGTTGCCATAACCATGCTGAAAACTAAATATTTGAAGCAATATTGGTGGCACAAAAGGTTGTGCTGATCCATCAAACAGGTGATTCCTCAATTTATCCATTTTCTAACTAGCTTATGCAGTTTAGGGCTATGGGGAGATAGTGCCTATCCTCAATAGGCTGCCTGTCCATGACAGAGCACACTCACTCCTATATATCTAGACTTGCACTGGGATGATTTAGAATCTCTAGCTTAACGTGCATGTTTTGGTATGTGGGAGGAAAACCCACACAGACAATGACAGGATGTGCAAAAACCTGTCTGTGCTACCTTGCCTTCACTTGTACAGTACGCAGTGTAAAACCTAAATAGCACCACTCTATAAGACTTTTGTCAGATCTGCCAGTGAGATAAAACAGACCATTTTTGAAGTGTTTAAGGTCTTCCTTAATGATAAAAGCTGAGTCATACAGCATATCACACCCAAATTTCCCACTGCCCTTAAAGTTGAAAGCTTAGCTAGAGAGATGGAAATTCTTCTAGTTTCCATAATAATGAAGGTGATCCTCTGGCCCACCCTTCTAAAAGAGACACCACCTTCTAAAAACAATGCTGTCTGAATGAATAAATTGATCAATCTATTTTATAATTTCCTTTATATAGCACCTTTCATTGCAAGGAATATCATGAATACAGCACCAGAAAAAAATATCTTGTACTTTGACACTAGAGTGGTCAGTGAGCCTCCAGAGCAGTAGAGTCTTATATTGATTCCCAAAAGGCCCACTGTTGTTACTGGTCTTTGTTCCAGTTTCACAATCAGTGTGTCATTTTACATCTAGCTAATCTCATTGTTTAATTAGTTGGTCTTATTTCTCTTATTCTGCATTAAGAAAAGCACTGTGGTATGAGATTTATGTTTATACGACATTTAAAAATATTTTGTATTTTTGCTTTAGCTTTAAAACTTCCACACTTTTCTATTTTTCCTATTTGTTTGCTCCCTTAATTGATTCCTAATAATGGCAATTAAGAGCAAGTTGAAGGTAGGACTATGCTGAATTCTGAATGACTGTAACTTCATCTGTCATGCTCATTAGTAAATAACGACCTAAATAACTAGAATAGCTGGAAACAAATTGAAGATAATATTGGAGGTGATGGCGAAAAATCTTAGAAATTATGATAAAACACCTCCAAATAATTTCATGTATTTAACACACAATAAAATACTTGCAGCTCTACATTAAAAAAAAAAAAAATTCAGAAAGCCCAGTTTGTAACTTCTGAAATGGCACCAAAACAATGAAAGTGGGAAATATAGCTTGCTTAATTAAGGCAGGAGCCTAATTAAAAGCTGACATTTTCTGGAACCTTCATCCACACTAAATAACCAACTTTACTTTATAAAACAATTTTTAAAAAGTGCAATATTTTCTCCTTGACAAATAAAGTAACAGCTGTCTGTATCTGTGTGTCTATCTATCCATCTAAAATATGTCTGAGCAGGCGCCATCGTAGCCACTTTAATGAGCATGTAATAAAATTCTAATAAATGATAAAACAAAGTTGGAAATGATAAAACAGTAGAGAAATATACAGTACATTAATGTGTCTACCCATTGCAGCATAAAATAATACCTCGATAGAACTGTGTTTTGTATAGCATATTTCAACAAGTTAGAAAACATACACATGGCGTAATATTTGGGTGCATTTAATGACTGTGCAGGCACTGTAGGACTCAATGGACTGAGTTCAGTAGGTCAGTTCTAGAACCATCTCAATCTATTTCAGGGTTGCAGGGGCTAAAGACTATCCCACCAGGATTGGTGAAAAAGCAGAAAACAAGACTGGTGAAGACTGCAATGTGTCACGGGGATCTCTCTCTCTCTCTGTCTCTCTCTTATACATATACACACACACACAAATTCACACACAGTTACAGTTGTTCAGATGGCAATTACCACAACTTTAAATAAAAAAAAAAAATCTCTAATTAATTGTTTCTTGGCATGAGTATTTCTGGCCATTGTAATTTTAATGAAATAGGACTTGCAGAGGTGTTTAGCTATGACAAGTGTTAGAGAATAACAGAAGTGAAGGGCAAACTTTATTACCTCGACTTGCCATTATGGGTGAATGTGGCACTCGTATGGTAAATTACAGGGTGCCCACTAATTTGTTTAATGTCTACTTTATCATCTTCAGAGAGGTATCGATGCACAGAAAAAAAAAACATTTCACATACAAACACATATGATTCCCCACAGTGCTTAAAGTGGAAAGAAATAAATGTCAGAACTCTGTTTTTGTCTAATTCAGGGATGTCAAACTCCAGTCCTGGAGGGCCGCAGTGGCGGCAGGTTTTCGTTCTAACCATCTTCTTTATTAGTGACCAGTTTTTGCTGCTAATTAACTTCTTTATCTTTAGTTTTAATTAACTTGCTAAGGCCCCTTAGTTGTTTCTTCTTCCTTAATTAGCAGCCAAACAATAATGAGACACAAAACAAGCCACCACATGGCTAGCTCACCTGCGCCCATCACACAATATCTGAAAATAAAGAAAGGTGATGGACTCAGTAAAGTTGATCTCTCAGGTCACCAAAATATTTTGACGGTTTTCTTAGAAAAAACAGAAAAATCAACAGTTTTGGAAATGTCTGGTGTGGCAGAATGAGAGCAGCAACAGGCCACTGAATTAAATAACAGGTTTAATTAACAACAAGAATAAGCTTCTCATTAAAAAAACTTGTCAGAGTGAAATTGATTGGAGTTTGAAGCTCCAATTTAGCTTGTCATCTGTTGGCTCATTTCACGTCTCATTTCTGTTTGGCTGTCATTTAATGAAGAAAATAATTCAAAGGACTGAATCCTTAGAAACAGGGCTACGGAAATGAATAGAAAAGAAATTAATTAGCAATGAAAACTGGTCACTAATTAGGAAAAGGGTTAAAATGAAAACCTGCAGCCACTGCGGCCCTCCAGGCCTGGAGTTTGACACCCCTGGTCTAATTCTTGATTATATTTAAAGTATTGTTCAGATTTAACACAGGTTCTTAATCAAGCTTTTCTCATTAGTGGTTTGACCGCGTTATTATATGTATAAATACATCAAGGGGATGAGAAGGGAGCAGTATGAGGGCTCCTCCTTGGAGTTTCACATGCAGTTCTAAATATATTGTTAGGATTTTTGTTTCAGAAGAACAGTGTTTTATTAGACGGGCATCTTGTTAAAACCAGGACATTTTGATATTCTTCAGTTATTTATTGGAGCACATAGCCTGAAATTAACACATGGCTATGGCAGATAGATGGTCATTTCCAAAGGTTTGGAGTGGATTGCATGTCTGCCTGGGGGGGTTTCCAACTCGGATCCCTAGCTGTTTCGTCGTGTGGTGGGTGCGGTATGATTAGGAAGATCATTTAACTTACTTGTTACGACTTAAAGCATTGGGAGGTGTGAAATACTGATGTACTGGTTGTCTTCTGTTTGCGTTTAAGCCGCTGAGTAGAATTCATAAAGCAAAAGCAACTTGCTAATAGATGTTTCTGCACATTCCCAGCTGGACTTGCTGACAGAGGATTTCAATCCCAAATGCACGACCAGGCAGTGACACTGAGTTCCTACCTGCACACGCAGTCTTCTGGTTGTTTTATTAATTTAAGGATCTGTATAGTATTGGTAGCAGCTATTGGAGGTTGAGAAGAGGACATATGTAAAATATGCAAGTTGATGTTACTGCTGTTACAGTAAAATTGAAACAGTAAAGTAATTTGTAGTTGAAGTCCCATAGAATGTTCCTCCATTTTAAGATAGACAAGTTTGCAAATTTAGCAGGGCTTTTCAAAGGAAACTTTAACGTTTTTAAACTGTGTACAGCATAATATGTTTTAAGATATTTCAAAGAAAATTGAATTGTTTCATCAAATTTGCTTGAAGAATAAGTTTGCCACATTTCAGCAAAATTTGGTGCCTTGATATTTCATGCGAACAGACAGACTGACTTGGCTATCACAATAAGCGTTGAATGCATTATTTGCAATAATTGACCTTAAAATGATTACCATTTCAAAGTGCTTTTTTAAAGTCCATGGGGTCTTTGCTCACCAACCTGCTCCTATCACATATATTCGATCTCTTTTTGCTTTTACTTTTTCATCAATATCACATTGAATTCTGATTCCATGTTTGGAATTACATTGTGAAAACGCAACGTATAACTCCCCGTGAGTGAATATCGTTTCTTTCTCTCTACAAGAAATGTGTCTGACAATAGCATTTACACAACTGAGATATGATTGAACTGTGTGTGTGGTTATGTGGGCAGGACTTTTCCAAATCTCTTTGCATAAGCTCTTGTCTCGTTGGGCTTCTGGTCCCAGGCGTGGTTACATCTCTTGGCACAAAGACTCATCTTGCGGGACGATAAGTGTCTCTCTGAGACAATCGCGTCTCATCTCATTCCAAGATTTTTTTTTTTATTTTTTTTTTATAAAAGAGAGATTTTAGTCCCAGAGAGCTGAGTTGAAATTTGATTATGCACGAAAGAACTGAATCTTGTTCACATAACAGCCATTAGGAGTCTACTACAAATGATGATAATTTTTATACTTGAATAGAAACTGAAAATCAGTATTTTACTGATTATGCCGCAGTGTCATTATCCTCCGTCCCTAATGTAGAGAGGTGCTATGCGCCAGAAAATCCCTTATTACATTTTGCTGCCTTTCCTTCTTTATTTTATGTTAGTGTTTGTCGTTATTCAGTTTTCTTGCTGTACATTTTTAAATCTTATAATGCAATATTAAACAATTTGTATGGTACCTTGAGACAGTACATATATGAAGTGTATTGTATAGAATAAATGTTTGATGTTCATTGGCTTCATGTAAAAAAATGCTGTCAGGATAGCATGTTATACTTTGTTCTTTGGAATGTTTTGGCAAGAGTATACTTTCAAGGTTCTCCAGTGCCCTCCACAATTTTTGGGACAAAGACACATTTTTCTTTGATTAACCCCCTCTGCTCCATAGTTTAAAATTTGAATAAAGTGCAGATTGCATACTTTAAAGGTATTTGCTTACATTTCAGTCACACCATGTAGAAATTACAACACTTTTTATACATGGGTCCCCCATTTCACAAAACTATAATCATAAATACAGGAACCCCGCAAGGATGTGTTTTGAGTCCCATGCTGAACATGGTCTTTGCCTCTGACTGTGTCACTTCCCAGCATAACACCAGTATTATTAGTTTGTGTATGATGCCACCATCATTGGACTGATTTCTGGGGGTGACACGTTAGTGTACAGGAGGGAGGTGGTTGGCCTTGTGAAATGGTGTCAGGACAGTAATCTCTTTCTTAACACCAGCAAAACGAAAGAGATGATTATTGACACACAGAGGAAGGGAGGTCAGTTCCCACCACTGTACATTGGAGAAGTGGAAAGAGTGACCCCATTTAAATTTCTTGGCATTAACATCTCTGAGGATCTCATTTGGACCTTCTGTGTCACAGACCTGGCAGAGAAAGCCTGGCAGCATATGTATTTTCTGAAAAGGCTGAGGAAGTTTAGAATGCCAAGCACTATCCTCATCAACTTCTATAGATTTACAGTTGAGAGGTATCCTCACCTACTCCATCACAGTCTGGTTTGGGAAGAGTACATCACAGAGCCATAAGGCCCTACAGCGGGTGGTTAAATCGGTGCAAAATATTTTTGGAACAGCACTCCCTTAAGGACACAACCCACCCACAACATGAACTGCTCATACTGCTACCATCAGGGAGACCCTATAAGAGCGCTGCAGCTAGAACATCAATGCTAAAAGACATTTTTTCCCCTTAATATAGAACCCTCCCACTATCCCTCCCCTCAGTATTGCAGGCTAGTTTGTGTCTGTAGGATGGAAGGCCATCTTAGGACCATATACCAGTGATGGCGAACCTTTTAGAGACCGAGTGCCCAAACTGTAATTCAAAACCCACTTATTTATTGCGAAGTGCCAACACAGCAATCTGAATACTGAGGTTTCAGTTTAGAAAAAACAACTCGTACATTAACATCTTTTGTCTTAAAAGAAAAACACAATAACAAAGCTTTCAATGATACAAACAACTTTTTATTGAAAGGTAAAAGTTTGTATTTGGCATGCTTTTGAACAATTAATGTGATTTCTGCTGTTGTATGCATGCTGATAATTTGTCTAACCTTGGCTCACACTTTGTAAGTTTGAGAGCAACACATGCAGCACTCAGGTCATCAGTCTGTTTCTGGTGTCAGATCTGATATAATTCAAAGCTGCAAATAGCTGCTCACAAGCATAAGATGATCCAAACAAAGTAAGGAAAGCAGTCCCAAGTGCTTTCATTGACTTTATTTGGCAGAGAATTCCACACTTTAAGGATTTCATTTTCAGAACTAACTGTGCTGTCCTTTGTCATCCCTTCTATCTTCTCAAGTGTTTCATGCAGGTCTTCCCCCTTAACCTCCGCTCCTGTTTTCTCTCTCTGTTTTTTTTCCCCTTTCCATCCCCATCAGGCTTCTATTATATATTACGGGGACGTGGATCAGGTGTGGCGATTAGCAGCTCCCGGCAACAATTACAGATGCAGATAACTCCTCTCCTGTGTTCTTAAGCAAGGACCACCCGCATCACGAAACTCCCGGGAACCGCTCTGCCCACACTGCCACGCCCCCCCTCTAAGCCACGAGTGCGGCAATTATCTATTAAAACGGGCCTTTTCAATTTTGAGCTGTGGACCTGCTATACCACATCCCCTCCAACCTAGATCCTCTCTAACCCCACCATGGGAATCGCCTTCACCACAGACTCAACAGGCTGCAGTCCACGCCGCATGTGAGCTGCCTGCCTTACCCCAGACAGAGAAGGGAGGAAGCGCTCCCATTTGGCTGCTGGGCAGAGGGGCAGGTGATATGAGAAATGTCCTCAGGCGCGCGTGGAGAGGGGGAGGGGAGCAGTCCGGCCCCGTGTCCCTCTGGCTTTCTAGTAACGAACTGTGTGCTGTGGCAACGGCGCGCCTGCCCACAGAAAGGGTTCCGAGTGCCCCCTCTGGCACGTGTGCCATAGGTTCGCCACCACTGCCATATAACATTTAGCTTACATTGAATCACTTGTTTATTTGCACCTGCACTCTTACTTCTGTTTGTTTTTGCATTTCTTTTTCACCTGAGTATTTCTAGTTTATTGATGTGTATTTGTGTCTGTTGTTGTGTATTTTTGTCTATTGCTGGAAGACTCACAGGACAAGATTTTCATTGTACTGAGTACATATGACAATAAAGGTGAAGCTAAAGTTCATAGCACCATAATATTTAGGACAAACACATTATGGAGGGCACTCTATGTGCCTGTCCTCTTGTATGTTTGTATCTGGAGTTCCTAATTTGTTAAATTTTTATCCTTACCAGGTGATCTTTCTCCATGGGCTTGGGGACTCGGGGTGAGTGTTTTTAAATGTTTCTTTCTTATTTATGACTGTTTAATAAGAGAATATGTTCAACACTGTTAAGACACTGCTTTCTTCATTGCAAAGAGCCTCTCTTCTGTTTCAGGCACGGCTGGGCAGACGCCATGTCCGCCATCCGGCTCCCGTACGTCAAATACATCTGTCCACATGCGTGAGTTGAGCTCTTTTTGTGTTACATTGTTTCTCTGTGATCTTTTACCATTTAACAGTATCTGCTCTGAAAATGTATGTTTTTTTTTTCTTCTTAGAGGAGATGCATGTTCATAACATTCAGTGATATGAATAGTTGTACATTTGTGATCTGCAATTTAGTTGAAACAAACAAGCCATTCTAGGGAAAATCAAATTTCTGGCATTTTGTGGGTTTAGATAGCTCAAGTTAAGAGCTGTTTGAACTAATTAAATTACAAATGATGTTTAGTAAATTACCACATGGTGCTGAGCTATTTATGGTGCTTAATTATGTAGTGCATTTTCATCTTGATCACCACTCAAGGATACTCTGTAAGCATTGAATAACCGTACAATCATTTAGTCTTCAATTATAATGAAAAAAGCACTTGCTGTCAATGTCTAGTCAGTCTACATAAAACAACTCTGGTGTTTAAGACTAACTTGAGAGATGTTACTTACTTCAAGTTGTATATTTTATGTATTTTCCTCTTTCACTCATCCAACAGCCACTGTTGTGGGCAAAGCTGTGAAACAGCAGTAGCAATAGCTTCTGCCTAATATGCTGCCTCTACAAGCCACATTAGTAGTTTGTGTGAACCCCTGCCATACCGTCTCGCTGCTTGAAATTGTACTGGGTAAATGGCATAATCTTAATGGCCATACAAGTAGAGCATTCTGGAAACTTATCTAGAAAAGAATTTTAAGCAACTTCACTGCTGTGTTATTTGCAGATCATAGTAGTTCAACATTTCTCTTAATGCTGTATTTTACATGCAAAGTACCACAATTACCTGCTATCTGTCATGGTCTGATGCAGCCACCAATTTTAACATGAGCCTTCAACATAAATCCATCGTATGGTACTTTCTAAAATTTTGTGTTTATGATATTTTAACTATAATTAGCAGTAAACCCTCAGCAGTTGACAATAGCTAATCAATTTATACAATTTTTATGTCACCTGAATTGGAATCTACTGTCTATGAAAGCTAATTATTTCACTCTGAGCCTGTTTGGGCCTGGTTATTTAACTACTGTACATGATATTGTGAAGTGCTGTTTAAAAAGCACATATTCTATGTACTTTACTAACCCATCTAATTATATTCTGCTATTGTTGTTTTTCTATATGATGTACTGTTGCATTGACATTTAATAAACAAAAACATGATAAATGACTTTTTGATGAAGTCAAAAAATTCTTTTAAATGCTCCTTCTTTTAAAACTGTTAACCAGCTCCCCAAACACACCCAAATGCTATGCAGTGTGTACATTTTCTAATCTGTTACAACTTAAAATACAACCTGAGTGCTCTTGCTTGCTTAAACTCGCTCAACTAAGTCACAGGCAAGGACAGAATCAACAAACATGAAGTTTAAAGTTTTTTTGAGGCTATATCAGAATTTTCCTTCCATGCATGTAGACTTCTCTAACATTGACTGACCTAACTAATACAACCCCAATTTCAACAAAGTTGCCACGCTGTGTAAAATGTAAATAAAAACAGAATATCATAAACCCATATTTTATTTACAACAGAACATAGAAAACATCAAATGTTTGAACTGAGAAAATGTGCCTTTTTAAGAAAATAAGAAGGTCATTTTGAATTTGATGGCAGAAACATGTCTGAAAAAAGTTGGGACTGGGCCATGTTTAGCACTCTGTAGTATCCCCTCTCCATTTAACAACAGTCCGTAAACCTCTGGGAACTGTGGAAACCAGTTGCTGGACTTTTGTGACACAAATGTTGTCCCATTTTTGTCTGATACAGGATTCTAGCTGCTCAATAGTGGTTGGGTGGGTGGGTGGTCTTTGTCGTATTTTTCATTTCATGATGCACCAAATGTTTTCAGTTGGTCAAAGGTCAGGACTGCAGGCAGGCTAGTTCAGCACCCAGACTCTTCTACTATGAAGCCATGCTGTTGTAACAGATGCAGTATGTGTTTTAGCATTGTCTTGCTGAAATATGCAAGGTCTTCCCTGAAAAAGACGTTGCCTGGATGGGAGCATATGTTGCTGTAAGACCTGTATATACCCTTCAGTATTAATGGTGCCTTGCCAGATGTGCAAGCTGCCAATTCCATAGGCACTAATACACCCTCATATCCTCAGAGATGCAGGCACTTACAAGAAGCCGGATGGTCCCTTTCCTCTTTAGTCCGGAGGATGCAGAGCTTGTGTTTTTCAAAAGGAATTTCAAATTTTGATCTGTCTGACCACAGAACAGTTTTTCCACTTTGCCGCAGACCATTTTAAATTAGCAGGTGGCAGCAATCCTGAATCATTCTCACATGTGGCTTCTCCTTTGCACGACAGTGTTTTAACCTACATTTGTGGATGGCACAGCGAACTGTGTTCACAAACAGTGATTTCTGGAAGTGTCCCTGAGCCCATGCAGTGATTTCCATGACAGAATCAGGCCTGTTTTTAATGCATTGCCACATGTTGGCCCAAAGATCACGGACATCCAATATTAATTTTTGACCTTGTCCCTCAGGCACAGAGATTTCTCCAGATTCTTGGGATCTTCTGATGCTCTTATGTACTGTAGAAGATGAGATATTCAAAGTCTTCACAATTTTACATTGAGGAACATTATTCTGAAGTTGTTACACAATTTGTAGATGCAGTGCTTTTACATATTGATGAGTCTCTGTCCATCTTTACTTCTGAGAGACTCTGCCTCTTTAAGATGCTCTTTTTATACCCAGTCATGTTACTTACCTGTTGCCCATTAACCTAATTAGGTGTAAAATGTTCCTCCAGCTGTTTATTTTAGTACCACTTACTTTTCGAGCGTTTTTGTTGCCCTGTCCCAGCTTTTTTGAGACGTGTTGCCATCAAATTCCTAATATTTTTCATGAAATGGTAAAATGTCACACTTTCAGCATTTGATAGTTTTCTATGTTCTATTATGAATAAAATATGGGTTTATGAGATTTTCAAATCATTGCATTCTATTTTATTTACATTTTACAGAGCATTCCACCTTTTTTGGAATTTGGGGTTGTATTATCTGGCTCTCTTTTGGTAATGACAAGCGAGATTTACAGGTTCTTACACCATTTGGGTCACAAAAACTCAGTAATATAATATGATGATGGTGTCTGATTTGTCTCCACTGGCATCAGATCATTGTGATACCCCTGTGATATCATTGTCACAAAATACAGCCATGTTGTTTTAAACACTAAGTAAAGTAAGAGCTTCACAACCATCCACTGCCCAGGAAGGTATATTGTTTATTAACCGCCTACATTTTAACAGCAACATCACAATTGTAAAATGTGACATCTCTGAGGTGAACAACCACTAAGTACAGTAACAAGTTAAGAATATGCAGACTACATACACTGCATAACTTGAACACAAGTCTCTGGGGCTGTTTAGTAGCAGTCCTAAACACTGTGCAACCAGTTTGTTGGACAGGTGTAAAATTATTCTCTACATACCTGTTCTTTTCATAATAGGACTCAGTGCACTTTTTTTAAACAGGGGCATCATACTGCTTGTTACCTTTGAACAAAGTGGACAGAATATATGTAATCCATCTTTGGTGACATTTTCAAATTTAGAACAATCTGGTGGTCTTCCTCAACAGTGGGCAAATATCAAGATACTGTTCAGCTCCATTGCGATCAGTAGAATGCTTCAAGCTTGTTGCATTCTTCGTATTGATCTGCTTTCTTTCTTTCAAGTTACTGTGGCTACCTGTAAGGGAGCAACTATTACTAAACGTTTCATACTTCTTCTGTAGATTTCACTACCATCACCTTGAATTGGGAAAGCTCTAACCACAAGTGCAGAACCACGATTAAAAAAAGAAAAAAAAAAGTGGCCTACAATTTGCACTTGCACAAATGCATACACACACACACACACGAGTAAACCTAGAACACTGCAGAGCCAATAGAGCTAGCCCCTTCAGCCAGAAACGTATTTCCAGGACCTGGTACAAATAAAATTTCACATGCTACAAAGTGCACTGTTTTTTGTAGATAAAATATTACATTTGAGTATATGACAGAAAATTTGAAAAACAATTGCTTAAGAAGACAAAGTTGAGGATTTTTGAACACTTTAATAATAAATTACTAAGGGAAATGTGTTTCATATTTTACATACCTAGTGGGGCTCTGGAGAAATGCTACTGCCATATTTGGTATATTTTTAGTTAACGTTTTTCAAATAATTTTTCTTTTTTAACAGGCCTAGAATTCCTGTCACACTTAACATGAAATTGGTGATGCCTTCTTGGTGAGTGTTGTATTTTGCCCAGGGACTGTTCTATTGGGAAAGTGTGGCTTTTTCTCAACACCTTTCTATAATTGGTGGAGTGGTGACTCTGAGGCTAGGGATCTGCTGATTGCCGGTTTGAATCCTGTAACCGGCAGAACACTTTTAAAGTTTGGTGCTGAGGTGTCAGACTCTGCACTTGGGTCGCAATCCCAGTGGTTTGTTGTGTGTTGGATGTGGCAATGCATGCTCCACTTCCAGATACAGAACAGTGCTTGGTTATTTGTCAGGAAGTGTCTCCAGCAGACTAGCCAAGAGTTTGCTTTTGGTTAAATATTTAAGGTGAATGTCATGTCAATTCTAAATTCTCTGTGCTAGAAGGACACAGAAGTATACTTTAGATTGGACTAAACTCCTGCTTAGGAGTAATTCCTGATTGTGGCTGCTTGGATAGGCTTTTTGTTTTTTGCAGCCCAGTTCTAGAACACTTATACTTCGTCAGCATTGCCCTGCAAGTGGTTTAAGCTCTGAAAACGTACTGATTAGCATACAATGAAACAGCAGTAAATAATGTGAGTTGGTAGTAAGTCTTGGCACAGATTATCAATATTACTTGTATAAATCATAGTAGAAACCAATTTACTGTTTTAATTACGCTTTTTTTGCATGCTTAGGTTTGACCTCATGGGACTCAGTCCAGAGTCCCCTGAAGATGAACCAGGAATTAAAAAAGCCTCAGAGAATCGTAAGTATGACACATTTTTCAGCACCAGAATCATGTTAGTGTGTTTACTATGAAAATGTCCTTTTTCAAACTAACTGATTTGCCATTTGTCAGATAGTTTATAGCAGTTTTCTGTCATCTCAGAATTGGCATTGATCATCATTTAGCTTTTCTCTTCTAGAATTAAGAAGCTTATTTTTTTAGGAGAAACATGTACAATATATTCTCTTGTCCATAGTAAAAGCCATCATTGACCATGAGATCAAGAATGGTATACCAGCCAATCGAATAATCATTGGAGGATTTTCACAGGTGAGAGACACATCTTACCATTATTTTAGGTGTTATTTAGAATAGAAATCTAGTAAAAAGCATCGGTTGCAAGAAGTAAAGACTGAAAATGATTAAAAGAAATGTCAAATATTCATTAAGTGTAAATCTTGCATATCAGATGTATCTGTTATCTAAAATAATAATCGGAGATGGACATAAAGACATTAGACATCAAATTGGCTATGCTAAATTGGTTTAGTGCTGTACCCACACCATATGGCTTTTTTGTGCAGCGATGAGGTTACATTATTTTGGTGAAGATTGCTTAAAAAGCAGTACATTGTGTGGCAGTAGGGGGCAGTAGTGCACCCTTGAACCCTCAGGTACAA
>JANRMT010062850.1:14981299-14994256 GCA_026402145.1 Polypterus bichir lapradei | reverse complement strand
GGCGTTTTACCTGCACCTACCTCCAGACTCGGCAGCGGTGTTTCCCATTTACTTGGGCAGTCCGGCGCGCTCGATGGCTGACCGCGCTCCTGCTTTTGGGCCACTCGAGCTCGTTCGGCCTTTATCAGTGCCCGGTCCTCCTCGCTCCCAGTCAGGTAGGTCCAGGTCATCTCAGCGTCCGTCAGACCCTGCAGCCCGCTGGGACTGACCTTCTTTTTCCCAGTCTTCTTGCCCATGATCCTGCAGAACGGGATGACGCACACTGTTGCGATTTTTTTGGTAGCGGGTGGTGTTTGCACCTCCGTGAAGTGATGAGGGTCTTCCCTAGGGTTGTCTGCCCACACAATATTTATTTTTAACGCAGGTCCCCTGCCAACAGACGGCCAGAGAATCCTGCCGGCTACGCCAGTGTGGCAGTAGGGGGCAGTAGTGCACCCTTGAACCCTCAGGTACAACTCCAGACACCAGGTAAAAGTCCACGACCTTTTTATTTCGTTCTTCAGTGCACCAAGCACCCTCCACACTACTCATACAATAAACCACTACTAATACACTCAATACTCTCTCCTCCTCGCCCAGACACTTTGCTCCTCTCCCACCCAGCACAGCTCAGTGTCTGGACTGAGGCACCGTCCTTTTATAGCCCCTGACCCGGAGGTGTTCCTGTCCCAGCAGTCCACAGTTCCTTATTCCTTCCGGGTCAGGGCAATCAGTCTTATTTCACCCCGGGAGCACGCCATTCCTTCCCGTCACATGACCGTGACATACTCCCGGGTCATAAGGCACAACAGAGCCCATAAGTCCCCCCACAGCGACTCCTGGTGGTCCCCAAGGTATCCAGCAGGGCTGTGTATAAACACTACAGAGTCCATAAGGCCCTGCTGAACCTCGGGGCACGATCCTGCTGTCGGGAGAGCTCCTCCTGGTGGCCTGGGGGTGCGGACCGGCCTGGGAAGCCGGCAGTCCTCCACAATTGTTAATAAAGATATGAGACATGTCACACTTCACAGTGAAAAAAGTGACAGATTTCCTATGAGAGCTGGTGGTTATATTTTGAATTTTTCTTTTTCCTATTTTAGGGAGGTGCCCTCTCTTTATATACTGCTCTGACTTCACAACACAAATTGGCTGGGGTTTTGGCACTGAGCTGCTGGCTTCCTTTGCACAAGACTTTTCCACAGGTGATTCAATATAATCATGTTACATTGTGTAATGGTAGTGTAGTCTTTTTGCATTATACTTAAGTACATTTTATTGTTTAAAAAATGCTAGTACATAATCAACCTGCACCAAACCAAAGTAAGTACTGGGAAGGAGTGTGTTTGTGAAGTCACTTGGAACTTCTTAATCAACTGAATATGTACTGTGTAATCCAAATCAGTGCTGAGGTAAAATTACAATGTCGATGCAGTTAAACTCACTGAGTGTGATATATATACAAAAAAAATGTTATTTATTTATGAACTCTAGCAAAGACTTGCTGACCATAGTTGAAGCTGTTTAGGTGCACCCAGATAAGATTGTTCGATAGAGAGGAACTTTTACATACAACAAAGTTTTAAATCATAGTTTGTTTCTGCCTGATTTAACTTTCAGTCACTGTCGGCACCCACAGAAAACAGTTTCTGAAAATGTAGCAACAGCAGTATCTAAAAGTAGCCTATTAAATCCCCGTTTTCATTTATGTATGAAATATCGCCTGCTTACATTTTTTTTGTTTATGCATCTCTTGGAATCAAGTGTTAAAGATTCACCAGCAGAGTCTATGAATTTTGACAAACTGTAGTGTGAACCAAAAGGCCTAACATGCTGAAAACCTAAAAGTAAGGGGAGTTACACAAAAATGCATGGACAAGTACACTGTAATATTTTAATCATCTTTACTTCTGACATTATTTTCACCTGAGAAAATAACTTTTAAACAGTCAATTAGCCTTTATTTTTGTAGCACCAAAAGAATCATTAGAGTACATAAAGAATTTAATTCATATCAACACTGTATTTAACTTAAGCAATTTTTTTGTTCTTATCCTTTACTGTCTAAAGGCTATTTTTGTTGAAAATTCTGAATTTTGGCCTTCATTATATAAGACTGTGAAATGAGAAAGTTCTTTCTGAAGTCAGGTGGACTTAGCAATAGTGGATAAAGTCATAAACATTTCTGAAGTTTAGCACTCATCTCCACTTTACTCAAGTAATGTTTGTAAGATCCACCGTAATGTAATTTGTTTCCTTTATCCAATGTGTAATAAATACAGAAATACCTATCTGACATGTATTAATGTTCAGTCTAGGGTTAGTTACTGCTTTGTGTCTATTGTTACTGGGATAGCCTGTGGCCTCCCAAACCCTTAAATTGAAGGAAGTGGATTCAAACAGTGAAGGGAGAAATAGACATTAGTGTCATCTATTAGAAAATAATCTTACCGGTGAACATCAGGAAAAAATAAACCTTCCCTGTTGGCTTTTTAGAGAAAGTCAGTAAATAGACAAATATTTAAAAAATAAGATACACGCCAGTATTGCTAAAAAGAAAGAAAACTTGCAACTTGGCTAAAGATAAAAAACAGTCACAGTGAAGCATTATAAAGGCTTCTTTCTGAATTTATGTAGGAGCCATGATTAACACTTATGCTGATTCATTCATTGGCTGACAGTCCTCTGTGCTAGTGTGTCAGAAAGATGATATGCAACATTGTTCATGATGACCATCAGTTTTGTATTTATTCTCTCCTCCACCACTACCTCCTGTTGAACGAGAGTTTGGATGGACAGGAAGTGTAAATACAATACTAGCTCTATTAAAGGATTGGTATTTTTTAAGTTGAAGTTAATTCTGCACAAACATTGTATATCTGCATTTGCAATGTGAAATTGTGTTCTAAAGTTAAGTGTTTTCTGTAACTTTTTAAAAATATCTTGCATACACTGGTGCTTTATAATGGAGGAAATGGAGCACGGAGCACCACTAAATAATAAAAGCCTAAAAAAAACAATAAAATAAAAGTTGAAACTAGAAGAGCACTGCTCAGAAGTTACCATAAGGAGAATGTGCAGCAGACCCTCTGAGAATGGTAATTGAATCCTTCACGTTCTAACTGTAAAACGGCAAGCCACAATGCTTCAAAGTTATGCTATGAGCAATATTTACAAGTTCAGTTTAGCATCCTCCAGCAAATGCTCATTCTGAATCTCAGTAGAGCAAAACTGTGATCAGAATGTGACTCGAGGTCTTCGTATTTTATATGACTAGCATTCTGTAATCTTTCTAGGACGCCCTCAAGTGTATGTTTTCTTTTTTTGAAGAAGAAAACATTTCCCTAGTACAAGTTTTATTACAGGCCAACCAAACATTCCCCAATACCCCTTTACGCGTAATGGTAAGCTCTGACATTTAATATGAAAGACCAGTCATAGACAATGATTTATCATTGGAGCTCTCTGCACCTCTGCTATTCTTCAGTGGTAATGAGCCTTTCACTGTATGTCGTTCAACGTAGGTGGGATCTTTGAAAGCATTTCACTCAACTGTGACACGCTGCTTCTTGCCTTGGCAAATACATGTGTTTTACTAATGAAAGAGAACAGACATAATTTATGTGAAAGAAGACACCCTTGTGTATGTAAAAGTTACCATTATTGCTTTTTACTGAGTCGTGGTTTTATTGCAATGTACGAGGTGTGGCAGAAAAGTAATGAGACTGATTTTTTATTTACCAAAGTTTTTATTTTTTTCAAACATCAATGTTATCCCCTTCAAAGTAGTTCCCTTGGGCAGCTACACACCGATGGAGACGTTGTTCCTGTTGGTAGCAGCGCTGGAAGTCTTCAACCGGTATGGTCTTCAGTATGTCCGTTATACTCTTTTGGATGTTTTCTAAAGTCCCGAAATGACGTCCTTTGAGGACATTTTTCAGTTTAGAAAAAGGAAAAAGTCACACGGACTGAGGTCAGGTGAATAAGGGGGCTGGGGAACCACAGGAATGCGTTTTTTCGATTGTCCTTCTGCTCAATTGTGAGGTTTTTCGGCACCATTTTGGCACAGACCTTTCGCATGTGCAAATGTTCAGTCAAAATTTGATGAACGGTAAATCTGTTCAAATTTAATTGTTCACTCAACATTCTTAATGTTAAACGACGGTCTGATCTCACAAGAGTTTTCACACGTTCGATGTTTTCATTGGTTTTCGAAGTTGAAGGCCTCCCTGAAAAACTTGAGCTCGGGATAAAGAATGTTCCCCATAGGCCTGTTTTAACTTTTTAAACGTCACACTTGCCGATTCTCCAAGCTTAACACAAAATTTAATGGCACAACGTTGCTCCAAATTCCGCTGTTCCATTTTGCATGACGCACAACCAAAAACACAACTTCGCTAATAGCAGTCACAAAAATCATGTAGTTAACGGAAGGAGTTGAAACTCGCACTGAGCTATGGGAGGGTACTGATACACGTGCTCTATCAAGGACAACAGCGCAGCGTTGCCAGATCGCTTGCAGTGTTTCCAGTCTCATTACTTTTCTGCCACACCTCGTACACAAACAACTTTGAAATATGGTAGTGTCCTTCCAACAGTACGTTTTGTGCATAAGTGGTTAAAGGACTAGATATAATTGAGTTAACCTCTGTTCAATCTAATGTAAGGTTCTAGATCAATCTCCAAGTCAGCATCCCTGAATGATATCATTGGAGACAGCAGGGGACATGAATTGCCAATGCATTTAGGTGTGATGCTCCCTCCTTTTGCGTGAATCCACCTTCATGTTACGGTGACCAATATATGACCAGAAAGAATGTACGCCTGATAAATAAGTTGCAATAAAGTTTAGTGCTGAGAATCAGTCCTGACCTCCCAATTCGATGAGATTTCGCTTCGCAAGACGCTGATTCGATTGATTTGTGAGTCAGTTTAATTTTGCTATACTTTGTTCATAGTTACAATATTTAAAAAAAAAATCATTTTTACATCTTTAATTGTTAATAGTAGGTAATAGCCCGCTCCACAAACAGCCTTCTCAAAATCAGTAACACATTTCTGAAAACAGTGAATAAACCTGAAACAAAAACATTCAGTAAGGCCTGTTCATTTCTTAGACACTGGAAGATTTTTATGCAAAAAAAGAAACAAAATAAAGGGGAACTGGTTGATGTGCTCAGGAGTGAGGCAACTCTTTTGTCCAGAGTAATGATGCTTCCCGCTGTAGAGAAGACCCTTTCAGCAGGGACAAAGGTGTTCAGGAGTACAAAGGTAGCACTTTGATAGATAGGACAAAAGGGGATAATGCCCCTCATGTGATTTCCACCAATTCAGTGGACTTTCTGAGAGTGAAACAGGTTTCTCTTACCTGTATCTGGTGACTTTTTTACAATAATAATATTTTATTTTTTAACTTACATCAAGCATACACACAAATTAACCAACCCATATCAGAAGCAAAATTTTCTGTTTTACTATAGTCTGAATACAATGTTAGTATGCATACCTCATCAAGTTTTCATGCCCAGCAGATTTCAGGTCCTTTATTAATGAGGTCCCATGCATCCAATCTAATAGATAAGCAAAACAGGTAAGCTCCATTGATGCAACGGCACAAACCATTTTAACAGCATTATCTGTTATGATGGCAGGGTCTTTCTGTTTATGATCCCATTAATTTAACCCCTCTGTCAACAATGCCAGTATATTACTCCCTGTTTGAGTGGAATACAGTGCTCTAGTCTGTAAAACATCCAACATGGGTTCCTAGGATGAGAAGGCACTTTATTGTGACTAATTAACCTGTTATCCAGGAAGTCCAGCTGTCACACGTTAAGACCAGTCTAGTGTCTTGATTGAAGTTGTAATGCTTTTCTTCACATCTTAAAATAGGCTTGGAATTGTCACTTTACACATGTATTTTCGATGGTACGACATGATGTGGCTACAGTACACTAATTGAGCTTTGGAAGCCGCTAAACATCTGTGTACATCTTTGCAAATAAAAATTGTACTGGGTTCTGTAATTCTTCTAGCACAAAGTGAATTATGCAGAAGTTTGCAAACAAATGAGTCTTAGACTGAAACAGTTTTGGACCCTCTGTCTTTAACCACGATTTCAGAATGTGCGGGTGATGCCTCAACAAATTATTTTTTAAATTTTTGGGAAAGCCATAATTCTTAACCCCCTGTACTGCACACTTTTCAATTACCTTTGCTTTTTTCCAGTTGCTCTGTATGACTGTAATTTTGTTTTAAACCCAAAATGCTCCAAACTGTCTGCGTTAAGGCTCAAAGGCGCAGTTTTCAGACTGCCACCTTCCACCATTGCTGTTAGGTGTGATGGCTTATTTTATTAAATTTACTTAAGCTTAGTTGGTCAGTAAACGCAACAAGTGGGAGGAAAGCTAGCACAACCTACAGGATAAAAACATCTATAAACAAAACTATGCAAAAATTTTGACAAAGTCATGGGCAATATGCATTAATTGATAAGACTGATCTAGGGATTTTATGAATTGACGTTGAATCACCCAAACCAAAACTGGAGCTGATCATAAAATCAATATTTTTTTCTCACCCCTAGTAAAGTATGCTAAAATTTATAAGAATAGTAAGGGATGACAGTGTCTGTCCAATATGTACATAAAATGTGAATGAATACAAACCTAAATAACAAACATTTGTAAAACACTAAGGGTTATTAAGTTCATTTAACAAAGAAGGGTAAACTCTGTTTAATTTATAAATCCAGCAGACCTACTGTTTAAATATTATATTATGAAAATGTGTATTCCTGAAGTGCTGTTTCACAATACAAATTACATGTGTACAGCTGTGGGATTTGTCATTGAAATGTCTAGAAAGAAAGTGTTTAATGGATTGTATGCATATGTTATTTTTGTGTCATAATAATTTTGCTTTTAACTAACCTTCTCCGCAGGCTGCCAGCAACAGTGCCAACAAAGACATTGCTATTCTGCAGTGCCATGGTGAGATGGATCCCATGATTCCTGTGCAGATTGGTGCATTGACTTCGGAGAAGCTTAAATGTGTTGTCAATCCACAGCGTGTAATCTTTAAAACATATCCTGGAATGATGCACAACTCTTGCCCACAGGTGAGCCTGGTTTATGACAAAGTATCATTACCAAAACATCTCCAGACTGTGGTCAAACCACATAAATTCATCAGTAAGGATTTTGGCTGGAGAAGCTATTATGACTTTTGCATGTTTTGTTTCTTCACATTTCTTAGGAGATGGCTGCAGTCAGAGAGTTTATCGAAAAACAGCTTCCTCGGATCTGACAGAGATGAGACGTTGTGCTGCAAAATCCAACACCTTTTCACCTTTCACGTGTGCTGAGTCCATCAAGAAAGCCTTGTGCAGTCAGGCTCAGAACTCTTCCCTCTCTCCCCACCTCCCCTCAGTACACTGTTAATAGGGTTATGTTTTTGGGGATTTATTTTGATGTTGCATATTTTTGGGGTTGGGGGTGGGGTTCCTTCTGCAGTTTACAAAGTCCATCTGAGTTTTTATTGGACGTTGCATTTCATTGATCAGCTGTATCGTTTATGCTATATTCACCTGATAGCTCGCTAAATGGTTAGGTAGACAGTTGTCATCATTCCTGTGTCCCTTACTTTCTCCATGCTGTCTCTTTATTATAATTATTGTTATTTTAGCAATCTCAGGGTTCAAGTGGGGTCAGTTTTAACTGCAGCCATTTGGCTGGCTACCGATACCGACGCTGTGAATTGTTCTGTTCACTGGTTCAGGCAGGGCTGCTGTCTTGAATGTCCCCTTTCCTTGCAGACTGACACACCAGCTGCCCTGAGCCTCACTGAAGAAACTTTTTTTTTTTTTTTTTTTTTTGGTCAACGCTTGACCAGACCTGCCAGATTTCCAATCTCAGCATGCAACTGGAGTAGTTGATGTGGCTCATGGGCCTGTGTAGATCTTGGAGTTCAAAGCAGGTCTGAAGAGTTGCTGTAGGTGAGCTCCATTTTTTGTGGTGCTCTACACAGCTATCTTGGGGAGTGCCAGTCCCTCCCTTTTTGCTGCTGGTGAGCCAATTGGCTGTGTGATGAGCACATTCCAAGTGGAAATGTTTCTTTTCTGTTACATGAAATGAGTATCTGTATCTCGTTAAATTACAGAAAGCTGAGTTTACTTTGTAATGCATTGTTAATTTAGAACAAGGTGATTTTAATGCCTTTGTCACCATTGTAGCTTTGTAGGGACTTTTCCAAAGGATATGTCCAGAACAGGGCAAATGTGTTGTCCTGGAAAGCTGACATGGTGCAGACGCAGCTATCTCCTTGCTGCATGGATAAATGGCTGGTCATCCTGTGAGATGGAGGAGATGCCGCATTCATTTTGGTGCATTTGCGTTTAAGCTCAAATTAAAGTATGTTCAGACCTTGTGCACTACTCCACCTTGACTCACCGGATGTTATCTTAATTTGGTAATTAAGACGACAGATTTTTTTTTTTTTTTGTGTTAAGTGGGTTTATTGCCCCCCACCCTCACCTTGCTCATACCCAGACTGTGCTGTTTAATCCATGCAGCATATTTCTAATCGTGTTTTTAATATTTCTTTTGGTTGTGTTGGACCCATTTCCCCAATGACAGGGCATACCGATGATCTACAGTTTTGTAAAATGCCTTTATGTGAAATAAAATGATTGGAAGCATAAAGTTAACCAGAAAATGTTTGTATTGGTTTTTGTGTGGGTACTGATTAAAGCGGTGGGCTTTTTCTGTTTTCACATAAACCTGTAAAAAAGCCATCATTTATTTGTATGTAGCTGCTTGCTAAAATGAGCAACATCCTGGGGCACATTACAAGACAATGCCTTATACAGTTGCTTATGTAGATTTTCTAAGCAGAGCTAAGGCAGATGAGATTAGATACTCAAACATACAGTCCCCTTCAAAAGTATGGGAACAGCAAGGCCAAGTAACTTGTTTTTCTTGTGCACTGACGGCATTTGTGTGCGAGATCAAAAGATAAATATGAGAAGAGAGATCAGAGTTTCAGCTGTTATACCCTGGTATTTACATTAAGATAAATTTAACAACTTAGCACATTTTCTATCAAACCACCCAGTTTTTCTATTGAGCAAAAGTATTGGAACAAGACAAGCTGACGGGTGTTTCCTTTTACCCAATCAGCCTGGGAATACAACCGGTGCCACAGCATTGTACCCAGGAACCACTTTCAGGTCGCGCTAAACTTCCTTATAGTGGAAAAGTCCACTCCATTGGTTTCCCATTGGGACTAAAACCCCCAGACAGTCTAGTGAGTGTGCACAGAGGAATCCCAGCATGGGGATACTGTCAGCAGGCCTAAAGGGGAGCAAACGGCACTCTAATCTAAGCTCTTTCTGTAATTCCATTATGTCATCAGGACTGGGACAGGGAACACCAGCTGCTTCGACTGCAGGAACATTCATCCACTGACATCCTCCATTCATACCACTAGCCAGGTAATGATCATCGTTCATCCCAGCCAGGATGTAGCCTGTTCTTGTCTTCCATTAATATGCAGTGCCCTCCACTATTATTGGCACCCTTTGTAAAAATTTGTAAGAAGGGTTAGAAAAAAAATCACTGCTGAAGAACTGGCATCTTGCGCTGAAAAAAATGAGAAACCACTGACTTCTTAATTGAAACAAGTTAATTCAAAGAAGAAAAAAAAAGCCCTCATCAAGAAAGAAACGATATTCACTCACGGGCAGTATATGGCGAGTTGTCACGATGTAAGTCCTAGCACGGAATCAAAATTCAATGCGATATTGATGAAACGTTAATTCCAAATATGGTTTTTACTGAAGTTATACAGTAAAAGTGTAGGTTTAAAAAGTATTTGTGTGTTAATTTAAAAGCTAAACAAAACGAAAACGTATAACGCAACATGAAACAATTTTCTTACTATTACTATTTTTACTATGCTTAATTACTCGCTGTAATGTAAAATAGTTCTGTTATGCATATGTAACAATTCCCATGAAAATAACAATCTATTTAAATTGTATATCCCCTTCCCCATACGCGAGATGGCGAGCAAAGCCCCCTAGTGTGTGTGTGTGTGTGTGTATATATATAATATATATATATAGTGACAAGGGCGCTATTGTCCCCTTGAGCCGTCAGCCCACACGTCAGACACCAGGTAAAAGTCCCAATAATGACTTTATTTTTATAATAAAGTGCACAAAGCACCTCCACTATACACAATAAACAATACAATAATCAATCCTCCCAGACTCTTCGTCGCCCTTCCTCCCAACTCAGCTCGCCTGCTGGGATCTCCCACAGTCCTTTTATAGTTCATGACCCAGAAATGCTTCTATCCCTCAGTCCATGTGATTTCCCAGCACTTCCGGGTCAGATGAAAACTCATTCTTTTCTTTAGCCCGGAAGTACGTCATTTCCTCCGTCCCCATGACTGGGAAGTACTTCCGCTATACGGAAAATACAAGTCCCTGAGCCTCCCTGGCGCGCCACCCCCGACTTAAATATATATATTTGAAGGTCAATTTTCAGATTTTTGAACCACATACTTTACTGCACGTGAAAAAATTGAACTAAAAAAAAAAATAAGCTTTTAACTCAGTGCATAAAATTTAAATATACAGTAAATGGAACAATTTATTATTATAAATCTCAATAATCTTGTAAATGTGTTCCATGTGACGCCTAAATATTCAATTGAACTAGGGATTTGGAGTATCCCATGAATCAAGGAAATGACATACAATCAATGATCAAGGGGTTTGGGGGATTGGAGACCCTTGTGAAGCAATAGATGTCTTAGATAAAGAGTGCTAAGTAGTGAAATACAGCCGACAAGTTTGGTCACCTAATAACACCTGCACTGCAGCTCAAAACCGGATGTACCGCCCAGTTACAATTGCTGCACTATTGCCAGGACCGCCAGCAGGAGAGACGGTCAGAGTGTAAAGAGCAGACGTTGCATCTAATTCAGTTCCCCTTGTCCAACCCCTGGCAAAAATTTTAATCAAAGCTCAAAATGAATGACATTTCACAATCGGGGCTTGCACAGAAATCAATACTAGACCTCACCCTTCTCCATGGATCATTGCAAGGTCCAAATTCCATTCTCTTAAAAAAAAGTAAACTTGCCTTTACAAATGCTGTCCTCCGCAAGGGCCCCACGAGAATGAGTCTTTCTCTGGATCATTCACAGGTGACAATGGTGCATGTAATGCTCGATTCTTTTCATATCATAGAACAGGAGCACCAAATGATAAATGAGGTACAAATGACGGCACACCGCAAGACACCCACTGCATCAGATAAAGTCGGACAGCTCACCTCAGCAATGCGTGACTACTTTTAGCAATCAGAGAGGTTAAGGTGCTGCTGCTGCTTGCCCACTGATTTATGTGTCAATGTGGTTACACAGCTCCCCCTCCACGTGTGGGACTTTATACAGAGGGGGCTCCATCCATGGTTGGTTCAGTGAAAGGATTTGTCTCTTTAGTGAAGAAAGAAAAGTGCAATATCATAATATTGCTTTCTCCATCATCTATCTTTGAAATGCTGGTTGGGAAAGCACTCGGCTGTGAGTTGACACAGCTATAAAAATGAGGAAGTATAAAAAAGTGGACCTCCTGAATTAAATCTGTTTGCCAAGAAGTTAAAGCAAAGCATGATATTCTTCTTCTTCACCCAAAAAAGATTGCACATATCATACAAAGGTTTTCAATAATGTAACTACCCGACTATGAAAATAAACCCTGATGGTCAATCTCACCTCATTACTTTTCAATCTATTCCCCCTTACTTCAACACACTTGGTCCACTTTGCCTCCAGTGATTTAATCCGTTTTGAATAAGCTACCAAGTAGGACTTTAAGGACTTGCAAAACTCGACTTGATGTTTTTTCGAAGAATTAAGTGGATAGGACTGGTGATCTTTGTTGAGCTGACAAAGTGTCATTATCACAACATCTCCAGACTGTGGTCAAACCACATAACTTCATCAGTAAAGATTTTGTTCTCGTCTAAATTGTTCTAATGCTCTAATTAATTTTGTTCCTCTAGCCAACCAATTAATGCCTCCAATGAGGTTATCATAAGGAAATTGATGTCCACATAAGAATTTTGTCAGGTTTCGAAAGAGGGAATAATCACTAGGGGGGCTAGGGCTCGACTGTACAGTGAATGGGTAAATTCTGTGAAGCCACATTCCCTGAAAGCAGCCTTCAATTTCTGGGATTTGTAGGATGGTCCATTGTTGTGCAGCTGCAACACGCCTGCTGACAGCTGCCTATGATGTTTCTGTTTGATGGCCTCATATAATGACTTCATTGTAGAATCGTAGGTTTCTCCAGTGAAGGTTGTCTTGTGTGGCATGAATTCCAACAGCAGAACAATCTTTGTATTCCAGGAAACTTCGCCATGACTTTTCTGTCTGAATGCTGCACACAAAACTTCTTTTGGGAGACCCAATCATGCTTCCATTGCCTGTAAGAAAGTCCAAGTTCGTATCACTGGTGACATGCTTTCTGATCTGGTGTCATGATTTGGGAAGCCCATTTGACATCATTAGATAAGTTTGGATGATTGTGGAAGCTGTGTCAGCTGAAATGCCTAGCTCATGGGCTACAACATTAAGCTTAACACAGCTGTCTTCCATAATTATGGCTTCTACTTTCTTCCACTTTTCCTGTGAGGATGCCTCCAAGGATGCCCGGTGTGGTGATCATTTTCAAATGACTTCCAACTTCATTTAAATTACTTGTCCTAAAACTGCATTCAATTTTTCATGGATTTCCTTTGGCTTCTTCCCATCTTTTGTAAGGAATGTAATGACAGAACGATGCTCCCAGTCTGTAAATGTCTTCATTCACTTGTAGGTACACAGGAATGGACAGCACAGGGGCAAGAGGGGCAAAGTCAACTCCACCTACCTGGACCGCCCATTGGAGTCAACTCCACCCACTTG